>JAECWJ010000688.1:7622500-8222500 GCA_018150375.1 Drosophila sturtevanti | reverse complement strand
TAAAAAAACTGAAAACGAAAAAAAAAACTTGTTCACTCCATGCAGCGGCAGCAACAGCAGCAGAAAAAAAAAATTTACCAACCGATCAGATTGCATTCGTCTCTGAGTCTACTATAACTATATGAGTAAGAGTGTATGTGTGTGTGTGTGTATCTGTCTGTCTGTGGGGGCATTATATAATCCAGTTAATTTCTTTTAACATTTTGTTTTTGTTGTTGTTGTATTTTTTTTTTTTTTTTTTTTTTTTTTTTTTGTTAACTTTTGGTTGTTTTGGTTGTTTGAAGCCTCCACACAGCGTCATTCGTTGTTCGGACCTCGCGTCAGTTGGACGTACACGTCGATACGAAAAATTGTCTGACAACTCCGAAAGCAAAGATATAGCCAAGATATATACATATATATTTATATATATATATATAGCATTTAATAAGGATCGAATGCAAATAATATTAAGTGAGTGTAAGCCACATAACAAAAACAAAGTGAAGTGTGTTAAGGATAATGCAATTAAATCGCAAAATAAAAAAAAAAAAAAGAAAATCAATTGAAATACTGCAGCACGTTGGGAAATCTCCTCAAGGAGATAGGCATACAGAAAGAGCGAAAGAGAGGCAAAAAGAAAGAGAGCGGGAGAGAGCGAGAGAGAGAGAGAGAGAGAGGGAGAGAGAGAGAGAGAGAGAGAGAGAGATGGTTGGAGAGCGAAACAAGTTACTTAATTTGACATTTTGAAATCGCATTTCCAGTTGATGGAAAATCAAAGTAACAAATGCAAATCTCTCATATATAAATCAATTAAATGGTACCAGATATAACCCAAACATTTGCATATGCTGGGAACTGTCAAAAAAAAAAAAAAAAAACAAACATAAATAGGAAATGATTAATTTTGAGTTTTGCAAATATTTTTAACAAATAATTCATATCTCAAATCTTTTGATTGTTTTTTTTGGTTTTTTTTTTGAATTATGCAAAAATTAAAAATTGATTGAATTAAATGAACTCTTTCTTTCATTGATACCCATGCAATTTGATTAATTATCTTTCATTGATTTGTAGATTTATATATATGTACATATATATCTATATTTTGACCCTCTTAGTTTTTTTGTCTTTCGTTGGTATGAACTTGAACTAATTTGCCAAGTTGGTTTATTGGCTTCAGTTTTCCTCCCCGCACCCCTCTTTGTTAGTGTCTCTCTCTCTCTCTCACTCTTTCCTGCCTTAATGCATTGTGAATATATATGTATATGTGTGTGTGTGTGTTTTTATAGGCGAGAAAATAATTTATACATCTTTTCATTGTTAGATATATGGTATACTACTTTTTTTACCATTTGCATTTTTTTTTCTTCTGTTTTTTTGTTTGTGTGTGTCTTTTGTCGTTTTGGTTTTTTTTTTTTTTTTTATTTTAGTTTGTGCGTTTTTAATTAACAAATATTTGCAAATTACAAAGAAGCTGTTGATGCTGCTGATGATAATGATGTTCATTGGTGTTTACCTTGATTGGACCTTGAACTAATTTCGTTTGTTTCTTGTGACAAAGGTTTCTTTTAGTGTAAAAACTAAAGATTTGAAGAATCCGCCAATTGTATTGAAATGAGTTTGCATTTCCATTTTTGGGGAGGAGGGGAATTCCCCTATCAATCCATATTGCAATTTATTGTTGAGTCAATCTACTCTACTCTTAACGTGGCTATAACTTGTTTGCGGCTTTTTTATGTATATTATTTGGCATGTGATTGAAACTAAATTAAACTAAATAAAAAATAATAATAATTTTAAAAAGAATAGATCAACTAGAAATCGTTGTTACAGTGAAAAATGTTGGTTATAAATAATATAAACAATATGTTTGATAATTATTTAAGTCTCCTTTCATATTTTTTCCTCCTCCCCCTCCACTCCCTATTTCTTTGTTAAAAAATTTAAAAAAAAATGTTTGATATTTTTTATAATTATATTACATAAACAATATACACACACAGACACACATGATCTTTCTTATTGTTATTGTTGAAATACTTATTATATGGTGATTACCACAAAAGTTAATTGAAATCTTGAAATACCACAAAAGCTTGAATAAAAATTACCTTTTGCATTTCTAATTTAAAAATAATTTTAATAATTCTTGCCTTTTCCTTCTCCCGCAGAGTGACCACACAAAATCCATGTAAAACATTTGATCATAGACTATAATCAAATTGTTCACTAGATTAACAAGAGTTAAAGGAGAGAGTGAGATCATTGAGCGATCACAATGAAGGAAACCAAAGTTGTTGACGAAGAAGGAACTAATCATCTATCCGAATCTCTGTTGAAAATAGCTAAACGTGAACTACGTGAGGATCGTTGCACCAGAGATCAAAGTTTGGAGCAATTACGAAATTGGGTGATCAAGAACGAGGATCTACAAAATGTGCGCTGTGATGATACATTTCTCTTACGCTTTTTACGCGCAAAGAAGTTCAGTGTACCGATGGCTGAGCAGACTCTACTCAAATATTTAAATATACGTCGAACATTTCCACACATGAGCACCAAATTGGATTATCTAGAACCCAGATTGGCCGATGTTATTGAACAGGGTTATATATTTGCTGCCCCTCAACGTGATCGTCATGGACGTCGTGTGGTTATAATCAATGCCAAAGGATTGAATCCAAAATTGCATACTAGTTGCGATCAGGCCAAAGCTCATTTCTTGACCTACGAATGCCTAATGGAGGATCAGGAAACTCAAATTACAGGTTTGACACATGTAGGTGACTTTTCCGGCGTTTCAACCGCCCATGTGACCAATTGGAATCCCACAGAATTTGCCAGAATATTCAAATGGGGTGAACAGAGCTTGCCACTAAGACACAAAGAGATTCATTTAATCAATGTCCCATCGACATTGAAATGGTTAATTGATTTTGTCAAAAATCGTGTCAGTTCAAAAATGAAAAATCGTCTCATTATCTATGCCACGGATAAGGAACTAATGAAGGGTGTCGATGCCAAATGTTTGCCTCAGGAAATGGGTGGCACAATGCCCATGCGCGAAATGATCGAATTATGGAAACAGGAATTGGCATCGAAACGGGATTTGGTCTTGGCATTAGATCAAAGTCAATTGCTATCGGATCGTGGTATACAGCGGCGCAGCAGTTTCAATTCCGAGAAATCAAGTTCGGGACCAAATTTTGTATCACAAATTGAATCCATTGAGGGCAGCTTTAGAAAATTGGAATTTGATTAGCATCATTGCACCATGCAGCAAGAAGAAGGACCGATCATCATAATATATATACTATTTTTTTAGTCCGCTTTGCTTTTCGCTTTTTTATACGGTGGGCATCCTGTGTGTTTTTTTTTTTTTTGCTTTCAAATAATCCTGCGCTTTTTTTACATAAAACAAATAAACGAGAGGAATAACTTGCAATCGGTTTTCATTTCATTATCCTTTTCTTAGCATAGCTGGATATGAGTTCCATATGTTTTTTCAATAACTGAACATTGTAAGTAAGTTTCATGGCATTCCCTAGAGTAAACAGTTGGCCATTTCCATATGGTAATTTGGCCATATTTTATAATGTACACAAACAGGATGTGATAAGACTTCCGTCAAGGTAAATATTAGTTATTCACCAACTACAGTAAGTGCTATTAATAGTCTATCAATTTACTATAATTAACTCAATTGATGATTGAACAATAACAAATAGGCAATCCGATACTCACACTCCAAAACCAAATCCAAAATCGAAATCTAAAAAAAAAAAAAAAACAGAAAACAACGCAAAATGTGACTCAAGTTTCTTGCTCTCTTTGTTTGATTTTATTACAATAAGCACACTTTAGGTAATTAAATTTTATACATAAATCGATTGAAACACACTTCCGTATATATACATACATATGTATGTCTGTATATGTATATATAAAGAAAGATAGACTTTAACAAGAAATCCACTCACATTGTCTCCAAAGTAAATAAGTGGCCAGTGCCAGACTAGTAATGATCATGGTAAAGAATATGAGAATGCGCCAATTGAGGCAGTCTTTTGTGTATATGGAGGACGATGTCGTTGATGACGATGACGATGATGATGATGATGATGATGATGTTGTTGATGATGAAGCCTGAAGTGTCGGTCGCACTACTCCTCTTTGTTTGTTTAATAGGGGTGACGATTCATTGGCTTCACTGGCCAAACCGATTTCAATATGCACATCCTCCACTTTCTCATCCTCCACAATTTGATGCTCCACCATTCCATCAAGGCATTTGAATAAAGCTATCAAATAAATGGAAATAAATATACATACTACATATATAATTATGAAAATATGGAGCAAATATCACATGTTAGAGGAGACTTTTTGATAAAAAAAAAAAAAAAACAAATGTGTCGATGATAACAAAGCTTTAACTTTAGACGACCTTACTAAATCTGTTTGGTCATTTGAGTTTGATCTCATGTGTATTTATGTATATATCTTATCTGCATCAGGCGCTTACCCGCCGCTCTGATTAATCTTTGGCCCGTTTCCATGTGAATTTCTGACCCTTCTTCAAGGCGTCCTAGTTGTGTGGCATCAGCCTTTAACTGGTTAATGCTGGTTTATTTCATCTGTCCATAATCCGATCGATTTCAATTATTTAATATAAATCCGTTGAGTAGCTTCTTTTTCCCGCAAAATCCATTAAACGACTGAATTCTAGGTTTTCCAGAGCGCAATGAGAACACCCGCACATTGCATTATTCAGATCGACACAATGTGGGGGAGAGAGAGAGAGAAAGAGAGAGAGACAGAGTGGATGAAAGAGGGAGATAGACAGCGGGTACGAATTAATGTGCGAGAGAAACGAGCGACTTATGGGAAAAGTTTTGTGAGAAACTGCGTCACGTTACAATTTTATACTTACATATATTCATCATAAGCAAGCTTATCATAACCTATCCGTACATATGTACATAAACAAAACAGAACACGAAAAAAGAGTTTCACACATATGTAGCATAAAATTTTGTTAAATTTTCTATATGTAAACTTATACGATCAAGTTAGATCTCTTCCGGAATTTTACTTTAATTTAAACTAAATACTTTGATATATTTATTACGAAAATCTTATTCTCTTCTATTTCACTTCACTTTACTTTGCTGTCCCGCAAATTAATCAATCATCAATTTTTTACTTGCTTTAATCGCAAAGTTGTTTTTAATTAAAAAAAAAAAATAAACTTATTATTGTTTTACAAAATTTATACAAATAATATCCAGAAATTATTTGAATTACTTTATCATCTTAACATTTACACACAAAAAATTTAGAATCTGACCGGGAATATCTTAAAATATTATTGTGTAATAAACAATGTATGTACATACATATACGTTACGTACGTTAAGAATTTAAAAGTTAATCATTTATATTGAAAGATTTTTCAAATTTTTCATAAATTAATTTTAGCCATATTTTAGCTATCTACTATGAGAACATCAAGTTTTTTTCAATTATGTATTTACGAATTTCATGTGCATATTTTTATATACATATGTATTTAAAACTCATAATTGATAATGCTTTAAGCGGTGTTGATATTTGTTACAAATTTATTGATTGACTTAATATGAATCTACAGCATTTTTGTGGAAGAAATCACTTGAGCTTGATGCCAGAAAGCAGTGCATTTGGCAGCCCTGGTTTTATAAACATTTCTAACATAGAAATGCATATTTTAATGGGATTCACAATAGAATTTTTGACTTTATTTTGTTATTTATATTTTATTTTTTATATTAGTATATTCACATCTCTTTTATTTCGCTTCGCTAATCTCTAAATAACAATCATAGTTTAAATGTTTTACTTGTTTTTTTTTTTCTTGTATTTATACACAAAATATTTAAGTTGTTTTTGCTTAATTATTTTTTACAGTGCATTTTATGATCACATGACTAAATTTTGTTAAGTTCTCTTTACTCCTTTCTAAACATAAATCCATAGAAAAAAATAAGTTAAAATAAAAAGACAGAAACAGTGTTGAATAGACGCAAAACAGTTCGAACAGGAAAGTGCAGAGGGTTTCGGGCAGGGCAGAATCACTTGAACAAATTCAACAAGAAAGCAAATGCAATGGGCTGTGGATGTATGTAACTCCTCCAGAAATTTTCTCTTATCTACTTGTACGAGCGCCAAATTTGCCAGGCGCAAAGTGCTGCCGAAAGGAAGGTGAAGCCACGGTGTAAGTATTTGGTTTTCGTATTTGGGTTGTAGCCCAGGATCACAGGTGATGAGACATCTGTTAGGGGTAATTTCTCCAAGACGCTATCATTGTTCTCCACCTGATATTGACAGCAGGGATCATAGTTCCATGAGACGGTATACAGGCCCGTGCAGAAAAGCGAGAGGGCACATACTGGGGCAGCAATCACCGGACGATCATGCCATAGTAAACTAGCTACTAAGGAGACGGCACCTGATGTCACTGCAGTCTTATGCAGGCAATTGCCAACCCAAATCCAACGACCTGCAAAAGAAATGGATAATAAAAATATGTAAACAATTATAACAAATATTAAATGGTCCAAGGTTGAATCTCTGAAGCTTTGACGATGTTGCTTACCTGTTTCATCTCCTAGACGAGGAGGCTCAATGATAATAAAATCTACTTTTGCCTCCAAAGCCTTGTCCAGCTCTGCCTCAAATCTTTCATGGGCATTGGAACTGTCGTAGACCTCACGAATGACATGAAAAGTGGGCACTTTGCTGGTGCTGAAAGAGATGAGAGAGACATGTAGAGACAGAAAAACAGAGAGACAAAGAGAAGGATTAATCAATCACAGTTATCTTTATGGCAAGTTCAAGTTTAAGGTCACAATTAGCTTCGGTTTCGATTTTCGTATGGCACAATCTCCGACAAAGTGGGCATATATTGCTTGGCAGTAGAGCGATGTGATTTTGTTTAAATCTCAGTTAAATGCACTACAAAAGCCGCAGCTGCCGCCGACGCTCATCTTTTGGGTTGCATAACAAACTTTTTGGGATTTATTTGCCGCCAATTGTTTATGAATATGTACTCTGCCAGCATTTTCCGGTTAGAAATTATTTTAAATTAATATTTACCTGTCTATGCTTCTGGTAACCATTTTCGATGCATTTGTTTAATAAAATATAAGTAAGTTAAGAAGTTTGTTGATATGCCATACACGCCCCTATTAATTGTATTGCAAACCCCCTATTTGTAAATCGATAAATTTGGCAATAAGAATTAATCGATAAAGTGCTGTACCATTTCAATCTGGCAGCGCTGTGGAAACCCGCAAAAAAAATTAAATTGGTTAAAATAAGAATATAAAAACAATAACTAAATTAAGATGATGGATACGCACAGGCTACCCGTACCAGACTTAAGAGATGATAAAAAGCATCGGCAGAAACAGGTAGGAGAACCACTAGAAATAGAGCCGACGTTTAGTTTGGAGCTGAAGCCGCTGTTTACACGCACGCACACAAAGACACACACACACACAAGCATTCCAACACGCACGCACATACACAGAGATAGTTATCCTTTGTTTTCTTTCAGTTTCATGGCCACGAGAATAGCAACCGATTTCGTCCGCCCAAGTATAAGGCACGTGGCAGCTATGTAATGGGTGAAAATAATAATTTAAATCGCTCTGTGGGCATAAACATATCTGCTTCAACGTCGGCAGGAGGTGGGGGAAATGGCGGTAGCGCCGGCGGCATTGCTGGAGGCGGTGGCTCTCCATATAATTTCAATAATAGCTTCCACAGAGCCCATGCGATCTCTTTTCGTGAAAACAACTCTAGCTTCCTGTCCCTTACCGCAAATAATAATCAAGATGCCGATATCTCGTCGTCGTCATCCTTTGGCAATGGGAGCCATTTCGAGCAATGCTTCGAACGCTTGGCGAAGCTAGGCGAGGGCTCCTTTGGCGAGGTGTTCCAAGTAAGAGATCGTTCCGATGGCCAGCTCTATGCAGTGAAAATCTCAAAACAATTGTTCAGAGGTGAACAATATCGTTCGGAGCGTCTGGAGGAAGTGCGAAGATATGAGGAGTTCTCGGGACATGAAAATTGTATACGATTCATAAGAGCCTGGGAGCAATATGATCGTCTATTTATGCAAATGGAGTTGTGCAAAGAAAGTCTGGAGCAGTATTTATGCCGCTGTCAGCGTCAAATACCGGAAAAGCGGATATGGCATATCCTATTGGACTTGCTGCGTGGCCTTAAATCACTACATGACCGTAATCTCATACATTTGGACATTAAACTGGATAATGTACTAATTGGCGAGGATGAGGAAACATGTAAATTAGCTGATTTCGGTTTGGTCATCGATGTGGATAAGGCAAATAATCATCATGCCACTGAGGGTGATTCTCGTTACATGGCCCCAGAAATACTGCAAGGACAATTCTCTAAGGCAGCAGATATATTTAGTTTGGGCATTGCCATGCTGGAATTGGCATGTTACATGGATTTACCATCAAACGGCCCGCTTTGGCACGAGCTACGTCGCGGCATTTGGCCTGAGGAATTTATCGATAGTAAGTAAAACGAAAATCAAGAGATAATTGTTTGAGGAGAAACTGGGAAACTGATGTCTCTTCTCTATTTTCAGAAATCTCTGTGGAACTCCAGCAGGTCATTAAGAGCATGATGACACCCGATCCTCAGCAGAGACCAACAGCGGATGAGCTGCTAAATCATCCCAGACTGCAACAGATGCAACAAAGGGAGAAATCTTTAATGACATTAAATCATTGGGTAAGTAATGCCCTTATTCAAAATCTAGCTAAATATAATCTTTTTTAATCTATATGTATATTTGCAGTCAAAAAGCTTTCGTCGTTCTAGTCGATATTTCTGGCTAAAAATGTGCAATTGGAAAATTTGGGCATATCGTTATATATTTTATTTTTTGGAACTTCTACATATTTACAAACCATTGAAGCCGACGGCTTCAAAACAGACTGACAGCTCTAGCTTATATCCTGCCCCCTCATCGCCCCATATCGGCAACAGCAATGAGCCATCAACTCAACAAGTAACTCTGCCAGAAATCGAATTTCAATTGGTTGGTTCAACGCCCATAGCCAATCGGGATTATTATGCGTCCGATTTTCTAACAAGAGAGGATGCACTTGATATATCACCCCATAGCTCACCCGGCATTGCCATCAATTCAACACCCCTAAACCACAAGCATCGGGAGAAAAGGTAATTAATATATATAAATATAATAGTCTTATATATATATATTTATCTCTCTAATTTGTAGTTTTAATTCAACAAGAAATTCCCGTTATTGGAACCTTAATCTTCCCGATACCGATCAGAATAATGTTGCAGCGACGAATTCGTTAAATAGTTCATCATTTCGACGCAAGAAACTGTTTGTTGTGGACAGCGATGAAGAGTAGCATCAGTCAACTTAATGAATTTAACAATATATATATATATATATATATATATATATATAAATATATCAGCTCAATACATATGTCAAGCAAATACAATAGACATATATATATACACATATATACATACATATATAAATACGTATCGTATCTCTATCTATCTCTTTTAAGTTTAAAGTTACCCAAATTATTTTCTAATGTTAAACGCTTCTTTAGAAGAACTTGTTGTCATTTTACTCTTTATAGTATAGTAATGAAAAAAATCCGAATTGTAAAAGATAATACATACATATAATAAGCATGTGATATGAAGGCAAAAACAAACAAAAAATGTACAGAATTGTAAAAAAGAAGGAGAAATGCAAAAGCAAATTGAAAACACTTAAAGTTAAATATGAAACGTTTTTTGTTTTTTGATTGAAAACTATTAAAAAAAAAATTATCTAAAAAGAATTTATATATATGTATATATTTCATTATTATTTATTATATAATATATTAATCATGTCAAACGCAAGGTTACCAAATAGTTAGAAACACAAAAATACAAGTGACATACTGTTATTGTAGAGATTGGTATACATATATATGTATAACAGTTTTTAAGATAGCATGTCTGTTGGAGTGAAACAGAGATAGATCTAATAGTCGAAGAGCAATTAACCAAACGGGATATTTTTCGAATACCTTTTACCTTGTGCATTTTTGAGTGACCTCATATACATAAATGCATTAAGTGACGTTCATGATGATTCATGTTCGGATTTTTGAAAATGGCAGGTAGGAAAGAAACGATTTAGATATCAACTTGCAGGTATACCGCACTTGTGTGTGGTAGTGTTCAAATTTCCAAATGGCAGATTACTTGCTGAGTGCCGTAACATGAGCATACTCAGTTGCTTAATAAACATCCTTTTGGACAGATGCTCGGTTCAAAATGTTTCTCATCGCACTGCATTCAGTTCTTTTTGCATTAGTTGTATTAATTGTTCAATCGTATATATCAATACTATATAAAGCGAATCGAAAAGTTGTGGTTACTAATCGGGAAATTAAACGAAAATATAAGCAGGCACCTGGACCTCTTCCATGGCCAATTATAGGCAATCTTAATATATTGTCCCGATATCAACACAATCCCTTCGAAGGTTTTACTACACTAACCCAAAAATATGGTGATATTTACACCATGACTTTGGGTAACACACGTTGTCTTGTGGTAAACAATTTGGAATTGATACGAGAGGTTCTTAATCAAAATGGAAAATTTGTTAGTGGACGTCCTGATTTTTTGCGTTACCATAAACTTTTTGGTGGTGATAGAGCCAACTCCTTGGCCCTATGCGATTGGTCGCAACTACAGCAAAAACGTCGCAATTTGGCTCGACGTTATTGTTCGCCGCGGGAATCTTCATCATATTTCATTCAAATGTCAGATATCGGTTCCCAGGAAATATGTAATCTAATTCATGAACTTGACCAAAGGCTGGAAGAACACATAGACCTAAAATCTTTCATATTGAAAGCCTGTGCCAATATGTTTTCGGAATACATGTGCTCCCAGCGTTTCGATTATAATGATAAAGAGTTCCAATTGATGGTGAAATATTTTGATGAAATCTTTTGGGAAATTAATCAAGGGCATCCTCTGGATTTTCTGCCCTGGCTACAACCGTTCTATGGGAAACACCTGAAGAAAATTGTAAACTGGTCAACGACTATTAGAAAAATAATTTTGGAACGTATAATAAACAAACGAGAGATGTATAATAGTCTCGATGAGAATGATGATGGCGACTTTACAGATGCCCTGCTTAGAAGTCTTAGCGATGATAAGGATGTGTCCAGAAATACCATAATATTCATGCTTGAAGATTTTCTCGGTGGCCATTCGGCTGTCGGTAATTTGGTAATGTTAACCCTGGGCTATATAGCTAAAAATCCATCTATTGCTCAGAATATGCAAGATGAAGTCGATTTCATATCATCGAAAGGTGAACATAAAATACAATTATCGGATATGAATCGTATGCCATATACCATGGCCACCATATTTGAAGTTCTACGCTACTCATCATCACCCATTGTTCCCCATGTTGCCACAGAAAATGCACTTATATCCGGTTATGGGGTCCTCAAAGGGACTATAGTGTTCATCAATAACTATATATTGAACACAAGTGAACAAAACTGGACTAAACCAAAAGAATTCGAGCCAAAAAGATTTTTAGAGCAACAACGTTGCTCAATTAAGTCCGATTCAGGTATAGAAAACGAGATACCACACAGGGAATGGAAATTGAAAAAGAATATACCATATTTTTTACCATTTAGCATTGGTAAACGGACATGCATTGGTCAAAATTTGGTACGAGGATTCGCTTTTCTTTTATTATCCAATATAATGTTACGTTATAATGTTGGTAGTAAACATTTAACTGAAATCCGTATGCATCCGGCCAGTTTAGCCTTACCAGCCAAATGTTTTCCTTTGATATTGAGGCGAAGGGAATGAATCGTGAAAATTTTATAAATGGATCGAAAGCATACTGAAATGAATTGATTATTGATGATAAACGGATATATTACAACAGTTTGAACATAAATGTTTATTACTTTATTACTTCAATACAAAAGAATATAACGAAAATTAGTTTAGAAAATAATACTAAGCAGAAAGCTTTAGATCCACAGAACAAAAAAAAAAAAGGACAAAAAAAAAAAGAAGAGGAAAACTATATAATAATCAAACTATTAGAGGCCCATTCATATATATCCTAATCTTATTATAGCAAAATAATAATTCAGTTTTCGCAATGACTGATATTACATTTTTCGGTTATAATTAAATTTGACTATGCATTAATTATGTAGGCAAATGATCAGTAAAAAGATCAAACTGAAAGGCTATACTTAGCGGAAGAGTTGATGCAGTAAACTAAATTATATGTAAGTCCATTCAAAATACAAATTATAAACCTTTTACTTTATATCATATTTTTTTTAATTCGTTAAGGTTTTTTTGTATTATTTTTTTTCTTTTACACTTATATCTCAATAATTATTTATTTAAATCTATTTTTTCTTTTTGTGTTATATGGTTTCTTTTTTCACTTAATCGAATTACTTCCTATATACATTTTTATTTTCTTGTAGAAATCAATGGGTCTAAATAAATGGTTGTCCGAACATAGAATCAATGCATTATATAATATATATAAAAATTGCTATAAGAATATTTAAAGCTTAATCAAATCTAAGTAAAAAAAAAATCTGTTATTTTTAAAGTTAACAATAAATGCATTTTGTTCATTAAATGGAAAAGAAATAAGAAAAAAGGAGGAAAAGTTAAGATCATTTTAGAGTCCGTTTCTAATAACTAAACAATTGTAAAAAAAAAAAAGATAAGAAGAATACTACTTAAAACTAAAAAAGTATGATCAGGGGTGCAGTGACGGGTTCAGGGTTCGCTGATGAGGGGCTTCTATTGCGTCTCCACCAATACGGGCTGTGGTGACTGCTCCACAGCAGGCTGCTCTTGCTGTGACTCTTGCTCTGAAGGATCAGCAGTTGATTTCTTTGGCTTTTCCTTACTGAGATCTTTATTAAATGATAATGATGATTCGTCCGCTGTTGTCGTTGAAGTTGGTTGCTCCTCCAAATCGAGAGTTTTGGGCAATGGACCAATTTTCTGCAAAATGTCCACTTGCATTATTTCCCTTATGGATGGCACCGATTGTACTGTAAATTTCGGCAATGGCGGTGGTGTAAAATAGGAATGACGCAGCAACTCAACAGCGATTTGTGGTGCAGGCAATTGTAATCCTGTCATTGGTGCTGGAACATTATAATTTGTAAAATTATTATGCCCGCTACCCAGAACAGGAATGGGCTGTGAGGCACCAATAGTAGTAGTAGACGCGGCGGCAGCAGCAGCACCACCACTACCACCACCAACACCAACAGCATCAGGAATACCAGGAGCACCAGCAGGAACAGCTATTTCATTAACCGCATTAACTGTAACAGCAACAGTATCAGACGTTTCCACTGGTCGTGGGACGCGCGGCACATAGTTGGGTAAAGGTGGCGGCGGATGTTTGCTAAAGAAGTCTTTAAATATTGCCGCCTTGGTGGTAGCATCGGCATTTGGCGGCAACAACGGCGGACGTTGTCGTAGAAAATGTAGCGGCAGTGGTGGCAAACAACCCGATTTTAATAGCATGGCAAAACGTTTTGGATCTAATCTTCCGGGCGGTGGTCGCAGGAGACGTGTATGAGCCTTGACAATTGTCCCCATGTGAGGATCAAAGTGAAAGTAAATGAATTTCGGTTTCTTCTGGACCACCACGGGTTTTTCCAAATTTGGCGGTTTCGGTGTTAGCGGCGGAGGCGGTGGCGGTAAAGCAATTAGCTCATCCCTTGTGCGTTGTAATTTGGCAGCTGCCGTTGAACGTTTCTCACGATATTGCTGCAGGGCACGCTCCACAGCCCTCTCGACAATGGAACGATCTTCGCTTTCACTCTCATAATTTGGTAATACATTATCAACGAAATTGACTCGTTTCCGTTTCGGTTTACTATAATTATAAATGGGGGGAGACACAATTGATTAAATCCAAAAAAAAATCGATTACATAATTTAAAAATAAATATAATTTACCTTTTATCCTCAATTGGTTCCTCAATCGGTTTGGGCGTCATCTCAATATTGGGTGTTTCCAAACCGGTTGAGGGGACAATCTCTAAAACATTACCCTTTTGTACGGCCACTGGAACTATGGTGGCTTTGGGTAACTCACGCAAAACACCTGGAGTTGGTATTGTGGATTCTGTTATGCCCATTCCATAATCATATTGTGCATTATATTCCGTATATTGAGCATAGGCCTGCTCCATATTCGTATAGGATGATGGATCCATATAGGCAGTATAGCCATCGGCATAATTGTCACCCATTGTCATGGCACCATCTTGATCCTGATGATACATATTGTAATAGTAGCATGCAGCGGCTGCCTCCAAGCCGGGATTCTCTTGAAAATAGTCGGCAAATGATTGTCTTTGGGGTGACATGGGTGTACGGGATCTAGATCGTGATCTTGAACGAGATCTAGTTGATCGCCTCTTGGCTGGTGGTGAACGTGTCCAACTGCGACGCATTGGTGGCGATGGCGGTTTAAAGGGTAACGGTGAACGGGATCGGGAATAGGAACGACGTCGTGCAGGTTGTGGTGGTGATCTCGGACCCATATTCTTATGCCTTGAAGGCGATAACGGTTTCCGTCGCCTTCCCTCATCGCTAAGAAACTTGGATCGCCTTGCCCCCCTTCTATGGGGACTGCGACTTCTGGTACGACTTCGACTTGGACTTCGACTCCGACTGCGAACCAATCGTGATTTGGCAAAACGTGTAAACGATGATCCTCGCCTGCCAATGGGTGAGGGTGGGCGCCAACGTTTGGGACTTGGTGTGTTGCGTCGGCGATTTGAACGTTGGCGGGATATAGATCGTGAACGGGATAGTGTTCGTTCACGGGTTGAGCGGCGAGAGGAGTTTTTCGATCCACCCCCTGATCCAGATGATTTGTTGCTAGTATTTCGCGACTCCAATATGGTGGGCTTAACTATTGCTATTTCTTTGGGTGGTCTAATGTTCGTCATGGGTTTTTGTTGTTCATGTTGTTGCTGATGCTGTTCACCATCATCTTTATCAAAAATTGCTGGCTTGCGGGTAAGTTTTAATGGCGATATTGTCAGTTTGATGGCCTCACGATTGGCATCAAAAATACTATTGATTGGAGGACTTGGTGGTCGTGGTAAATCAATTGGTATCTTATCCGTTTGCCCATCATTCGTTACCGTTGATATGGATGATGATGATAATGATGCATCCTCATTGGCATTGTTTTTTAACTGCTCATGTTTACGATATTTATCCATAATAGCATTACGTTGCATTTGGAATAGGGATTCCATTTTTAATAGCTCTTCACATATATCATCGCCGGGATCATAATTCTCACGCATCATTTGTATACGTCCCAGATTATCTTCTAGATTTTTTAATTTTCGTAAATCTTTGCTTACATTATTTTTCTTTTGCATATTTGGATTGGATAATTTATTGGTTGACTCGCTTAATTCGGTCTCTGCGTCAATTTCCTGTTTTGTCTTTGCATCAGCATCGGTGACATCTTTTTCATCTTCTTCGGTATCATCGCTTGAATCATCTGAATCGGAGCTGGAGCTACTGTCACTGCTACTATTTGTTGAGCTGCTTGTCGATGTTGTTGATGATTCCGTTGAAGAGTCTTCAACATTATCCTCATCATCATCATCATCATCATCATCATCATCGTCATCATCATTATCATTATCACCATCACTATGATCATTATCAAGATCATATTCATTTTGAAGTAAATCCGATGCTGGTTGAGGAATCTCTTCTATGCAGGTGATAAAACGATTATAGATATCATTTATATCCATAATATTCGAAATTGCAGATTCCTGATCTTGTTTCGCTTTAGGTGGCGGTGTGCTCTTAGCATTCCACAAAGTATTCGAGTCATCGTCTGTGTAATCACCATTGAGAAAATTATTGGCAGCATTTGTTAAATGATTCGAAATACCAATTCCCGGTTTAGTTGCAATTTTCGGCATGCTGGCCATGGAATCGTCATTTTCCCAATTGTCAATATAGTCATCAGTATCGGGACTGGGCTCTTCCACTAATGGTTGCACAAATGTAGCTTCTGCCGGCAATGTTAATGGAGGTGGTGTCATATTACGTTCCACTTTTATCTTAATATTAGGCATTGGGCATAATGGCGGTGGTGGCGATTCACTGCGATTTTTTTCTATTTTAATGCTTCGCTCCATGTAATCATCGCTACGTTGTGATCGTGATGATGATGTGCCCTTCTCTCTTTCTCTATCCCTCTCCCTCTCCTTCTCCTTCTCCCTCTCCCATTCCCTATTTCTATCTCTTTTTCTATCCCACTCAGTTTGGCCATTTTTTAATACTATTTCTTTTTTAAAAGGATTCGAAATACATGACGAAGGCTCCATTTTCTCCTTGGGTGCCAATTTCTTCACTAATCTTTCCGTACTGGCTATTAATGTATTCAAATGAATATCATCATTGTCCTCCAACAGTGCACCAATCCGTATATGAATCTCACTAGCCTTTAGCAAAGGTGTAGCATTATTTGACTTGGATGATAGATTTAAACTGTCAAGAGGCGGTGTGGTGCTACGTTCAAAAGTGGATATTGGAATTGGTGTAATGGCAGGAGTTGGTAGTGATTCAGTTGTTTTGCACTCATTTGGTAATGCATTCAGTCCCCAGCTAGATTCAGCAAATATGTCAAAGTGTTTAGACTGCGAAATAGCTGATGGCGGCGCTTCTATAGGCAAAATCTCAGACAATGCTGCTGCTGGAGGCGGCGGTGTCCGTGCCTTAATCTCTGTATGACATCGCGTTTTGCTCCGACTTCGTGTACGACCCTTTGATTTATCTTTTTGATGTTCTCTGGTTGACTGCGTCTCTGGATCCCGATCTCTATCCCGGTGTTTTTCTTTGGAACGTTCTCTGGCTTTATCCCTGTTCTGATCCTCAGCTCTTTCCTTTCTTTCCCTAGATCGATCTGTGGAGCGTCCTTGTGTTTTTTCTGTTTTAGAGTCTTTTGGCGGCTCATTGGAGCAGCTATTCCGGTCACGTGAGCGTTCTTGATGCATTTCCTTTGATTTATTTTTAGGAAGTTCTCTGGGCTTATGACAAGACTCTTCCTGATTACGTTCGCGATATGTCTCCTTGGAAAGATCCCTAGATTGATCTTTTGAACTTTTTGTTATATCGTCTTTTGGGTTTATTCGCGAATTATCCTTGGATTGTTGCTTAGATGGATTTTTTATTATTTTAGATGTGTCTTTAGATAAATCTTTAAGTTTGTCCTTGTACTTCTCTTTTGACTCATCCCTGGATTTGGGTTTAGGATCATCTCTGGGTTTCTCCTTGGATTGAGCTCTAGACTTTTCTTTTGTCTCTGTTTTCGTTTTAACACTCTTACATTTTTCCTTGGACTGCTCACGCGGCTTGTCTTTGCTCTTTTCCAGTAGATTTTCTTCCCTGGCGAAAATAGATGGTATTTTCTCTTTCAATCGATCCTTTTGCTTATCCCTTAAGTGATCTCTTTTTCTTTCGCTAGATTTGGGACTCTTTCGCTCCTTAGATCTCTCCCTTTTCGATTCTTGCTTATGCTCCTTCGATTTCGTTAACCCTTTCTGTTCCTTATCATCTTTACGCTCACCCGATGATTCGATGGGCTTGCAGCCCTTATGCTGAAGATTTAAACATCCATTGACCAAATTAAAAACATATGAGACAGGTGGCTTGTGTGTGGTCCATCTGGATAAAACCAAAAAAGAAAAAGAAAATAAATATAATCTTGATTAATAGACAAAAATTCTGTTTAAACGTACACCACATCTGATTGAGGTTTCTTAGTGATAGATGGGGGCAAGACAGGACCATAAACTGGTCCTCCAACAGCTCCTGCCACTCCTTTATTACATGCTGACGTCAATGCTGGGCTTCCCGAAGCTGAAGCCATCGGCGAGGTTAAACGTTGCGGAGTCTTTGACCTATTACTATTGTTACTATTAAAGAATGGGGGCGGCCTTAGGCCTCGCATTCCACCAAGCATAACCATTCTGGGCATAAATACCATGCGTGGGAAATCGAAACACAACGGACGACTATGAAACCTCATTGGACTGCAACGTAAAAATGGATGTGGTGCCGGTTGCGGTGATGCCTGCGCCTGTGCCTGAGCCTGGGCTTGTGCTGCTGCTGCTGCCTCCAACTGTTTTTCTTTGCGGGCCTGTTGAACATCTTCGAGATTTTGCTGCTGCTGTTGCTGTTGCTCATCCCCCGACGAATCTGTATCAGAATACAAACCTTCGTCATCGTCTGGTGGAGGCACAGATTTGACAACGACAACACTATGCTCTTCTGCTTCATCCTCAATCCCATTTTCCACTGGCATAGAATGCTTTTCTTCTTTTCGTCTAATGACCTCCAGTTCTAACATGCTTCTGGCTTTCTCTTCTTCAGTTACCGACACCGCCTCCTCTTTCTCTACCTCACCCTCACCATTCCCATGGCCATCGATTTGTGTGGCAGCTGTTAGCTTGCGCAATGTTTTGCTCATCAAATCCTTGGCTAGTATTTTCTTAGGTCCAGATGCGGCTGGACTATTTGTGTTGCGTGGTGGGGTAACTAGCTCGCCCGGCTCTAAGCTGCTAGTGTCACCATCTTGTAGCTCTTCTACGGCTACTCCGCCTTCGCCGCCGCCACCACCTACAGCATTTCCGCCGATGCTGCCACCGCCACCGCTGCTACCGCCGCCTCCTTCAGCCAGCGTTGACATAGTTGTGTGGCTTTTGTTAGTGCTTCGGTTTCAATGGCTTTCAAGTAATTTATTCATACGAAAAATCTCTATGTTTATAACAAAATTGAAGGAAAAAACAATTTTTTATATATCGCGTAAAATATATCGATATTATCATATCGATACCAGATGTTAATTAGCAGACACGTTAATGTGCCATAACATACACTGTTAATTAACAGACTCAAAAATGTGCCATAACATTTCAGCTAAAATAGCGCCAACATACCCATATCGATATCATTTTCAAATTTATGTTCTGTGTCTAGCAAATTTTTTAAAATTAATTTAATAGAAAAAATTAAAATAATAGCCTATAAATTTACTCTTAAACATATTAATAAATCAAACACCAATGCGTTTTACTTATTATTTCCGCTTCCTCCTGGGGAGCACTGAAATGTGAAGTGCAAATAAATGACAAATTACAATTACAAAAATTACCTCAAGCGCAACGGTCCGCAATGAGGAAAAGCCGCCACAAAGAAAGATTATGACACAGTCAAGGAGACGGTAACGAAGGGAAAAGAAATAAAGGCTTACCCCACCCACTCAATTCAACTCTATGCCATCCACACTTGCTGCAAAGAAGAGAGCGAATCGAATCTGCTATTGCAGTTGGCGGCTGCGAAATTCGTTGTGGATGCTGTTGCTTACTGGCTGCACTTTCGTCAGTCAGTTAGTTAGTCAGAGCCAACAGTTTTTCTTTTTTTCATTTATTTTGTTGCTGTGTTTATTTGCATGCAACTTTCACCCGGTCTAGCTGATGGTGCTGGTGCTGCTGCTGCCTCTGCTACTTTCTGCCTGCCATCTGCTGAGGCGAAAGGTGCAAATTAATTTGTGGCGCCCCAAAAATAACCTTCCTCACCATGGCGATATCTCTGTACCTACAATTTTCATCTTCTAAAGTCAACAGCAAAATGTAACTTGTTATCTGTTTTGAATCTCCCTTTACTAAGTAGTAATCCATTGTTTCGATGTGTCTATAGTGTGTATACATATATATATATATATGTAACTTTTGACTTGTCAGATCTACAAATCTCCAACTTTAACTCATTGTATGTTATTTTTGGGTAGGAGCTTTGACTTTAGTTTCCATTTTTCTCTTTTTTGCGTATCTTTGCACTAGTTGGGCGTTGCCTCTTTAAAATTTAAAGTTTTTTCTTTTTTTCTTTTTTTTTTTGGCACCTTGGTGTGAATGTGAATACCTTGGGCTTCCTTGGATAAAATAACACTTCAGGCTCATAAGGGTACAAAGTTCATAAATATTAAGTACACAATATGATCTCATATGACATGGTTAAAATCGAACTATTGTCTTGCTTACAATTTCAAAACTTCTTCAAAATATCGATAATATAATGCAGAAATAGTTCTATGCTATGTAAATTAAATTTTAAATACAGATTTCAATAAAATAGAGTAGAATATAGAGTTGAGCTATTAACCAATCGTATACAATACACATTTAACAAAAATAACTCAGAAATTTACTTTAAAATACTCTTAGAACAAAGTAAATCTAATGTAACAAGTCGATCCAATTATTTAAAAAAAAAATATACATATTCTATAATTTGATTGACCCATTTAAGCAAACAGCAAACAAAATAATAGTTTCTAATAACTTTAATTGAAAAGTTTTAGCTAATTCTTTATTTAAATAGCTTGAATCTTCTGTATGGTGAATAAACTTTAAATTTGTATTTAATTTACAATATTTAATGTCAGTTTTAGGTAAAAATTAGTATGTTACAACCAATTAATATGATACAAAAGAGAAGCGTTAAAATAACATTCAATGCTCTATGAGACATTGAGGGCGGGCATCATCATGGGCTAGATAAGTATATATACATATATATATATATGTACAAACGACAAATTGGAACAGCTCCAAACCGACAAGTCATTGACATTTAGCTTGAACTAGAAAAAAAGAGAAAAACTATATGAGCCCAAATGGTGATAATTGCAATAACAAAATATATCTAATTTGTTCGTCGATTTCATATTGTAACAAAACAAAGAATAACAAAAAATTGTAATATGATATTTATTTAGATGATTTTCTCTGTCAACTCCATGCTAACTAATATATACATATATATATATATATATATATATATGCATGTAGAATGTATGTATACATATGTACATACATCCATACACACATAAGTATAGTATTAAAATAATACAAAAAAAAAACAGAAGCATTTGCTAATTGCCGGATCTGTGTTCACAGAAAAAAAACTTCTTTTGTTCATCTCGAAATTGGCTTAATTTATTTGCCCATGCTTTCATCACATGCTCAATGCTATAGAATGAAGGTCAGAGAGGGGGAAAGGTAACCATTATGGGGTATGGGGATGAGGTGAAGTAAAGGCGTTCGCTTAGAGGATTCTATCGTTGAGGTGTTAATCATTAGTCGCACGTTCAGTTCACATATATCTCCAAAAAGGGGGACAGACACCAATACAATTTTTATTTTAGTGCTTGTCTCTTTATCTATCTCTCTCATTCTCTCTCCCTCTCTCTCTCTCTCTATCTCTGTCTCTCTCTATCTCTCTCTCTCTCTGTCTGTCTTTCTCTATATTAATCTGTTTGTAAGACCGCTGGCGACATGCATCTAAGCAAAACGTAAAAACTTGATTTTTTTCTCCAGAATTTCTTGGAACGCAAATAAAAACTGAGATTTAAGTGCCCAGAGGGATCAAAATGAGGGAACAATGAGTTATTTAAGGGGCCATATTGGCAAATGTAACTCTCCTAGCCTCCCTCACCACTCCCACAAAACAAAAAAAAAAATAGCCAACTTAAAATTATATTTATGACTTTTTGCTCATTCGAGCTTGACTGAAACAAAAATTTATTGACGTATTTGATTTAGAGATTAAAAATAAATATATTGAGATTCTGAAAGTAAAGTCTACATACATATATACATATATAATGTTTCCCAAAAGATTAGAAATACTTAGAAACCAAATTCAATTAAGAGTAATTCTTATCCGGTTAGTTTTGAAATTTACTTAGGTTAAGTTTATGTAAGCGATATTTCAGAAAATGTTCTAAAATGTACATATATTTTAAAATGCATATGTGCCCAAGTCATTCTAGTTTAAATCTGCAGTTATTGGATTATCTTGGATAGATCTTCTTTTAAAAATCCCTGAAACTATTGAAAATTGTCACTATCTATCTATACTATAGTCAATGTAATAATCGTAAACTAAGAACTAAAAATCTAAAATTATTTGAAAAAAAAATTAATCTGGGATTCCCAGTACGGTAAATTTTTCATAATATAGTCAGTCAATTTCAAATAGTTAGTTACTATTATCTAATAAAGTTAGAATAGGCATTCCCACATGGAATAAATCTCAAAGAGGATGCTTCAAAAAGTTATTTAGAGATTTAAAAAAAAAATTTTCACGAAAAAGGAATACGTATTTTTATTTTGACAATACTTTGGACAGTACGATAAGTATAATATAATTAATAATAAATATAATAATAAAAATATAAATAAATAAATTCAAGCCATTCTTCACTTTCTTTGTTTATGTATAGGGACCTTTCTCTTCTTTGGGATGATTTTTTGAAAATATATTCTAAAATTCTTCAATTTCGAATCATAAATATTATCCCGAAAATAAATTCTCATCTTATCTCAACGAATTTTCTGTTTTCGTTTTTTTTTTTTTGAATTTCGTTTGTTGATTTGCTTTTTGTTTTGCTTCAAGTTGTTTACCTTTTTATTTTACCATTTTTTTTTCTTAATTTTTATTATTATTAGCTAATTTTAGCCAAGTTGAGAGCAAATAAGCACAAAACAAAAAAAACAAAACAAAAAACCCAAGTCAAAAAAAAAAATGGCGACGGCTTTAACGTTGAACAGAGCTAACGACTTAAAGTTTTTTTTTTCATCTTTTTCTTCTTCTTGTCGTTGTTGGCTATTATTTATGAGCTTTTTGTTGTTTTACACACATCAACATTTTACGAGTATCTTATAGATAGACACACACACACATATGTATATAGACAAACATACACACACACATATATATATATATATATAAATATATATATATATATATTTGTATCTCTATGAATCTTTCACTGGATGCCCAATAGTTGCATTGAATTCGCTTTTGTTTAACAATTCCCAAGCCTCCAAAATGGATGTGGTAGATTTGGTGGTTATGGTGGATGGTGGTGCCAAGCGGCTCCAGTCGCCAATTTGTGCGAATCTACAACAATCGTAAAATTAAAAAATTCAAAAATAAAAAAAAAAAACAAAATATTACTTACTAACTAATATTAGTTAGGTACTGGATAAGGACAGCGAGAGCAGACATAATCAGAGAGATCTATTGAAAAATCCATAAAGTATCAAATTATGATGGAAAATTACAATTTTAAACTACTGATTTTTTAATTTCGGTGCCAGAAGGGTTTAGAACTTTTGATACCCTAGCAGAGGGTATAATAAAATTGATCAGATATTTGCAACGTATAGAAATAAACGTTTCCGACCCCCATAAAGTATATATATTCTTGATCAGCATCAATAGACGAGTCGCCTGACCGTCTGTCTTTTTTTTTTCATATCTTTTCGAACTTAGATTTTCACTAAAAGTTATATCATTCTGCTCAGTGATCATTTATCTAAGTCAAGTTTAAGAATTGGTGGGATCGGATAAGGTATAGAAAAATAGGAAAGATTAGAGGTTGATTTTGTTCAAAACCGTTCTTGTGAATAAAACTATTTGTTTTTTTGAACTATCTCAAACAAATTTGGTATTCAATAATAATTCTATTTTTACACCATATCAGTAAGTTTGGATCAGATCAGATAATAAATATCGACATACCAGCGAGTTGAAATTCTTTCATGTTGCTTTTTTGCTTCAAATTTAATTAAATTTTATATTTACAATGTTTAAAAAATCTTGACGGAGAAAGTTATTAATTAAAGTGCAAGGGTATAAAAACTTCGGCACGTCCGATGTTAGTTTTTTTGATATTTTTATCTCAAGTCTGTCTAAAGTTGAAAGATAACTATACTAATTTAGTTATTTATAGCTCACAAAATGAACAAGAAATTAATAGGATATATATAATTACAATCGTAAATGTTAATAAATCATTCGTTTATATTTAGGATTCATTCAAATTTTTTCCATAGATTCAATAATTATAAAGGCATATATCCCGATGAACAAAGGTCGTTTTGTGAAAATCGAAAATAATAATTCATATCTTGAAGTCCTTAGCATTAGCTATATTTTATTTATACTTATATCTATAAGGATATATATACATAGATATATACTCGTATTTGTATGACTATATACTATATTATATAGTAAATGAATGTGTACATATGTATATACATATATCTATGTTGTTGTTTTTTTTTTATGGCTTACTAATTTGTTTGTTTTTTTTCATTTTTTCTTTTCTATTTTTTGGGATTTTTGTTTTGATTTGAGTTTCTTAGCGTTGGTGATTGGCGATGCCATCGCCAAAATCAAGTTTCTTCTCCGGATTTTTTTGTTATTTTTTTTTTATTTTCAGAGTCTCTTTTCTCTCGATTATTTAATAATATTGAATGTGTGTGTGTGTGTGATTTTTTTATATTATTTGTTGCTGCATTCGCTTGGCTAATGCTTTATATCATGCTAGATGCTCGTTTATTAAACATTTTCGTTTCGTTGTTGTTGTTGTTGTTGTTGACCCAGCGTATAAACTAAACAACGTTTGACCACTTGAACAACTAAAAGCCAAAAAACTCCCTTTTAAGCCATTATGCAATCTGGCAATCTGACAAAATGTATGCAGCCTCCGCCTCATGATTTGTCTTTTATGCATAGTTTTTTTCTTTTTTCTTCTTCTCTTCTTTCTTTCTTTCTTTAATTACATAATTTTAGAGTTTGTGATGTTTCTTTATTGTTTGTTTCTTCTTTTTTTTTTTGGTTTTTGGTTTATGATTAAAATGTCACAAGCCAACGAACGGAGACACCAAATTGTTGGTCAAAGCAAAGAAGAAGATGAAAAGATTGAGTTATTAGTTATTAAATTTCTTTTTCTTTTTTTTTTTTATTATATTTTTTATGTTTGGTTTTATGCAACTGAAATGGAAAAAGGGCGACCCCCCCCCCCCTGCTAGATAACAGACTAATTGCTGGGAGTTAAGTTCGAGTTCAAATGGAAGACATTCAATTTGCATAGTTAATAAAAATTTTTAAATTTGTTTTTTTTTTACGCTTACATCAGAGATTTATTTCAGATAAAGCTATTACATAACAATAGGAATCAACTTAGATATACAATATCTAGATATCTAAAAGAGTAAAAGTTCTTAGCATTCTAACAATAGAAATATATGTATATATATATAGATTCCCAAACACATATGTATGTATATGTGTAGGAACATAATGCAATTTTTCAAACATGACAAGAAATAGTTTAATTACTTTCACAGATATATAAATAAAAAAATCATATTACTATCTCAGATCGAAGATCAGTCTCAGTATTTCGAATTTCAACAATGAACAAACTTTAAGATTACTTTATAAATATTTATGTATGAGTTTCTACACTACAAATTTAAATTATCGTTATAAATAAAAGTGAAATTATGTGGGGGGAAAACTCCAGCAATTATATTGTTGCAATGTCGTTAATGAAATCAATTGATAAGTGCTTAAATTGTTCCCAAGAGATTTAGTTTATTTCCACTCACAGCATAAAATCGAATTTACGATAACCTATTAGACTAATACAGCTATAAAGATCTTTTGCTTCCAAGTATTTATTTGTTTTGACTTGAGGGCTTTAGTTCAAATTATTTGAGGAGACAAAAAACAAACAGCAGCCAGCTGCTGTTAAAGTAATCAAGATTTAGCTATATAATATTGTATATATGTTTATATACATATATATAGATAAGTATATATGTAAATGTGTATAAAGTATAAGCAAATATCTGGCCTATGCAAGTGCAACACGGCACACAAAAGTGGAAAAATACTAAAGCAAAACAACAAAACAAAAAATAAGCGAACAAAAAAAAAAAAGTTAGTTTGTTGTAGTTTTTTTTTTTTTTTTTTTTTTTTCGTAAGCGGCAACAAGTTTTGTGTGGTGCAACAACAAAAAGCTACACTAGAGCAACGTTGGCAGCAACGCGACGTTGGCGTCGACGTCGCTTCCAGCAACTGGCACTCAGTACAGATACAAAAACAAATACTTGGAGCAAGTTATACGAGATCTACGTTTCAATTTGTTTATGTATTGGTTTGGGGAGTACCAAAAGCCAAGCTTTTCTTCGCATACATATAAACATATGATATGTATGTGTGTGTCCCAATGTGTACCCTACACTTTGAGACTGGAAAGAGCCGGGTTTATGCCTAAGTCATATAGGTTTTAAGACCCTCTTTGTGTAAGACCTTTTCATTACTAAAAACTAAGTGAAAACTGAACTAAGTTTTATAATTGAAACTTAAGTTTTTTTGCTGTTTTTTGTTTGCAAGATTTTAGTACACTTTTTGGCAACCCAAAAGTAGGCAACATTATTTTATTTGTAAATATCTTTGGCCTTCAATTTGCCATTTTGCACAAACTGAAAAATGTACCGTTAAATATTTATGATTAACTAAAGGCATATTTTCTTTGCAACACTTAATTAGTTAAGGCTATGCTTATTTATTTTGATTTAACTAAATTTCGAACAACAACTGTGTCTAAAGGGAAAACCAATCGAGAAAACGATTTAAAATATTGATAATCCAAACATGATTGCAAACTATTTGAATAAAATTTTATAAAATGTTATTCAATTTGTTAATCACGAGTAGGGGCTTAACATAGTGAATGCATACCGACAAAAGCTTCAAGCTTGATATACGTACATACATATGTACATACACACCAATACATAAACAAAAGGCGCAATTGTGTTTTACTTTTCATTTTGGTACATTTCGCCGATCGTCAGACTGTGTGTGAATACATATACATACATACATATATTTCTCTCTGCCTGTGTTTGTGTGTTTGTGTGTGTGTGTGTGTGTGTTTGTGCTTGTGTTTGTATGCCGCTTTGTGAATGTTTTTAAATCTGGTAGAAAAATATGAAACGAAACGCGTTTGTGGCCCCAGACGCGTTTGTGGCCTCGTAGCAGCTAGACGTCAATTTTTTTGCAACTATCAAAAATCAAATCCTATCCCGACATCAAAAAATTTATATATATTTATATATATAATAACCAAAATAGTTTGGTTTTACAACTAAACAAAGTAACATCGAAATTAAAAAAAAGAATATATAGAAACCAAAAAAAATAAAATCCCTTTAACATTTTTTTGCTAAAATCAGAAACAGAATATAATTTGTAACTGTTAAATGTAAGTGAAATTAAAAAAGTGCAATATTAAGTGTGATTTTGGTGGCATTTTTTTTTTTTGTAGCTTTTGATAAAAAGATATATTGGTCTATATATACATACATATATAAAAAGTGGTAATTTTATAGATTTTTAGATGACCGAAAAGGATAACGTCTCAATGGCTACAGTTCAAATGAAGCCCGATTATGCAGCCAGTGAGGTTTATAGCACGGCCAGTGAACCGCCACCGGTAAGTACGAATATCTCCAATCAGAGATATATATACATACAAACAAAAATATATAGATATATCATTACGGATATTAGTATCAGTATATATCAGTTAGTTTAGATCAGAAGATATCTCATGATCTTTTGCGGATTTGGTCATTGGCCAAGTGGGTTAAGCAAATGCCAGGGTCAGTCTGTATTCAAGTTGGGCACATCCGCTTTTATCATGCAGCTGCAAGCGTGAGTGCAAAAACAAAAAAAAAAAACGACATAAAGATATATATATATATATATATATATATATATATTGTCTGATTTTCGAGCCTCTCTCGCTTTGCTTGCATGCATAAACAATTTTACGAGTATATTGCAATTTTTTTCAATTATTTTTATGGCCTGCAACGTGATCAGCTTTGACAATTGAATCTGACATTTTGACAAAACGAAACGAAATCAACTGAATAAAAAATAAAAAAAAAAAAACGCCAAGTGAAATATGAAATCTTATTTCAACTCGTCTTTGAAAAGGTGTGAACAACTAGAAGAATTCAGTCCAATCACCAAAAAAAACCTCCCCCCTCTCCCCCTCTAATCGCCACAGTTTTAAGACCCATTTTGTCAAATATTTAATGAAAAAGTCACGACTTTATAATAGAAAATGTAAACTTGTTTCCTTCTTAATGCCATTTTGCCCTACTAGTACTGGTATACTATATATATATATATATATATATTTATATTTCCATGTGGGCAACAACGTAAAAAAATTTACATAAATTGCATCGCATTTGACATTCACTGGCATTCAACATCCGCTTCAACCTAGTAATGAAGAGCATTCGAGTACACTCTCCCTCCCTCCCTTGCTCTCTGTACCTATCTCTGCCTCTCTCTCTCTATATATATGTATATATAGTACAGTGAAAGCCAAGAGACCAATAATCCTCACTGTAGCAGTTGTTATCTAACCCCCGTTTGAATTGAATTCAAGTGCCTATTCAAGTATCTATCTCCTCCAGACAAAAAGAAAAAAAAATATGATTTCAATTTACCAATGAAAGGCAACAAATTCACAATATGAAAAAATCTTCAATGACTTGCAAGTTGTCGGCAGATCATTATTATATGATTTAGTAGCAAGATCTCAAGATTTATCAATTAAAAAGCAAAAAGTTTATCATCAGAATCAATTATTATTATTATTTCTCTCATTTATCTATTTTGCAATCTATATAATTTTTCGATAGTTAAAACCAGTTAAGATCTAATGATTTCCTGATTTTAATAGCTTATGGATCTTAAAGTCTCATAGTACCTGCTGGACTATTTTATCTTTCTCTTACCTTCCAAAAACAATTTCGTTAAGTTTTTTTATTAGTTTTTTTTCTACTATTTATTAAAAATGTTTTTGTGGTAGAGCTTAGAGAACTTTGAACAACATTCTTATTGGAGAATTGATCTCATTTGACTTTGTTTCAGTTGGTCTTTAGTTATTTCTCTCAATATTAACTCCCTCACGGAAGTGTTTTCTATTTATGTCTATAGATATACATATACATATATATATATATAACAAGTATACATTGTTATAGTGACGATCAAAGTTGATTTAATAAATATCTATGTATATCTAGGTGCATGGGAGGTGTAAAACCAGTTTTGTTTTGAAAATTTTCTTGTTGTTGTCATTTCTTGTTAGCCAACCCACTCTGGGGCATTCACACCCACAAAATGTCAGACCCTTGAGCTATCGCCCCTCACTTCCACACCCACCCCCACCCAATCCGAAGCCAATATACATTTATTTTTTTTTTTAATTAATTTTTTTTCCCTCATTAACCATATATACATTTTTTCTCTCTTTCTTTTTTGTTTTTATATTCTCTCTTTTTTTTCTCTGTATATGTGTGTTTGTGTGTGTGGCAACCACAAAAAACAAAACAAAACAAAAAAAACGAACAATCAAACCATAAAAAAAAAAAAATAAAAAATAAAAAATTGTGTATGTCCCCTGCCTTTCATCTTCTGTACTCTCTCGCACCAACAACCAAATCACCACAAACCAAAAACCAAAAAAAAAAAAAAAAATACCAAATCAAAAAACCACAGCTGGGATTTTTTAACTTTAATCATCAGGTTTGTCGCTCAAGTCTTTTGTCTGCACAACAACAACAACAACAGAAACAAAAACTCATTAAGAGCCAACAACATTCACTTCCACTTCACTTAACTTTCGCAATTGCATGTAAAGGTGTAAAAAAAAAAAAAAATAAAATAAATAGCAACAGCAACAACAACAAAAACTATATTGCACATTTCGCTGCACATACGCTCAATCCACATACATATATACATAGACTCGATCTGTAGATACATAACAAACGATATATATGTGCATAGATACATGTGTGTAAGTGTGTATATATAGTATATCGAACTGCACCCTTGGCTAAAAAGCAATATTTTCACCATATAAGATTTGTTTAACAATTTCCTTAACTCTTTTTTATTGTGATTGCTATTATGCAATGCTAAAGAGTTTTATTAAAAAAAAAAAAGAAGAAATTGGTTAAATAAATTTTATATATTTTTAGCAAGTGCCTGACGATTTTTGCACCTTCAAATTTACATTACTTTGTCATATTAGTCATATGCAACGGGCCTTGACCAAACAGCCATCAAGAGTTAACAGAATGCTTAAACAGCTGTTTTCTTTTCTTTGCCACTCTTTTTCATAGCTTCCACTCTCTCTCTCTCTCTCTCATATATCTCATATTTCATTGTAAATATCTGATTCAGCACACAAAAACATTTATTTTATTTTTATTTTTTTTTCTCTTTTGTATTCATTTACTTTCCATTGAAACGTGATCCGAAGAACGCAAAAGTCCAAAAGTATTAAAACTAAGGTCACTAGAACTTTTACTCTTTTAGCAATTTATATCTGTAACCTTTACCTTTTTAACACGAAGAGTTCATATGATAATAATAACAATGTTTTCTCCATTTATGGGGTTTTTCTTTTCTTTTCTTTCTTTTTTTCTTTTTTTTTGTTTTTTCCACAATTTTTATTTTATTTTTTTCAGGCCTATAAGCGTCAAGCAAATTCGGTGAAAATTGCCAAAATCACCGCCTTTACCATTATAGTATCCTCCTTTATATTGGGTGCCTTTATATTGGCATCATCATATCTGCAGGCCAAGGCCTCATGTGATCAGGTTCAGGCCTTGGATTCGGTGCTCGAGAAGGAGCTCATGCTGGAGACTTTGCAGCAGGTGAACAAGGTAAGTTCCAAAGTTTCAATCGATAGGCTTCAATGATCAGACAATAAAATAATAATAACAATAATAATAATAATAATAATAATAGAAGGAAACGAAAAAAAAAAATCGAAAAACCAAAAAACCAACGCCCATTAACTCGTATCATTTGGTGGTGCTTGAAACCATATTTTCTGTTAGGTAATTGCCTAGCGTTTCGTTCGTTGCACACGCCAACATCAACTGCGTTTTTTTTCCTCTTTTTTTTTTTATTTTACAAACACAGAGATTAGCCCTCCCATATAAAAATGAAAAACAAAAATCCCAAAAAAAAAAATATTCGAATATTAAACCAAATTAAAGATAATTACCGGAAAATGTAGGTACACTAACAACAAGGAGAAAATATGAGTATGTACATATGTACATCTGTACATACAAACATACATACATAAGTATGTATGTATGTACATACCATTTACAAGTAGTGCATTCATTGTAAACATGCGAGAGATGGATGCTTCGCTACTCATGTCACTCCATGATGATCTCAAGAGTTCTATATTCCAACTATAACTTTATAAAACATATATATATGTATATCTGTTTAGGAAAAATAAAAGAAAAGGAAGATATTAGGTGAAAACTTTTGTATATAGAAAACAATTCACTTAATATCTTCCCTTCTTTTTTTATATCTACATATTATGTTCATACATAATATAGGTACATATTAGGTAATTTCTAATGTTTTCTATATATAAATATATATCTGTATATAATAAAGATATTATGTGTTTCTAGTGTTTTCTATATAAAAAACACTTCACCCAATGTTTTCCCTTTTTTTTTTGTTATAAAATAATAGGTCAACAATTGGCAAAACTAATGATGCTACCCTCGTAATTTTTTGTTTAATTTTTTTTTTTTTTTTTTTTGTATGATAATTCAGCTGCGTGTTTTTTATTATTATTTGTGTCTGCGATTTCAATCCATCACACATCATGTGAAATGTTGTTTTCTATTATGCCAGATTGTTGTTAACTGCACGCGCTATTAGTTAGTCTATATACTATGTAAGCATACATATGTACATACGTACATATGTATATATAGTATGTTATATATCGTGAATATGGTGAAACACACATCAAACTACACTGATAAAAGTGGGAGGGGTTAACTATGAAACTGAAAGTAGGAAACAATAAACTGTCGAAAATGAAACTTGAAAGTGTTGAAAATGTGTTTTCGCAACAATTTGTTTTAATGGTAACACAAACTTCCTCTTCAAAACGTTTAGCAAACAAAAATTTGCACAAAATATTAGTTAAACAAAAAAAAGAAAACAAATTACTATATATGTATGCATAAATATTATGCAAATATAATCAATTCAATACTCAAAACTTACTTTCACACACACATCTATAGATCTTATATATACACCCTTAAATAGATTGCAGCGAAGCAAAAACTGAGGATTCAATTTCAAATGTAATAACTATTCTACAATTTGTTTACAAATTGATTTTGTTTAAAAAAAAAAAAAAACAACTTAAAGTCCAATCCTAACAGTTGAAAAAAAGAAAACAATTTCGTGAGATTTAAAAACAAGTTAAAACAAATTAAGTAAAAGCCTTAAATAATTGTAATTTGAAACAGTTGAAACATAAAATGAAACTATGGAAAACTGATTCGTTAAGCAATAGGCGATATATATATATATATATATATATAACTGAATAACTTTTGTTTACATATACATATATGTACATAAGTTATATCAACTTTCCCGCCATTGTTTTAAAAATTGTATAAGTAACCCATGCAACTAACTCATTTCAATTTGAGTTTCAATTTCAATTTTTTTTTTTTTTTAGTTTGTGTGTTTGGTTTGTGCTTCCTTGTGAAAATTTCACTTGGATATAATCACATTGGTTGACTTGATGGATTTTGATGACTATGCACATTCAATGGCCGATAATTCAAATTTAATGGCACTAACAATAATAATGATAAAACAAAATAACCATTTGCATTTGGCTAAATTATGCCGCATCATCAATATTCAATTAGCGTCGACAATGGGAAAGCTTAAAACTAATTAGATGCAGATTGTTATTACTATTTGATTCATACAACTATCTACATGCATACATCTAGGTATATATAGATAATTTATATGTGTGTTGTATACGGTTATTATTATATACATTACAAATACAAATGTATATGTATGTATGTATGTATACACAAATGAGCAATTAGTCGGTTCATTTTAATGATCGAATTGTACTCCCAACTCAGAAGATGATATGCCAAAATTGGTAATATCAGTTTATTCAACTCGATCTTATGTAAAATGAATAAAAGGAGAGAAAAATTAAAAGAAAGACTTTGGACTGAAAAGAAATATTCAATCAAGCGAAATTCCCATAATTTGACGCTTAAGTGGACACCAAAATGATGGAGCTTGCGACATAATCATTAAAGAGGAGAGCAACGGCAGCAGCAGCAGCAGCAGCAGCAGCAGCCACAGTAGCAACAAACAATTGCGAATCAAATGGCAGACCAGACAAACGGACAACCAGACAGTCAGACAATCTGACAGACATAGAGACAGACAAAGTGAAAGCAGCAAATGAAACAAAAGCAACTCTAACTACAAAAACCGAATAGCAACAACAACAACAAAAAAAAATACATGTTGCAAGAGCAACCAGCCAGTGCTGCACACATACACACAGTAATCCACTCAACCGAAGATTTTTTGAGGTGGTACACATTGGAGTTGGAGGCGGTTGGTTGTGGGCGCGGCATCCCCAAATGCCAAAGATCATCGGTGTTGGTTTTAGAGATGGGTGAAATGAAAATTTAATTGTGGGAATATAAACCAGGGCTGCAAAATGCAATATGAAAACAAACCAATTGTACTTTTAGTATATATATACACACACACGCACATATATATATATATATATATAGACATATATTGCTTGCATCTATCAGCGAAAGTTTGAATCTTGAAATATATTTCAAATGGGAAAATTGATAAATTTTGATATATTCGAAATATGTATATACATATAATATCATCAAATCCAGCTGGCAATATTTACCAGTGGAAGTTGATATATCAAACACTCTTCTTTTAATTATTATATCATCCATAAATTGATTCTTAAAATATTCTTTTTAATATACATACTTATATTTTTGTATAGTTATGTTCTCCATTACTTTTAATTATATTTTTTTTCCATGATCTTTATGAAGTACATATTTCCAACGTAACATTAAAACTATTAGTAAATTCTTATATGACCTGAAATGAACATTTCTCACCTAGCCAAAAGATCGTATTTTTATAAAAAAAAATTGTTTGTAACTCATCTTGCAGAGGCTCATCTCTAACAAATTTAACTATTAAAATGCATTTTTTCTCTTTTTTTTGTTGTGTTTTTGTGTAGCCGTCAGTTAGACATTTTTTTGGTTTTTTTTTTTTTGTTTCATTTGCCGGCCTGGCGGTGCTTGGCACCATCATCATCAACTTCAAATTCATGATGACGATGATGATGAACATCATTATCATTAATATCATCATAGTCACCAAAGCAGCAACCATTATCTTGGTTTATATGTACATACATACAAACATACAGATATATATACAGATACATATATATATATGTATGGAAAAGCCAGTCACAAAGAGACTTAACCCGGTACGCTGACTGTTTGCCATTTAAAGGCAAGTTGCGCGCTTAAGTCTTTCGTTTTTGGGGACACCAACCACAAGTAACCACAACGAACCAACAACTGACTGACTGACTGATTATGTAATTGTGAATACATACACACACACATACATACAGAAGAAGAGAGACATATAAGTAAATATAATTTATTTGCACTGGCGGTTGTGCAAATTTGTTTGAACCGCGTTGCCTTATGAATACAAAAACAGTTGCTGAAGATGCGATGCGAAGGGATGGGGATAGTATGGTATGGAATGGCATGGTATGGACAGGAGGGTGGGAAGGGGAGGCGAAACTTATTATGCTATCTATGCAAATTGATTTTCCTTAAAAGAAATTTTTTTTTTTTCGTCTACTCTTCGTCTTCGTTATTGCGTCTCTAGAATTTCAATTGACGTCAAGAGGCTAAAAATATATACAATTCAGACGATTATTATCTTATAATGCCTACCAACTGACGATCATTTTGATTCTCTTCCACACTCTCCTTCTTCCAATCTGTGTGTGTGTGTGTGTGTGTGTCTGTGTGTGTGTCTCTATCTGTATATAAGTATTTCTGCCTTTTTAATTGCATTAAAACATTCAATTTGTAATCATTTAATTGTCATCTGTTAATTCACTTCAAGCCCATCATCTACGTGTCGAGCGATCGAAACAAATGTTCTCATTGTTTCTAGATATACATATATACATATGTACATATGTATATACATACATACATACATATATCGTAATTGATGTTATCTACTCTCTGAAGCTTTTGGCCTTGAAAATTCCTACAATTAAAATTGACTGTGTCTCAGTTGAGTTGATTTTGCTTCGGTTCGCTTGACTTGTCAAACTGGTTAGTTTAGTTTTTAGTTAGTTGCAGTCTTTTTTGTTTTTATTTTTCAAAATTTTGTTTGTCTTTTAATATCTAATTTAAAGTGAAATTTTTGTATGTGTCACATGTTGTCGAAAAGATGATTCATGGCATTTTTGTCCATTTGGTCCATGTATACATATGTATGTATGTATGTATGTATGTATGTATATCATTTGCATAAGAAAAAACAAAAAGCAAAAACAGGCGTTTTTATCTTTTCGGGGAAGCTGTAAAGAATTTGCAGAATGCGTTGTCAGTTAAAAATTGTTAACTGGGCTAAGCTCTTTTACAACCAGTTAACAAAAAGAGTTAAAATATTTCACTTGACCACAAATTTAATTGTTTATGCCTTTCAACAACGCAAAACTCATTTACATATGTCGACATTCTTATTTGATTTAAGGCATATGTATATACATATTCGAAATGTATTTTGTTCAACTAAGATCTAAGTTCATGTCTTAGTTCCTGAAACTACATATTATAATCTAATATAATGCAGGCTAAATGCTATCTCCTGATGATTAATCAGAGTGTTAAGTGTCTTAACAGATTTATATTAGATCTTATTCTCTTGTAGCATATTGCGATCATTGTATTAAGTGAAACATATTAATAATATAAAGTAACACTTTGTTACTATATTTATGTATACCATATTTATGTATACAACATTCAAGTGTTATGCCATGAGTGCATGGCACTGGATATTGCTGAGTCCGCAGAGAGTCCGCGCGACCGTTTGGTTCCCAAGCAATATGATACATACATCCTCACTCTGCCGCTGAATCGGCATACATATATAAGCAAATATTGTTAAAGAATTAAGAATCAATCTAAGAAAAGACATTGAAAAAGAAAGACAAGCATTGCCTGCGCATAAAATTTAAATAAAGAACTCAAAACTGATTTGCCTTGGAGGCAATTATGTCCACTGTCATTACACTCTACAATTCCTGTCAAGTAGTCAAGGCAAGATTTCAAATTTTTAATACCCAGTTTTTTAAGTGTTCTAAATATAAATGAACAATAAAACATTTTTGTTTTTGTAAATGGGTAACACCGAAGACGTTTTATTCATTAAAATGAACTTAAATATTTTTTTTTTTTAAATTTTCTGGATAGAAATGTATTTAAAAAAAAAAAACCAAATTTGCTTTAGCTTTAGCACGACAATTTGTCGTGTTTAGTTTATTTTTCTATAATTTATTCAATTATTACTACAATGTCAAGCCGAAGATAAATATACAACTTTAATTGGCTTCTTCAGTTGAACAATTTGTCAACCTTCTGTGAAGATTTGTATGACATTTGTTGCGTTGTTCAATGTCAAGCATACAAACATAAATACAAACATACAAACACACAAACATACAAACATATGTACACATACCTACAGCAAAGTTATAATGAGCTAGAATTCCGTTTCAAATTACCGGATATGCTATATTTGAACATTATCTAAATCATCCGATTATAACTACTAGCCAAATTCCCTTACCCTATCTGTACCATCATTAATGAACAGAGAGCTTCCTCCCTCCCCCACATATTATTTTAATTTTGTTGTCTATATTCATGTAGATTTTTTTTGTTTTTTTCTTTTCTAAATTCAAGCCATTGTGTCTGGGCGTGAAGTAGGCTTAGACCGATCCAAAGACCCCAGCTGGTCTATGTCAGTGATTATGTAATTTTGTCCAACAACAACAACAACAATAACAACAAGTTTATTTTGCTGCCAATTTTTACTTTTGGTTTCAATCGCAGTCGACTCTGACGTCGGTATTTTATACGATTATGTAGGTTGGGGTCACACATCTCAGAGCTATAGCCACGTCTCACTCATTGTTTCATGCATTATAGACGAGGCAAATACACAAAATACACACACAAAGCACACACACACACACACACAAATACAGAAAGAAAAAAAAACAAACACAAAAAACACATTAAAAAAAGCCATAAAACTTTAGACTACTACTATTGTTGGCCAGAAGGGGAGGATGAAGGGGGTTAAATAGATGGGTTTAGGTAATTTATAGAGGAAGTAACGAAAGAGAGCAGTTTTAGCAAAACTTTGATCACCATCACCTGTTTTAAGTCAAATTACGTATTTGGGAATTATAAGCGATGAAAATGATCTTTTGACACTTTAATTAACCTGAAATTGCATTTAAATGCGTTCTCACATAACTAACAAAATGAAGCAGAAAAATTAAAATTATTTTGAATATTGTTTTTATTTTTCAATTATAGGAGCTACCACGTGCTGAACCCTTGTTGGGAGCTGCCGGTACTGGTGATGATTCCGAATTACAGAATCTTGATCAGGATGGCAAGAAAACCGAAAGCGCATCAGATGCCGATGATCAACAGCAGCAACATCATGATAAGGATAATTCCTATTCGGATAGTGATGAGACTGAGGAATTGCAAAAGTATCCTGGAAAAATGCCGCTTGAGCTGGACTTGAGCGATTTGGCAGCGGCTCTTTTGCGTAACAACAAGAAGTATGTACATACATACACACATGCAAGAACGATGAAGATTTTTACAAATCATATTTAATATCTATATATATATATTTTTTTTTCTTTTTTTTTGATTTTTAGATCCCGCATGAACTGCGTTGTTGAGCGCAAACATGCCGAAGAAATTGTTGATTCACCCTCAAAAACTGTGGTTTTGCCATTCGGTGTTAATTTGAAAACTGATCCCAAGAAGGCACGCATTACCGGTGAACGTATTTCCATTTTCTGCGATGGAGGCGATGATAGCAAGGAGGAACAGGAGAAGCAGGAGAAGCGTATGCGTGAGGAAGATGAGGATTCTGATGAAGATGCTGAGCCACTGCGTCCCATGTTCATACCATTCCAGCGTGTTCCAATCCCATTTGGACGTATGCCCGAACAGATGCCCTTGACCCATATGCCCCAGCGTATGATGCCGCCAGCTATGCAAATGCATCAGTTGCAACAACAGCAGTTGCCCCAGCAGGGTCCCATAATTATCCGTCAGTTGCCACCTCCATTCCAGCATCTGCCCATGCGAGCACCAATGCCACCACCACAACAAGTGATGCAAGCTCCACGCATGGAATCCTCTGAGGAGCAACAACAGCCAAAGATCCAAACCGTACGCATCCATATGCAGCAATTGCCCTTCCGTGAAATCCACATGGCTAATGATGAGCCCATCCAAAGAGCACCAGAACCTCAGCAGCAGCAACAGCCCCAGATTCAAATTCAGCATATGCCCCTGGGTATGGCCCTGCAACGTGTTGGAATTACCGCCGATGATTTGCGTAACATTCAGCGTATTGCCGAAGATCGCATTACCGATGAACTGCGTCGCTTTGCCGAGTCAACCGATTCCGATGAAGGCAATAGCTCTAGCTCCAGCGAAGAGGATGATCAACCTCAACAGGCCAATTCACAAGCTGGATCGTCTTCATCATCTGCCGAACAGATTAGCACCACTCCCGCCCAACCAGAGCAAGAGCCTCAACATGAATCCAATGAGCAACAGCAGCAGCCACAACCATCGGAACATCAACAGCCACCACAATTGCACATTCAGCGTCTGATCCTCCAGCCCCTACCTGAACAGCCACGTGAGACCATGACCCCACCCATGCCCGAACAGCCACCACAACCGTTGCAATTCGGAGGCATGGTCTATGGACGCAGTCTGACCCGACCTGTCAGCATTCCTGTGCCCATGATGCAGCAGATTGAGGGTGGACCAGTTGCATCTAATGGAGAGCCGCAGCGACCACACTGTAAGTACATTTTCAAAGGGATTTCAATGGGGCGAAGAATAGGAATGAGGATTTAATTTTATTTTTAAATATGATAAATATCCATATATTTATATTATATATATCCGTTTATTTTATCTCATTCCATAGTTGTCCAGCCTCGTTCCGTTTAAGTAACAACAACACCAAGCCTGTGATTGCTGCTCTGCGAATCGAATCGAATCTCGACGAGGATGTCCGATGTCCCTGTCCCCTCTCAGCTTTCATCTGTCCCCACTTCTCTACCTATCTATCTATCTTATATCAACAATATCCGAAAGCAATATTTTCTAAACCAAAATCAAAAACAAGAAAATTGAAAAAAAAAAACGTAGAAAACGTAAAAAAAAAGAATTAATATTGTAACTATGTCGTCTTCCGTGTCTCGATTTGTATTTTATTTTTAGTAGCAGCCTCCTCCTTTTTTTCCCACTACCTTCCACCATCAAGCAACCAATCAATACGCCAAAAGCTAAATCAGAAAATATATAACTATATACTTATATATTTGTTAATATTTGAAAAAAAAAAAAAAAAAGAAATCAGTAAATTTGTTTATTTTGGCCTATCTATGTATTTGGAACTGTCTCTCCTCCAAAACCTTTTTCTTCTCTATATATATATATATCTATTCTCTTTATGTATTTGTATATTTGTATAACATTCCCAAAAACAAAAAAAAAAAAAAAAAAAAAAAGAAATCGTATTCCGACTTAAAGAAAAACTGACAAAATTTGTTTCGATTTGTTTCAAAAGTTTCAAATAAATCCAATCAACATTTTTTTGTACATAAAACTTTATTATTTTTTTTTTGTATGTTCTCTTTTTTTTAAAGTGTTTTTTTTTTTGTATTGTGGAAATTCTCCCGTGTTTGTAGATGTTGTAGAAAATTAAGAATAAAAACTGAAAAAGTAAAAAATTCAATTCCTAAAATAAACAAGAGAAATTGTACATTTTTTTATTAAATATATATTTACTATATATATATTCATAAATACATTTTGAATGCCAATAAAAATTTGTGGATAATTGGAAACCAATAATGTCAATGGGATTTATTTACTTACTCAAAACCAGGGTTGGAAAAGCACGTTTAGATCAGACGATATAGAAAAATATAAAACCTACATCAATAATTACCCTTTATACAACCATATATCTCGATAAATTGATTCTGAGCACAAGTTTCTGTAGTTTTTAGTATAGAAGATCAATGAATTTCTAACTGAAATTGGAGAATATTGTGTATAAAGTACATGTATACATACGTAAATGTATTTAAAAAAAATATATATTATCCAATCTGGTTATTAAATTAAGTAAACCTTTTCTTTAACTTTAGCATCAATGAGTTTTTATTTAATTTAATTTCTTTTTTTTCGTTTTTCGGTTTGTATATGATCCTGTTTTAAGCTTTGATTTTTCTGTTTTTCGATTTTTACATATAGAGAAACAAAAAAAATATTAACAATACAATAAGTTAATATAATTGCAAGTATATATATGTAAGCATATATATACACATATATATTAATTTGATTTAGATGTATGCTATATACATTGTTTTTTTCTTTTTCATAGGCATAAAATGAACAAAGGAGGAGGTTTAGCGGGAAAAAGAAGGATAGGGTAATGATGGGAAGGGGAGGGGAGGGCAATCAATTTGATTTAGTTTTGCCTTTTTTCCGTTTCATCGCATTTAATTATTTTACTTTTAGTTATTAATTAGAATAAGATTAATTATGACTAAATCGTAAGTTGCATTGATGGGTGGTTAAGTGGCTGATTGATATACAAATACACGCACATTTCCTCTCATTTTTTGCACATTTTCACTAAAATTGAAAGACTTAAAATGGAAACGTTGCCTAAAAAATATTTAACTAAATATATAAAATCCAAATCGAAAAGTAAGTATATTAGAAAGTGACATTTATGCATACAATGGAAGAAGGAACTATCCCATTGCCATCTGAACCTTCTGCTATTCCTTCGCCACCTAGTCCTCTTGTCTGGGTTAATGTTTCACTCACTTTTATCACTGAATATTACATTTTCTTTTCTCTTATTTATTTAAGTTGCTTTTGCTTTGCTCGTGTTGTTTTTGTCATAATTTTTCGCTTTTTTTCGTTGACTATTTATGTACTTGTAATCTAGAGCATTTCGCTATAGATATATAAATGTGTATATATCTAAATCCTTTCGTATATGGGATTTATCCATTCTCACACTGATGCCCTTCGCAGTTGCCCCAAAAGATGCAGTTTCCCACGCCGCTGTAGCAGATGAGAGAAACAGCCGTTAGGAATACCAAACTACAAATGGTACACGGCTTTCGCTCCAGGAAAAAGCCGACTAAATATAAAACAATAAACATAACATGTGTCTCCATTAGAGCTGGATTTGTTGGCTTTGGTATTAGGAGCACAGGTAACAAACATTGCAGGCAATACATTTTGTTGTAATTGTTGTAGCTGCTGCTGCTGCTGCCGCTTATGACGTGTCCGCTTTAACTGAAAATACAATGTTTGACAAACGGTTTGAAAGTGATTCGTTTAGTGATTTTTACTTTGTTCTATAATTACTTTAAATTGTTGTCCTGGGCAGAGACAAGGACAGACACACATGGGCAGACAGACAAAGGGTAGGGGAGAGAAAGTGAGAGCGCGAGAGACAGTAGTAGTAATCAGTTGTTTTGTTTCTGTTGTTTGTCCTTACTTACCTTTGGGGCCCACCTGCAGCCTTCTTGCCCCCGCTCCACGGCTCGAGCTCTTGTTGCGTTTTTCTTTCTGGTAAATTTATTCGTTTGTTTTGTTGTCGTTTGTGCGTATGCGTTCTTTTTTTTAATATTTTTATTTATCACATATTTTTAGTGTTGCCGTATCTTTTCAAGAGACCTCGAAAATCTGGCTGCTATACAAATAACAGCGCTGTTAAACCAATAGAATGCCGAGAGTCAAAACGGCGCCAGATTTGAAATGATTTAATTGGGCACCAATCTTGTGCGGAAGACTTATTTATTTAAATTGATATTTTGTCTTATGGCAACTGAAAAATTAAGCTAACGCCTTCTTTGCTATTTGCTTCTTCTCGACAGCGTTTTAAATGTTCCAATAGAGCGAATTTTCATACAAATTTGGAGCCGTTACATAGGGGAGCAAGAGAATCCAGCCACCAAATCCTACTATATACAACATGATACCAACAATGCGACGCCATGAATCCTGTTGCCAGAGATCCAGAACGTCGGGCAAGCCCATATGATTACAAAATGCATGAACCAAAAAAGGCGCAACCAGATGACCAGTACGTGCAAACAAGAACGCCGAATAAAATCCAAATAAAGTGGTATATGTGAATTGGAATAGGCCAATTAGTAGGGCAGTGCTAAGTTTCATGCCCAGACTTAAAAGTTCGGCTATGTGATGTAAATGAGCTACACCAAAGAACAGGGGAGTTATAAAAACCGCCACCAGCGGTGAAAAACTCTGCAAAATCAAAGGCATCATGCACCCACGAAAGACAAACTCCTCACTTAATGGAGCGATGACAAGATTCCTTAACCAAATTATGCTATTAAAAGAACCTCGCCAGTAATCCAAGTCTGCAGAAAACGGAAAAATATGAATCATATAGCAAGATATTTTAAAGACATTTTTACCTAGATAGGAACGCAATGATTCATTTTGAATGTTCACAAATATGGGTCCCATAAAGAGTAATACAGTGAGAAGATATGGTATCACAATAGCCTGCCACAATCCTGGCCACCGTAAGCCCAACAATTTGGGAAAACTCTCATGGCTAAGTAGCTCCTTAGACGAAAAGAAGTAGACGAAAAGCGGAGCCAAAGCCATCACAACCGAAACACTGGCAAACCGGCGTTTTATTGTAGATGGATGATCCCTGTCTTTATTGTGTTTGTCTGGAATCAATGTTTAAATAAATACATCTATAAATATATATACTATGAAAATGGATATCGGATTACCCGGACGGTGTTACTCACTTCTCCAAACATACAGTGAACCCACATAGAGTATGGCCAAAGCAAAGCAGCAGCTAACCGATGTCAAAATAGGTATTTGTGGCAGTGGTTTGTGTTCAGTCAATATTGTGTCTTCCATTTTTTATGAATTATTAAACATTTAGAAACAAATTTTGCATGATATACTTCTTCACAGACCCGACCCCCCGAGGAAGTATACAACAGCTGTTTATTAACACCGTCTTAACATAGTCGAGTTGCTCTTTTGTGCTTGGTCACACTAGACAATTTCAACAGCGTGATAACAATAACAGCGGCCGCATTTGAACAAAACTCACAACGTCTTTAATTTTAATTTTTTATTCTGAAGTTAAAAAGAAATTTCCTTTCAGTGCGACTTAATCCAAACATCCTTCAGAAAACAAAATGTCGCTGCTGATCAAGGCCTCGGCCATATCTCGTCAAATCATTTATAAGGTTTCACATCTTAGTTAACAGAATTGACCTTTAACTCCAACATTTTTTGCTTTATATCCTCTCTTTGTGTTTCTCTTTCTTTGATTGTTTGGATTTCCACTTTGTGCAGTCTTCCCAGTTGCAGCAGGTGCGCCAACTCAATCTTTTGGAATTCCAAAGCAAGGATCTATTGCAGAAATATGGCGTGGCCATACAACAGTTTAAGGTCTTGGATAACTCCAAGACGGATGCAGAATTGGTTCAAAAATTTGGTAATTGTTACTTTAAGTTTTCGTCTATTGTGGTTTTTGGCAACTTTATATAATCGTTGAAATTTATTAATTAATGCTAATTTCTTTTGCTTGTAGACTGTCCGGAATATGTCGTGAAGGCGCAGATATTGGCCGGTGGCAGGGGAAAGGGTACATTTGATAATGGTTTCAAAGGCGGCGTACACATAACCTCAAAGTAAGTGCTACCGAGGGGCAGGTACCAACAGTGGGACAATGTCGAAATGTCAAAGTAATTTAACAGAAAAGTGTAGGCAAACATAGTATTTAGATTAAATTATTTCATACTACTAAAGTAAAGGGAAAATAATACCGTTCATTGTTATGTACAGACTTGATCTGTGTTTCTTGTTTGATTAAATTTTCCATTTCACTCTGTTTCAAGTTGCTTGCAAGCCACTGTGCCTATGATAGAGCCGCCTTTGTGTCTTGATAACACCAATAGCAATAATAATACATAACAATTGCCTTGTATATGCATACATATGTACATATATATTTTTTTTGTCTGTCTCCTGCAGCAAGAGCGAAGTACTTTCGCTCAGCAAACAGATGATAGGAAATCGTCTGATAACGAAACAGACACCAAAATCTGGTATATTGGTCAATAAGGTGATGGTGGCGCGTAGCGTTAATATAACCCGTGAAACTTATCTCTGTATTTTATTGGATCGTGAGCATAATGGACCTGTACTGATTGCCTCACCGGCTGGTGGCATGGACATTGAGGCAGTTGCCGCGGAGACTCCCGAAAAACTAAAAACCGTGCCTTTGGATATAGGCAAACCCATACCGGAGAACACTTTAGTGGAAGTTGCCAAATTTCTGGAATTCAAAGGCGATGCAATTAAACGTTGCGCCGATGAGATTCAAAAGCTATATACGCTTTTCAAATCGGTTGACGCTGTTCAGATTGAAATTAATCCATTGGCCGAGACAGACAAGGGAGAGGTAATCTCAGTGGATGCCAAACTGAATTTTGATGATAATGCCCAATTCAGGCAAAAGGATATTTTCGCTTTGGATATTACCGAAGAAGAATCTGATCCACGCGAAGTTGAGGCAGCCAAATATAATCTTAACTATGTGGCCATGGATGGTAATATCGGTTGTTTGGTCAATGGTGCCGGCTTAGCCATGGCTACTATGGATATCATTAAGCTAAATGGCGGTGAACCAGCCAATTTCCTTGATGTCGGTGGCGGTGTCAAAGAGGATCAAGTGGCCAAAGCGTTTGAGATTTTAACTGCCGATCCCAAGGTCAAGGGCATCTTAGTGAATGTTTTTGGTGGCATTGTCAATTGTGCAACCATAGCCAATGGCATTGTCGCTGCCTCTAAGAAATTAAAACTGAATGTACCCTTGGTTGTTCGACTAGAAGGAACCAATGTAACCAAAGCCCGTGAGATTTTAAAGAATTCTGGCTTACCCATACAGACGGCCAGTGATTTGGATGATGCTGCCCACAAGGCTGTGGCAGCCCTCAACTAGAAGCGTTATTCTGGATCCGCTTAATTATACAAAAGATGTCAAAAAGTCTTCCCTGGACGCACAGAGTTTAGCATTTATGCATAATGGACGGACGGCCTCAAAAGTGGTCCAACTTTCCTTATTAATTAAGTTTTTTATGTTCAGAACGAAATATAAATGTTATATAAATATAGTACACATATATGTATATATCTCTATATACACCACAACAAATATTGTTTACAGCTCAATTAGAGCTCCTTGGTAATGGGTATCCGTAACTATCCTTATATGACTCAACCAAAAATGGTTAAAGAAAGTCTAAAAATCTATATTTAATTGTAAAATATCAAATTCGTCTTTATTAACTAACAATTGAACAATAGAAAATCAAAATGCAATTTACAAATTATGGAAATATACAAAATTTACCCGTCACCAGATATCTTTGGGCAATAACAGGATGTTTAGTGTGGCGTTTAAAGCCAAGATTTAACTAAATTTATATGGCAATAATGGAACAAAATCAGCTGAATTTGAGTTATAAGCTACTCGTTCTCTGGCGTTGTTCCAATTCCCGGTTAAGCATTAGCCATGCTCTTTCCGCTTGCTTTTGTGTGAAATCAAAGTCCCATTGTGAACTGAAGAGGACATGGGATTTTTTGACAATTTCAGAATTTGGCACCTGACTGGCCAAACGTTTGCGAGCTTCCTCTTCACTCAATCCATTGCGTTCAATAATTCTACGTACGGCCTCTTCAGGTGGCACTATCATGGACCAAATTTCATGGCAGTGTGATTCCCAGCCAGCACGTAACAGTATAGCAGCCTCAAGAATGACAACCCTAGGAACTTGGTTAGATGAACGTAGATCATTTAAACGCTTATTGACCTCAGCTATCAGTTCGGGCCAAACAATGCCATTCAGGGCCTGCAGCTCTTGAGGATTGGCAAATACCAGGGGACCCAATTTGGAGCGATCGATACGTCGAGAGCCATCGGTGGCAAGGATTTGCTCACCAAAATGATTAATAATCTTGTTGTAGCATAATTGTCCAGGCTCATAGACATCATGGGCCACCTTATCACAATCGATGACATGAGCACCAAACTCGCCAAATCTCTGTGCCATTTTACTTTTACCCGAGGCTATGCCACCAGTTAGACCAATAATATAGGGTTGATCAGGCAAATGGGGCTTGAGCTCAGCCTTACGCCATCTTGTGCCTAACATATCTATTCTAGTATTGCTGGAGCTAACTTTCGTCTCATGAATGCCATCATGATTGTTGCTTTCCACAATATCAATTACAAAAATATCCAATTCGTTCAGTTGTTTGCTTTTGCGTATTTCATTGACCTTTTGGCCACCCCTTAGAGTTTCCGCACTGACCACTATCATATCCAAATCGGGATCATATTGAGTGGGTCCAAAAGGATCATCAATTGGCACTATATCATATTGCAATGTGTCATCAATGTCCAACAGAAAGTCCCTTAGTTGTTCGATGCGCTCTTCGACGGGTAAAATTAAATCGGGTAAGATTTTGGCTGGTTTTGGATGAGAAAAAAAGAAAAACACGATTAACCTAAGACACTACACTATGAAAGAGCGTTAACTTACATTTGGTCATCGCCGCTGTGGTCACACCCACAACAAGTCGTTTGTGAGAGCGTAGAACAGCCTGAGTAAGGAATATTTTATGACCCAAATGAATGCGATCAAATGTTCCACCCAAAACAACAGAAGGATAAGACCTTTCATCCCTTTGCTGTTGGCCTCCGTTAACTGCTGATTCTGGGCTTACACCCCTGGCCATCTCCTCGTCCAGAAATATGGTCGGTTTGCTTATGTTCAATACAGTACGCAGCTTCTCACACAATTCAGGTTGATGGGCATCGGAAAATATCATATCCACATTCTTGCGTAATCGTAAGCTAGCCACATCACGATTCTTCAGTGGTGAAATCAGCACCCTTAAGTCAATTTTTGTACCCACATAACTGCTACTATCCGCATAGAGCTGCGAGATAAGCCGTCCCCATGCCGGCGGTGGAGTTGCTGGCAAGGAATGGGATTCCTGATTCACATTTAAATGGATGTACAATGAGTTTACATATTTCTCAATGCTGCGCAAGGATTTGCTCAAATGCTTAATATTGGACACCACTAGAAGACCTGTGGATGACATGGCCGGAATGGTAATTGGACTCTGATTTTAGCGATGCTCTAGTTCATAAATGAATAAGCGAAATGAACTGGTTCATCGAACTAATTGAACGAGCACAGTTCGCTTTATACTACTGAACCTTTTAATTTGTCGGTTTTTTGTAAATCATGTTACCGTTTAAACAGTTTACAAATGCAGAAAATAAAAAATAATAATATGCTACACCTTACAATAAAATTTACCCATTTGGTCTCATGTGTTGAACATTTATATGAAGCAAGAATTTTATACAATAATTTTATACATATATTTGTTATATTTATTATCAGCGTACGGGGATTTATACTATCAGGGACGTCTGACAGGACAAACAGAAGACTTTTATTATTTAGATTAATTTTCGTAGATTTTTGTCAATTTTCACACCCTTTGGCATGTATAAAATTCTTTTATTACTTTTAATAATTTTTCAAATGTGAAGTGGTTAAGTAAGCCCTATAGTTAATAAAATCTACTAGTAATAATAAAAATTGTTTAAAATTCTTTTATTTTCAACCGTCGTTTATCATTAAAATTTTATGGTGTTATTTATTTTATTTGATTTTAACAACTTTGCATACATGTACATATTATTTTTTTAAAAAACGGTTAACAGACAGTTGAATCCAGAGTTCATCTAACCGATATTTGTAGGCAATATCCCACTGTTATTAGAGATGAGTGGTAAATTACTTACTCCCATCACTATAACCGATTTGCCTTTCCACCATTGACCGTCAATTGCCTTTTTAACACTGGTCTGAAAAAAAAGTGTGGAAAAATAATAAAAATTTGCGATTCTACATATATCGACTCACCACTAACGAATGAATGTCAAAAGGGAATCCGCCGCAGTCGGAAAAAACACGAGGGAAACAGAAAATTTTATTCAAGCCGAAAATTTTTTTTAAAGCAAAATATAAAAAAGAAATCCAGGTGGAAAACATAAAAAATATTAAGTGCTAATCGAAAATCAAAAAGCTAAACGACGGCCGAGTTCCATAATTTGCAGAGACTGAGAGAATTAAAAAGCGTGTGCCTGTGTGTTAGTGGGTGTGAGTGCGAAACAAAACGCAAAGAAGCAGAATAGAGTGCCAGTGTGAGTGCGAGAGAAAGAGCAAAAGTGGTAGCGCGGGCAACGAACGACGTGTTGACGTTGAAGGACGTCGCCACCGCTGCCGCCGCGCCACTAACCAAGGCGCAAAAAGGAGCAGGATCTCTTTGCCCCCGTCTCCTCCCCCCTCTAACTAAGAGAAAACGAAAAACCAGCAAGGCGGATGCCGCTCACTAAACAACTCCATCACCACCACCACTACCAACAGCAACGATATCCACCCACTACCCCGCCCATCATCTAACAACAAATCCTCTTTCTGCCAAAATTCCACCACAACAACAACAACTAACAGGAGCCGCTGGTGTCGTCGACGTCGCCGCAGCCGCCGCCGCCATGCCCGTTTCGTTGGCTGTCTGCGAAACGACAACAACAACCACAGCGAATGTCGTAAATGCTGCTCTACGTGAGTCGCTGCTCGGCGTTCCTCGATCTGCTGCTGGCTCTGCCTCTGCGTCTGGCTCATCGGTCAGTGCTGCTGGTGCGGCGGCTGCTGCTACCGACGAAGACTCCTCCGCCGCCAACTCTAACAATTTGCAAAATCAAATTGTAGCTAGTGCAAAACGCGTATTGTTGGCCAAAATTGAATATGAAGAAGTTGAGAATTATAATGATTCAGTTTTGGACAATTTAAAAACCAAGTATGTTGTCATCAAGTCGCCGACAGCAGCAGCAGCAACAAATAACGGTAACAGCACCAGCGCCGGCAGCAATATTTTGGGCGCAAATGGTCACGGTAAGTGAAAAAGAGACGCAATACGCAGAACACACATATGTACATAGTCATCCATACATATACTCACACATAAAAAGCAGGAAGTTTCTGAAAACAAAGCGATCTCTGGTCAATGCTTCATCCTCTCCTTCTACCTTTTCTTTCACCTCCTCTTTCTACTTTTACTACTCGACCGCCTTGTTGTCAATGCTGGGCGGCAATTTCGAAATGTTACAACAACCACTGTTAAGTCGCGCAACATAAAACAAAAAAAAACTAAAATTCAGTTGGCAACACTTATACACACAAACACGCAAACAGAGTCGACCCGGCCATTCCTTGGGTTATATATTTGCGTGGGCCAAAGCAAGATGGCTATATCCTCCAACTGAGACGAGACGGCACTGTTAGAGATGAGCAAAAAGTATTTCAAAGCCACTGTGACAAAGAACAAAAATAAATCAAAATGAGTAACCTGAAAATTAAACGAACCAGGGGTTTTTATTACTTATCAATTTAATTACATTTATCCTCAAAATCAAAACATTAAGGTGCCTATACCTTGATTTTGAAACTATAAATGCGAAATATAAGTTGAATACTGAATAAAAACCAAAATTTGTTTTAAAACAATTTTCTGTAGCTTACAGGTCAGTCCAATCATCAGCTGATACTATTTATTAAAAATAACTCTTAAAAATTGTCACATGTTTGACCCGTTATCACATTGTTTTTCGGTTGCACATTGTGGTAGTGCGTACGTTTTGCTCATCTCTAATATATCTATCTTTACATTCATATGGTGTTGTCTTTGTCTTTTGACGAGAAGCTCGTTGCTTTCATTAACAGCCAACAACAATAAGCACACACAGGTGACCATGTGTGTGTGTGGGAGTGTGTCAGCAGTTTCTTTTCTTCCCCTCAACGAACGAGCATGTTCTTGTTATCATTGTGCCTGTGTTTAGTCTTGGACTGACTATGTTTCTTTTTTGTTTTTTTTTTGCTTTAGTTTAATTTTAGTATCAAGTAGCAGTTAGTCAACGTGCAGGGCAGAAAAGCACCAAATAAAAATTATCGCAATAAAACAATAGCATATATACAATAATACATAATAATTTACATATATTATATTCAATGTATTTGCATTATGATTGTGACAACTGTGGATGGATTTACCATTTGGCTGCTATATAAATATCTGATTGTGCCCTTATATTTTATATTGAGATATTTGCTAAAATTTGATCATTTTACTCGTCATTCCGTAGACAATCGACAAAAGCAAATCGCCAGCGGCTCAATCTCTTCCACAACATCGACAACGTCTGCATCATCCTGCGTCGCGAATACGTTAAATATCACAAACTCCACTTCCAGCACAGAGCAGCAGACAAATCCAAATGAGTTGCCCAAACCAAAACGTGTCCTTTATCAACGTGAGAATATCCTTATTGGCTGGAAACAATCGGAACGTAAATGGCAAGTTGGAGCCGGCATGATTAATGTGGGAAACACTTGCTACCTCAATTCTACACTTCAAGCACTGTTCCATATACCCGCACTGGCTAATTGGCTTAACTCGGAGCAGGCACATCTTGAGAATTGTAATATTGGCGGTGAATCGGGTGGAGGTGGTAATGGCTTTTGCATCATTTGCGCCATGGCCAAAACATTACAATCGACACAATCGAATGCATCGGCCATACGACCATTTCACATTTACTCAAAACTGAAGCAAATCTGTAAGCATATGGTCATTGGACGGCAAGAGGATGCCCATGAATTTCTACGATTTCTTGTCGAGGCGATGGAGAAGGCATATCTGATGCGTTATCGCAACTATAAAGAATTGGATCAATTGGTTAAGGAGACAACGCCACTAAATCAAATATTTGGTGGCTATTTACGAAGTGAAGTACGTTGCTTAAGTTGCAACCATGTGTCGATTACGTTTCAACATTTCCAAGATTTACTACTCGATATAAGGAAATCGGATACGCTGGAGGAGGCATTTGATGGTTTTTTCTCTAGAGAGAGATTAGAGGATATGGGCTATAAATGTGAGGGATGCAAAAAGAAGGTGAGTAATTATCAGTAACTACAACATAATAATTGATAATAATCCAAATATTTCAATAACTAATTAACAATAAAATAATTTTGTTTTTTTTTTTTTTTTTTTAAACCCGCTACAGGTCTCGGCCACAAAACAATTCAGTTTGCAACGTGCCCCCATCACATTATGTATTCAGTTGAAACGATTCTCGATGATTGGAAATAAATTAACCAAACAGATTAGTTTCAAGCCTCGCATAGATTTAAGCCGCTTTGCTGCTCGATCACCGACAGCACAAGGACAATTGCCTTTAACCTATCGTTTGGTATCGTTAGTAACACATTTGGGTGTATCACAACATTGTGGCCATTATACGGCTATCGGTCTAACAGAATCGGGTAGCTATTACAACTTCGATGATAGCTATGTCCGACCGATTTCTATGCAAAGTGTTTGCAGTACGAACTTGTATATTATGTTTTATGAATTGGATATAAATCAGCCGTTGGCAACGCCAGCGAATAAATTGAATGGCTTAAGGCAATTGTCAAATGGTCATCATCATCAAACGACTGTCACAACAATATCATCCTCACCAATGGCAAATAATCGATTTATAGGACCACAATTGCCGCCAGGTGGTTTAAATGGTTATACTACAACAAATGGGCATGCCCAAAAGACATCGATACAATTTAAGCCACAACAAAATGGTATATTGGCTGTGGGGAGTGGGAAATTTCAAGAGTCTGGGCAACAGAAGTCTTCATTGGTTGGCCCAGGTCATAAAAACGAAACTTCAGCAGTTGCACCAAATGCAAATGCAAATGCAAATGGTAAAAGTTCCTCCAGCATCAACAATACCAATACAAATGCCAATGCAAATACCAATACAAATACCAACATCAACACAGCCACCACAGCACTCAGCTCCAATAACAAAATGAACCAGCAACAACAACAATATCTGCCAATGTCATCCTCTGAAGAGGATAGTGATGAGGAGAAAATGAAGACGACGACGAAGACGACGACACCACAGCTGCCCAGTATGCCCAAAATGGATGTAGGAGGTATAGATGAGAAGCCAAAGACATTGACAACAGCAGCAACAGCACCACCAACACCAACAATTGCAACCGTTTCCAATCCTCTAAAGAGATTAGTACCGTATGAGTCTGCCTCAGAGGAGGAGGAATCATCATCTGGAACGCCAACGATGACTACAGCATCGACAGTGGCGTCGGCGGCAGCCACATTGCCACCACCACCAACGCCAACAAATGCACGCAAACGTAGCCTTCCAGATCATCATCATCTTCCATTGGTCAATGGTCATGGCAAGTCACCGAAACCAGCCTCAATGCCACCCGCAACTAACTTCAACTCGTCCTCGAGCAAACAAAAGACTGATGCCATAGACGAGATCTTTAAAAGCCTCAACAATTTTAATAAAAAACGGATAAATAATAAAAATCAAAAACATAGTGAAGATGATGAAGAAGATGACAAAGTGGAGAAAGATAACAATTCATCCCGCCTCATCACCACGACCACCACTATCGCCAGCACCACCAATGGCTGGAAAAAGTCACAAATTATTAACACCAGCAGCAGCAGCAACAGCACCACCAACACCAACAGCAGCAGTAGCAGCAGCAGTAACATCTCAACATCAGCAGCAGCCTCAGCATCATCATCCGCCTCCACATCTGCCCCGCCTTCACCAAAAACTCCGCCATCACCAGCGGTCATTAATTCAAAAACTGGCCTATGGAAAGTCACGCATAATATTGATGATGACGATGAGGAGGAAGAGGATGATGATGATACGCCAACACCAAAACTACCACCACCAGCCAAAGCTCACAAAAATCCATTCTCATCACAGCAGAAGCCAACACCCTCACCATCTATGGAGGCAGCGCCCAAGCGACAAAAACTTGTCAATGGCACATCCACACCACATGTGGGCAATGGGTATCAGAGCGAGCCGAGTACTCCAAATGGTAGCAGCAGTTCCTTAAATGAACTCCTTAAGCAATCCCATCGTGGCTATGGCTCATCATCAGTTCTCAGTTGGAATGGCAAGCAAACGGAAATGGAGAAGGAGGTGAGTAATCTTGATTCCCATTTATCTTTATTTTCTTTTCGTTGTTGTTTCTTTTTTCGTTGTTTTTGACTTTGCTCTCACAGAAATTCATTGAAAAGTTCCGATTTATTGCTTTATTTTTTGGGTTATTGCTATCTCTTTCTCCACTCCAATCTGATTCTTTTATATAATTGAATTTATCAAAGATTCGTTTACACTTTGATGATCAACAAATATGTTTATATATATATATATATATATATTCATATGTATATAAACCAATGTAAACTTTCCTTGATATATTATCAATCATATTTCTGATTTGATCATTTATCAATCATATTTCTTTATACTAATTTTCCTCTCCCAACAACTTTTCCTTCATTTTCTTCTCCCCACTCTTTATTTATTTTTTGTTTTTGTTTGCTTTTGCTTAACTAACTTAACTAAAATTTAAAAAAAAAAAATGTTTATTAAATGTTTTTTTTTTTTTTTGTGTTTTGTACATTACAACAAATTCCCAAAAAAAAAAAAAAAAAAAAAAAAAACAAATTTTTCTCGCATTTAGCCTTTTGAGTTGATTTGTGCGAAACGGATAGCTATTGATCATGATGATGATGATAATGGTAATAGAAATGCTGATGATGATGATGGCGGCGGCGGCGGAATTGGCGTTGTCACCACCACCACCAGCAGCACCAGCACCACAACTAGAACAACGGCGGCAGCAGTCAACAACAGCAGTCAGCAACATTCCTCCTCCTTCTCGTTTGTTGCACCCCAACCGGAACGTCGTCCTTCCCATGATATTGTTATTGATGATGATGATGACGGCCGGTAGGTGCGGTGCGGGCGAGTGGCAGCTAAAGGTCCCCCCTCCCAAACAAACAAATAAACAAAAACCATGCCAAAACTTTTCATATCGAAACTATATGCAAACATACACACATATATTTATATATATATATATATATGTCATAGACTGTGATTTACCATTGAAGTCTCGAAGATTTCAGTGTAGAGACTCCTCCTCTCTGCGCCCAACAATTATCTATACAAATATAGATGAGAGATTATAGGTAATCCTCCTACCCAAAAAAACATAAAAAAAAAGAAAAACAAAAAAATTAATGTAAATGTTAATATATATCTACCACCACAAAACAAAACAAAAAACAATTCTCCACCTTGTCCTCCTCTCAACCTTCACCACCACCTCTCTTTCACATCACCTTAATTAAGTGGAATGAAGCTTATGATTTGACTGCTGGTTTGCCACAAAAAGAAAAACAAAAGAAAATGACAATAGAATGAAGAAAATTCCGTGCCCCGGTTATACCGTTTTGCCAGATAAAACCAATTTACTATACCCTATTATATACATATACCATATGTTTTAATATGTTAGGATTGTTGATAATTTCTATAATAAGATCATTCATCGAACCTTATAAACTGTTTTTCATTAATTCTACAGATTTTCTTTATAAATTATTTAATACTTTTCCATTAGCTGTAAAATCAATTGCTTGTCAATATAGGTTCTAAATCGAAGCTATATCATTAATTCTACATACTAAATGGAAAATAGAATTGAATTTTGATTGATTCTAGGAGTTCTAAGTATATATATTCCATAGTAAACCATGACGTGATTGTTATCAAAGACTCTTTGGTCCAAAGTGAAATCTTTAAAAAAAAAAGAAACCGTATTATTATACGACTGGAGGAGGTGGATATAGAAGAGAAAAATCAGAGGAATACTTTAATTTGTGTCTCCGAATCGAATTTGATAAATTTGGTATTTATATATTATATTGAAGTATTCCCAAGTACTATAATATTTGATATATTGGACATATAGATACCAGGTTCAATATGAAGATTATAATAAAAATAATTAAAAAACTATTACCTAGTTAAAAAAACACAGATTCCTTTGACTGACCAGAGTATATCCAATAATATATGTATATATATAATACATATTTATTAAATCTTGTATTTTGATTGCATTTTTATTAACATTAATTAAATAATATATAAAAATTGTAGGAACTATAGCGGTAATATAGAAAACTAAATAATTTCTATCTAAAATATATTTTTTCTATTTTCAAAAGGACTTAACTTAATCGTTGATCAATTTTATAAGATCGATTGATCGATCTAATGAATATCAACAAACCTAACTTATATATATATACATATATACAAAACTACATTGCATTAAATTTTACTCTCTATATAATATAGAAACTTTCGTTATAAATCGATCGTTTTTGTCCTCCCATTGTTGTTTATACTACCCTCATCTGCATAAGCTTCATTACCAATAATTTATATATATATATATCTATATATATATATATATATAATCCAGATAAATCTCACTTTTAATACTAATATATATATTTTTGACAATTGTTCTTCTCTCTCCAGTTGGCGGTCGATGCACGTGAGCAACGTCAACGGGACCTTGATGATGATGAGGAGAATGAAATGGATCGTGGACGTCAACGGAAGGTGAAAACGGCAAATGGGAAAACACCTAGCAATATAAGTACGCCGGGTTATAATCCATTCCAGGAGTATGATACCCAAAAACGTTGGCACAACAATAAGTCATCGGCGAATGGTGGAAGTGGAGGCAACTATAATACCACTCCACGTTACTACACACAGCATGCCTTCCGACCGAATTTCCATCAGCGCAATAAATTTAAATGCTATCGCTATGGAGGCGGTAGTGGTGGTGGTGGCGGCATTGCCAAATTTGATCATCGTAGTGGATTGCAAAGGCATTTAGCAGCTGGCGGAGCGTTTCCAAGAAGGACAAATGCCAATCAACAGCAGCAGCAACAGCAATCCTAACTGGAGGATAAACCTAAAGCATTTCTTGTCAGAAACATAATGATATAATGATCATAAGCGATCAAGGTGAAGAAGCAAGGGATTCAATTTCGCTTAGTTTTTTACACACACAACACACACACACATACTCTGTGCTGATGATCAGAAGAAAGAAAGAGAAAAGGAGAGTGTGAGAGAAGGCGAGAGAGAAGTTGAAAAAAGAGTTAGAACAGGATTGATATGAACATATTAGTAATTAGGAATACTTTGTAATAAGCTATAAGCTAGATCATTACTACTCTCACCCCCCCTCCCCCATTCCTCATCCCCATCCGCCTTAAAAACACACATACACTGTTAACCAACCCTTATATCCCGCCAATAATTTTTTTTTTAGTTTGAGGAACAACAAAAAGAGGAATAGAAAATCCAAAAAAAAAAAAAAAAAGAAAACTATAACATGTTTTTCAATATGCGTTTTTTTTAGTCCTTATTATTATTATTAATATTATTATGATTATTATTCTTTTAATTGTGTTTTCACCCTAGAAAGAAAAAATAATGTAACAAATTTCTATAAAACATTTTTAAAAAATGATACACAAGTACGCTATATATATAGGTATATATATAACTATGATGAGAATAAAAATACAGATATCACCACCACACATCCTTGCCCAAAACAACAAAATGACCCATCCAATCCCAATCCCGCTCCCCATCCCCCATTTAATTTTAAATCGAACCAATAACAAATTCTGTACATACATATAAAGAAAGCGTTATAAAAATGATTTAGAACGGATCAAAGGATCGTTCGGACGAGGATAATAAGTCCTCCCTATCGCTGGTGTAATTTTTAAATGAAGCGCCAATTTTTTTTTTTAATAATTCAGATTAATGATTACACTTAACTGCAAAAGCCCAAGATTAAACAAAAGCAAAAGAAAGAATACAAATCCTGTTGGATAATTAAATATATATATATATATACATATATATATATACATACATAAACAAAAAAATATAATTATATATATATATATATACTAAAGAGATACAAAAAGTAAACAAAAAAAAAAAAATAACGGCCGACGAATTAGCAAAATTATTATTGTACAAGAAAGTGGAAAATAATAAAACATATATACATATGCATATGTTTGCATGTGTGTATATCACATTTACAGTTTATTTGAACCAATAAACAACAACAACCAAGTTAGTGTAATAGTAAATAAATCGTAACAAAACAACCAGATTATATATAACTATATATATACCTATTTAGAAAATATATTGGGGATAAGCAACAACTGCAAATAAAACAATTAAACCGGGTATTATAATACAGTGGGAACCCTGATGAAGCCAATGATATGGTCCCATGGATACAAAAAGATCGTTGCCATTTCTCGACTAAAGGAGAATTCTGCTGCTGTTCCATTGACTAAGACGCAAGATTACCCTCAAAAGAATTATAGACTACAATGTCATTCTGTAACCAGATTGAAAAGTTCGCTTCCTGCCGATTTGACTAGAGTACATTAATTATGTGACCTTTGGAATTTTGCAGCCCTCAAATTGCGCATCATGAGGTTTATAATGACATAATGCAACAATTTACGTAAAAAAATATTGAATGAAAACTAAAGAGAATCTTTTTTTAAAGTACATTTATTAATTGAATACCTAATCGCCACCACCGCTACGTTTGCGTCTTAATTCCTTCTTGTTGATCATGCGACCCTTGCGATATTTGACCTGCTGCTGGCCATGACCATATTTCAACTTCTTTCGTTGATGTTTTGGAACACTTTTAATGGTATTGTTGCGATCACGTTTGGCCTTCTTTAGATTGGCCCTTTTATCAATTTGCTCTTTCATTTTGAAAAGTTTACTCTTTTTGATTTTTTTCAATGTTTTTGTTTTCATAAGCTTGTCCAAATCCTTTTTGCTCTTGATTTCACTGCTGCCAGGAAGTGATTTATCAGCTGCGGTGCTACTCGAAGTTAATTTGCTTTTACTGGGTTTCTGATCAAAATCCATGCCAGGAATTCGATTAGTTTCATCCTGTTCCAATTCGTTCTCAGATTGGTGGTCATCCTCATCCATTTCACTATCCTCTGCTAGATTGGAACCCAACATATTTCTTTGGGCTGCCAAATCATTGGTGGTCAACTCGACAATTTTCACCTGGACCTCATTGTCTTCATAGGCCTCCGCTTTCTCCTCCTCGGTGAGTTCTTTGAGTGGTTCATAAGACTTCTTTAAATGTTTGAAACCCTCTTTTACCTCTTGCCTGATGCGTATGCGCTCTTCCTTCAGATTCTTATCCAATTCTGCCTTAGCCCGAGTGCGACGCTCATTTTTGCGTTTGCGGAAGCCAGTCAAAAACTCCCTGCCAAAGAATGGAGATAAATTTATAGGATGTGCAATATAAAGAGATTACTGTACTCTTACTTTCGTTTTTGAGGATCAAATACAATTTCTACTTTCTTTTTAGTTTGCTTCTTTCTAGTCATTTTAGTCAAATGTTTATATGTTTTATTGTGGAACACTGGCAATGAAACGAGCACATGTAGTTGTTATGCTGTGATGACACTACACGAAATTATCCCGCACTCACACCAGCGAATATATCTGTTTGGTCTTGTTATTTTTTCTTGTTCTTATGGAACAAGATTCTTTATACATATGTATGTATTTATAATCTTTATTATTATTATTGTTATTATAAATATAATTTTCATCAAAAATTGATGCAACAAAATAAAAAAGCTTGAATTAGCCAAAATTCCACTTAAATGAGGTGGATTCATTAAAAACGTTACGATTTATCAGTGACAACTCAAAATTTTTTTGTGAAAAAAGAGCTTTAAAACAAAAAAATTTGTTTTAATCCGACATTTGTTGTGGCTTATCTAAAATTTGATTTTCATAGTTAAATCCCTTTTAAGGAAAAAATAAAATTGATTGATTTGGTGTCAATTTATCTGTTTTTCATATGATTTCTTCGAAGTGTGTAAACCATTTACATTGTTAAATACATACATACATATGTATGTATGTACATATGTTATGTTTCATATATTATACAGATATACAGTTTCTTGTACATGCATAGATATTAACATTTCTATTTATTTGGCTGGCATAGAGAAATTCCACTAGTAAAAGCTTGGTTCTTTTAACATGTAAGCTTGTGATTAATATTTGGATTCGCTGTGTATGTTAAAAAAGCCACCCTCCGTTATAACAAACGTGTCAGAAAGAGAAGGGTAATGATCGTCAGCCAATGTGTGTACATTACATATGCACACTTATAAAACTTGCAGTACATTAAAATGCACCCTATGGCTCGCAAATTGGGAGAGAAAGAGATAGCCAATGATCTTAGGCTAGCAAATGTGCAACGACGAAGTTAGAGCAGGAAGAGAACAGTGGCACGCGTCGCGTACATATATGTACAAGCAATAGGTAAATAAGCTAATGCAACGGTTATTTGTAATTTTAGGCAGTGGCACCATACCAAAAGTGTGCCAAAATTGAAACGCGGAAAAAGTTTTAAGAATAAGTTTGATTGAAAGTTAAAGTAAAAAGTAGTTTCCATTGTGAAGTGCTAATTTAATACATTTAAATTAACAAGTGAAATTAACTGCAAGTAACCGCTGCAATTATAACAGGTGAGCGCCCTTCAAAAGCAAATGACTTGAATGTTTTTTTTTTGACCAATGTAGGAAAATATTCTTGTATGGATGTATGTACATGTGTATGCACATACATACATACATATGTACCTATGTATGTATACCCAATTAAACTAAGTTATATATGTGTGTATATATGTATGAATGTATTTATCTAAATATTGGGTCTCATTAAATTAATATAATTAATTGTGATTTCCCGTGATATGGGAATTTCGGGATTATAATCTCAGCTTAGACTTTTATTTGTTATATCATTTATGAAGTTTATCGTTTGCAAATGGCCCAATATTGGCAGCATGGGCCATCAAGGCGGGAATTGTGCTCTGTTCATAGTTGCCCGAAAAGAGATGCTCCTGAGGACCTGATGCAAAGACGGCAACATCTTCTCCACCATGCGTCTCACTAGCCAATGGGACAGTGGCTTGGAATTCAAAATCAACATTATCGGTATCGACATGGGAGAGATCCAAGCGACCCAGTTCCTCATTATAGGTTTGCTGAAAACCAGGACCATTGGCATACGAAAGAATTGTGAAGGGTAATTCATCATCAGCTAGATTTGGGGCTACTTCATAGATATTTTGTCGGCGATACTGAAAAAGTCAGAAATGGAAAAAATTTGATTAAGTTGTTGGATAAGAGCTAGAGTAGTGTCTTTACTTACTGGGTAACCATTGATAGTCATGGTGTGCGAATGATCAGATGTCACCACTATGAGAGTGTCCTCCTCGTTGGTCAAATCACGGGCCAATTCAATGGCTCTGGCAAATTCTTGGGTATCCTCTAATGCCTTGTGGGCCAATGTGGCATGGTGAGCCATATCAATTCTACCACTTTCCACAAACAGAAAATATCCCTCGTCACTGCGACTCAATACCTTTAGAGCAGCCTCCGTCATGTCAGATAGTGAGGGTTCGGCATATTCCAAGTGAGTTCTCTGGCGATCGCCATGATAGGGACAATGCGATGCATCAAAGAGACCCAAAAGATAATCGGTTTTGCTAAGATCCAATTGATTCAGACCCTTCAACGACCACACATAATCGCCGTGGTAACCGCGTTCCTTTTTATCCTGTTGCCAATCTTCAATCAAATCCCGGCCATCCGAACGATCACCAAAGATGCCCTCTTCATCATGTTTGGTTTGATCACGGAATTTAGCTCGTCCACCACCCAATACCACACGCAAATCCTTACCCACAGATCCTTCAATCAATTGACGAGCAATATCGGTATTCAATTCAGAGCTGCAACCATGTTTAACAATAGTCTTATCATCCTCCCAATCCCTTTCAGCAGTATGAGCATAAACACCAGCCGGAGAGGCATGAGTCACTCTGGCTGTTGTGACCAAACCTGCCCATTTGCCCGCCTCTTGAGCCCATTGAGCTATACTTTGAGTATGAGTACTTGTATTGGTGGCCGCCAGACAATCTCTTCTTGGCACTTCAGCACTCACACCGATTGTACCATAGTTGGCCTTAACACCACTCAAATATGCTGTTGCTGTACTAGCCGAATCTGGAGTCCGTTCATCCACAGCATAGGTTTTTGATAGGCCCACATAGGGAAATTTCTCAAAATAGACTTGCTTGTTGCTATCGCCAAGATGGGCACGTGTTGCGGCTATTGTATGGACGGACATCCCATCGCCTAGGAATAGTATTATATTTTTCGCACGATTCTCATTGAGTGATTTATGATGGTTAAGCTTATCGGCCAAAATCGACTGGGCCTTATCGTGCCAGAAACGTGTCTCTAGCTCCTCGTCCAGTGCGACAAAGTCGCGTGAACTAACCAGGCGTGGATGTTGGACTATAAAAATGAAAACGAAAACAAATGGATTAAAAATTATGAATATCACGATGATGACGGAAGCAAACATTATTTCTTGGGTTATACCAGGGTTAATGATAATTGTGAAATTAGTTACAAAACTATATTTAGAATATAAAGAAAATTTCCTATCGTAAATCCAATAATAAGTACATACATTAATATTATAAATACGATCATGTTAACTGGTTGGAAAATTTCTATTTCTTTACACGAATCTTACGCATGACTCTTTTGTTGGGCATGACAATTATTATATAGTTGACCGATTTTGAAGGATTTTGAAAAGTGATCAATAATGAAAAAACCGACACAATTTTTCCACAAAAAATAAAGCAAAAAAAAATTTTTTAACCGATTTTTCTACATTATATAAATATACTTGCTTATATATAGACAAACGATTCTATTAATATTATGTGTGTGTATTTGTATACTAAAAGCACAAATCGCCTAAAATACAACCAAGTTCATAATGTGATCGTAAATTATAGTCCAACCGATTCTGATAAAACTTGGTAGTGTCATTGATATATGTACCAAACTGATAAATACTTAATTTGATAACAATATTATAAAATATAATAAAGGTATTGATATATGTGTAACACTTTCGTTGATCGTTCGTGAAATTGAAATTGTTTGAAATTCTAGTCGTATATAGTCGTTCGATCCCAGCTTGCAATAGAAAGAGTTTTCCAAATTGGGAACTCAGTTGGAGAATTTTATATCAGCTTAACTTATCGTGCTGATCAAGAATGTGTATATTTTATATAATAGATATCCTATTCCTTCCTATCCTTCCTATCTATAAACTGTTGATATGTTCTTGTTCGAATTATATGTATGTACATATATACATATTTTTGAAAAATTTTGGATCGATTAGCAATCGGAATACCGTAGTGAATTGTTTGTGTAGAAATTGAAACGTGTCTTAAAATAAATATCTTTTAGATTGAATTGATGAAAAAAAAAAATAATACTTCAAATTGATTAGAGATTAGTTTGTGCAATTGAATCGAATGGAAATCGGCGTAAGCTTGTCTGATACTCACGTAGTTCGTGCTCCTCCTCGGTGAACTCCTTGGCCAGAGAGTAATGGCAAGTGCCCAAGATGAGAAGTAGACTTAAGCAATAGAAGGTCTTCATATTGAGGCTGCCTAATAACGACTAGTTGAATAATATGAATTCACTTGGTTATATAGCTTACGATCTAGGCAAGTTCTTATTTCTTTTTTTTTTTTTTTTTTTTGGTTTTATTTTTTTGTGATTTCTGGAATCTAAAGTGTATAAACAGACTATCTCAAGTGGGCTTATGAGCATAAAAAGCGGACCGGGACCTCGTCGAAACGTGAGTGTCATAAATAACAAAAATAAAGCACCTGACTTGCTCGTGTTGTCTTCGGAATGGGTTTATATAGTGGTACTAATGTCAGTAAAAGAAGTACAGTATCCATTTGACTGGCAAAGTGTAAGCAACAAGGTCGGCAAGAAAATGGCTAACAAATTGGTCATAATATTGGTTCTATGTCTGATGGTAAATCTGGCATGGAGCGCAGCTGTACCCAAGCGAGTTGAGATCAACGAAGAGGATATGCATCCAATTTTCTCACAAAAATCGTTGCGATCAACTCCCCTCAATCCGGATGAAGCTAAACAGGATTATTGGCTTGAGGCCAGTAAAAAGCATATATTGGATAAGCTCTCCTATGTCAGGAATACCAATAAGGCTAAGAATATCATACTATTCTTAGGAGATGGTATGGGTTTGGCCACATTGGCAGCTGCCCGCAATTTGCTCGGTGGTGAAGAGAAGAAACTTTCCTTTGAGGAATTCCCCTTCACCGGCCTCTCCAAGACGTATTCGGTGGATAAAATTGTACCAGATAGTGCCTGTACTTCCACCTCATATTTGTGTGGTGTCAAGGCCAATTATGGAACCATTGGAGTGAATGCCCATGTGAAACGTGGCGATTGTTTGGCCATGGCCAATGAAACTAATCATGTCTTTTCCCTGGGCAAATGGTCTATGGATAAGGGTAAGGCAGCTGGTTTGGTTACCACAACCCGTGTGACTCATGCCTCACCATCGGGTGTCTATGCCCATACAGCCGATCGTGAATGGGAGAACAATGCTGTCCTGGAGGAGGCATGTCCCGGTGAATTGGGTGAGAATCTTAATGATATTGCCGTTCAGCTTATTCACGGCGAAGTCGGCAGCAAACTGAAGGTTATGCTAGGTGGTGGCAAAAGGAGTTTCTATGCTCCCGAATTCTATGACAAAGGCAGACGTACAGATGGCCGTAACTTGGTTGAGGAATTTGAAGCCTTGGATAAGAATAATGTCTTTGTGAAGACACAAAAGAAACTATTGAAAGTGAATGCAACCGAAACGGGACGTCTTTTGGGTCTATTTAGCAAGAGTCATTTGCATTATCATTTGGAACAATTGGCCGATGAGGATAATAATGAACCCACTTTGGAGGAGATGACACAAAAGGCACTTGAGGTCTTGCAAACAGAAGAACAAGGATATTTTCTATTCGTTGAAGGCGGTAAAATTGATATAAGCCATCATGATACCATGGCTCGTATCGCTTTAGATGAAACTGTTGAACTATCGAAGGCTGTCAAATTGGCACGTTCCATGACCAGTGAAGATGATACACTAATTGTGGTCACCTCAGATCATTCGCATACGTTCAGTCTATCTGGCTATCAGCCACGAGGTAGCGATATTTTCAGTGAGGCCGAATCCAGGGGCAGTGACGGTAAACCCTATTTGGCCCTCAGTTATGCCAATGGCATGAGTTTCGAAAATTATTACGATACTGAGGGGCATCAACGTTTCGATCCTCTGGTACAGAAAACCGATGAATTTGATCAATTGTTTCCTGCGATGGCTCCACTATTATCCGAAACCCATGGTGGTGAGGATGTTGCCGTTTTTGCTTCCGGTCCATGGGCACATCTTTTCACGGGAGTTTTTGAACAAAACTCCATTCCCCATATGATGGCATATGCTGCCTGTGTGGGTGACGGTCAAACAGCTTGTGATTAATTGATGAAATGATCAAACCAATCAATTGATTGACAGGAGTTAATTAAAAACCAAAAAAAAAAGAAAAGAAAAACGCAAATTTTAAACTCTCACGTCACGTATACTTTATCTTTGAAAATGGAATACTCAAATGAAAAAAAAAAAAGATTATCTATCATGGGGCCAACACTATCTATTGTATTTAATATATACTTATATTTGTTTAAAGTACTTTAGCAATACACCTGCCATTGATCCACACGATAACAGATTAGACTGTTAGTGCCTCTTCTATATTATATATACATACACATAGTTCTAATGCCAACACACACACACATAAAAATATAAATATAATTAAATTAGTTTTTTTTTTGTTGAAAATTTAATCCTTTTTCTAACTCATTTTCTATAAAAGATATTTATCTTGAATCTTTGAATTCTATGTGATTCTAGAGAAAGTAGAAAAATTCTTTCCCCTAATTTAGTATTTCTTAAGAAATCTACTTATATATATACATATATATGTATATATATATATATATATTTAGCAAACTCCCTATGATAGATACCCTTTCATTTAGTGATAACAAAAAAAAAAATTTTATTTGATTTAAATATTTTATTGATTATTTCCAATAAAACCGGAAACGAATAGATGGTGGAAAATAGTTTCATGTTGAAGGACCACTCGAAAATCATGTTAGAAATTAATCAGTACTTGTTTTATTTAAATATCTATGTATGTATGTATATATGTATGTATGTATGTATATCTTATGATGGGTTAAGATGGCAGGATAAGGGGTTTTTCCATTTCCCATTTATTTATAGTATAACGGCATAACGACCACCGCTACGTGGTTGTATCAATGATGCATATTTCTCCTTCAATTCCACCAGGGCACGTTGAAAATTCTCCATCGTATTCTCTAATTGATTGCCATTGGATGGGGATGAAACTGATGATGATGAATATCCGGCAATTGGTCGTTCACCCAATAGAAGAACACGTCGCCAATCATGAATTACATCGTTGAAATTAGTACCGCCGCGTAGGAAATCCTTTTTATCAAAATTATTGGCTGCAAAATTGGCCTCATCGAGTCCCTCGGGTGGTAAAGTGGTCTGTGGGGCATTCGATTCGGGTTGGGTGGCCGATGTGGGTGCTGGCGGTACAGCAGCCGGTGGTGTAATGCTGGGCATAGATGCCGCTGTCGGTAAGGTGGGCAGATCTTGGAATGAATTAACTGGCACTGGGACTGGCATTTCAAGTAATTCTTTTGGTACATCCTTGGGCGATTCTATTTGCAACACTTGACCATCCGGAGTGATACGGAAGAGCTGAGTGCGTCCATTTAAACTCGCTCCAGCCGGTAAAACGATTATATTGCCAATGGCTGTCGATACTCCACTGGCCGAATCTACTGGTGTTGTAACCAATGGTTGGATGGGTGAACCACCTCCCCAAGGACCTGGGCGTGGACCCAATCCGGTGCGAAATGGCGCTGCTGGACAAGGAAAACAATATCCAGGTGGGCCTGGTGGACCTGGCAATCCTCTCGGTCCGGGTATAATTTGTACATTTGGACTGAACGGTGAGGTGGGCGGATAACCCCATGATCCAGAATACGATGGCGGTCCTGGTGGACCAGGCGGACCTTGAGGACCAGCTGGTCCTTCCGGACCAGGATCACAGCTACACTTTACCAATGAAGCAAATGTCGTGGCGAAAAGTCCTAAAACAGCCGATGAAACATTTTCTTTATAATCCATCGAGAAAATGTCGAAAGAACTTACCAAAAAGGACTAAAAGAATTCCAGAAAAACGTTTCATACTGGCATCGGTCATGATGCACTTATTGCTGCTCTTTACAGATATTTTCACAAACTGAGCTGATCTAGAACCGTTTCTTAGGTTTTATATGAAAAGGCTTCATACACTGTGCAAAATAATTATGGGTTATCAGTTCTAACTTTAAGAAAAGGTTCATCATAATTTCAAATTCAATCGGTTTTTATTCGAGTGTATGAAAAGGTCTATCTAAATGATATTCGAATCCAGTTGAAATTGGTTTAACTTTTAAAATGAATGCATATAAAATGAGGCAAAAGCCATAACTGTTCTTGGTTAAAAAAAAAAAAAAAAAAAAAAAAAAAAACCAAAAAACTTAGTATCACCATCATTGATACTGACATTTATTGGAATTTACATTCGGAAAACATTTGGACAAGCCCCATCATTATGATGCACTCTGTTGTGCATTGTTGATGCGGGCAGGGGGTGATGGTGATAGGTGGGTGAGGGGGAGGGGAGGGGAGGACATACATAGATAGATACATGTGAATGTATGTATGTATGTATGTATGTGTAGCGCATCAAATGTCAATCAACTCGTTAAATTGTATCTTCGAATTTATGATCAAACCCACATGATGATGTTGGATCAAAGTTGGAGTTTATGAATTACTATAACTTGTCTTACTTTTCATTCAACACTTTCACAATAAACTAACGAGTCAAGAATAAGGTTCTAAAGGAATTTTTATTTACTAATACAACTCTCTCTCTCCCATTCATTCTCTCTCTCTAGCTCACTCTCTCAATCACTTTCTTAAAATCTCTCTCTCTCTCTCTCTCTCTCCTCTATTTAAGCGCCGTTATTGTGGAGGTTCTTATTGATCTTTCATTAGCATAAATTACGAAATGCACATGATCTCCAACTCTAATTTTCAATTCCAATGCCAGTGCCAGTGCCTGTGCCAGTGCCAGTTCCAGTTACATTTCATTAGCAATAAACATCATCATTATCATCAACGTCTTGAAGTCAACACAACCAACTTGAAGAAGAAGGTAAAAGTGAATTTGTTTAAATTTTATATGTATAAATATACATATATGCATGTATGTATGCTATGCAGGTTTGACCTTTATCTTATTATCTACACACACAAATGTCCCATGATTCCAATATTAGTTCTCATTCATATTCTGTCATGGAAAATTTCGAAAATTCACGTTTTCATAATTGGCGTCATAAAACAAAGTAAATTCTTCTCTACCAATTCATTGCAAGAATCATAATTAAAAAAAAAATCCAAGTTGAAATTTAATTTTAAAATATCGTCAAATGCAAGGCAGAACAAAAAAAAATAGAAAGAGTTAGCAGATAGCAGATCAATCTCCAAGTTGATTATATAAAAAAAAATAACAAAAAGAAACAATTAAACTGATCAGATGAAGTTGCCAACAGAAATACCTGAGCTATATATGTAGATATTGATACTGATAAGTAATAGACAAGATCGGATGCTATAAAATTTTCTATAAATTCGATAAATTCCAAAACGAGTGAGTTCTTTGTTCTTATTCTTAACAATTCATACGATTTAGCTACTTATATATATCTATATATGTATAACTCAATAAATTCGTTTACCCTTGCAGATTGCCTCTTTGACAAATATATAATATATAATTTACCAAATCCATTAAGGAGTATATAACACTAATCAAAACTATATTTAATATCCATCGCTTAAGAAAAAAACTTTCCCAGTTTTTTGAACTGATTGTTCTAATGGTAGTTATATGATATGGTAGTCCGTTCGGAATGATTTTGGGATATAATATGCCGACAGTAAAAATAAGTCAATAGGGAAGTTCTGTAGTTATAAGGGTCTCGGAGGAGAACCTGTTGATCTAGATAGAGAGTCGGATAGACGGACACGGCTAGATTGAATCGTCTGTTAATTCATATGTTGATCCGATTGTTCCTATGTTAGCAGACATATTTCTATTCATACCAAATTGCATATAAAAATATAAAAACTAGTTCCTTCTAGATAATAAAATCCATGATTATAGTCTTAAATGAATGTTGTAGAAATCCCCACAGAAAACTAGATTTAATTCAATATATGTATATATCAAAAGTTATTACATTAATAACCTCTTTTGATCGCATTTTTGATTAATGCATTTTGATACTATATATATATATAATTAAGATTAATAAATAGTTGTTTCAATTAATATATAGAATAGAAGAAAAAGGTGCTTAGAAATATTAAACTTAGTCAAATTGGAAGGTAAGTTATTCATTATCTAATTACTGTTTTCCTATATGTATGTACATATATACGATTCATTACTTGATGTTTGATCAATCGCTTTGATAAAGCAAGAGAATAAAAAAGTTTCTTTTATACATACACTAAAGATACCATATCAATGTCTTATATACATATATGTATATACATATGTATATTTTATGTCCCCACCGCCCCAAATTTTCCAAGTTGTCAAACTAGAATAGACAAAAATCAAATTCATGTCAATGGCTGTCTCAATGCTTCTCTTCGTTCGCTGCAGCGACGCAACGAAAGTCAGTGCACTATCCCTTTCGCACAGTGGTTTCTCTTTCTATTTTGAAAATGATTTTGTTCATTTATCAATTTGAATATGCATATGCATGTATATAATTATATAATTTACAAATTTGGTGACAAATTAATAAAGTTTTCACTTATGCGACTATGTTGATATAGAATGATAGGATAATCGATATTTGATAGCTATTCAAAATCAATTTTAACAGTCAAATTATTTTAGATATATGTATGTATGTAGTATGTATTATTCAGCTTTTGATTTAAAATTATAGTCAAAATTTGGGGAATAAAAATGGCTTTTAATAATTTTCATATGTTACATTAAATTTATCTGCCATTTATAATTAAACGGAATTGGGATCAGAAAAGAAAGATGGATATAATATAAACTAATGCAAAGAGAAAAATATAGACATCTTTGTGTTAGTTTCCATTTGATTTCTAGCTAAAAAAAAAAACAAAAATGTTCAAAGGATTCTAATTGTGAAATGCAATAATAATTTGATTTTACAAATTTGAATTTGTTTTCTTTTATTATTATTTAAATATTATTAATTATATTTATCGACTATGGCTAAATCATCAGCATCTCTCGTTCATAAACTTAATTGGCGCAAAAATATTTTTAAAGTCACATATTCGTTTCTTTCGGTTTTTGCTTTTTCATTTCATTTTTTCTTTTCCTTTTTTTTTTTTTTTTTTTTGATAAGTTTCAAGTTTCATAAAACACACGCACATACTCTATATATAATGTATATATATATATATATATATATATATATATATAGTACATATATATATATGTACATATATACATATATAAGATCAATCATCTCATCATATCAAGGAAACAAATTATATATATTTGGGATATTGCAACTTTGGTTAATGAGATTTTTGAGCAAAGAAAAAATAATAATAAGAAGAGAGGAAACAAAAAATATAATAAAAGATAATATGTTGATTGGTAGATATAGCTACATAACTAAAATAATAAGCAAATAAATACAAATCATTTATCGATTGATGGGGGCTGGTGGTTGTGGTAGTGATTGTGTTGGTGGTTGTGAAATAGAGTTTCGAAAAAGGGATAGAGTTATATATAAATATATATATATATATAAGTAAATTAGTCTATTTTCACATTGGAATAGATTTTGCGAACAAATAGATTTGTGCCCACATAGCCAACAGTGCCGCAAATGATGCCCAAGGCGCCGCTAAATAAGGCCATATAACCAAAATAAAAGGCCGTCTGAAACAGTCCAAACATTCTGTAATTGAAAAAAAAAAAACAAAACAAAATATATTATTGCATATGAAAAAGTGTAAAGTATTAAAAGTACTTACTTGGTTTTAAAAAAGAAGTAATAAAATGAATAGGCATACACATAGATCGATGTGGAACCAGCAGCCATAAAGCTCGTCCATTGCCATCGATAATCCTCGGCATTCAGCAAAAAATATGTGCAAACAATTGTCACGCACACCGTGACCACAGTGAGTATGGTAAATACCAGCAGCATAAATCCATAAACATAATAGATTTTATATGCCCAAAATGATGTGAATATAAAATACCTGCAAATATTTCAAATATAAAAGAAAAATAAAAAAAATAAATACCGAAAGAGATTAACAAACATTGCAATTGTAATTGGAATTGTTTGTTTCATTTTGTTGTTGCTTACATTTCAATAAAAATGGAACCGAATGGCAAAACTCCACCCAGCAGCACTATAATAACTGGCTCCATATACCATTTTTTTTCGGGTATGGGACGGGGCACAGCATTAACGCGACATGGAAAATCCGGTTGACCATCCAAATTGCGTCCAACAACAGTGCCAACCAATGTCAATGGCAATATGACAAATAGACATATACAGGTGACAGCGACCATTGTACCAAAGGGTATAGCTCTTGAGGCATGATAACCAATGGCTATGAAATTAATCATAAATGCTGTGCCACATACTGCCACCGGTACAGTGAAGGCAGATACCAACATTTGACGTATCCATAAACGTCCGCCTAATCTTGCATAGAGGGAACCGCCAAAGTAACCATTAATGGGTGATGTTGCCGCATATACAAATATGGCTGTTGATAGCATGGAACCCCTTTCCGTATATAATTCACCAACAATGGCAAACATGATGACACAAAATACAACTGAAATCAATTGATATCCAGCTCCAATTAATGCCGAAAATAGTAAAGCATTTGGCGGTGATCGAAAAACATCACCATGCACCTGTTTCCATCCATATTCATCACCCAAATCACGTTCCATATCATCGACCTCTTCATCCTTGCTATAGCGTGCATAATCCTTGCGCAATGTGCGCATTAATATCATTGAAACGAGTCCAACAAGGAATATAACCATCATAAAACTATTGAATATACTGAACCAATGAATCTAGAAAAAAAGTATAAATAAATAAATTAAAAAAAAAAAAACAATTAGTAAATTATGGTAATTAAATATATAGTAAATGCCAATATTCATTTTGTTAATTTTTAACTGACGAGAGTTTCATTTTCTCAATTAAATGAAGAATTTTGTAACTTCTTTTTCGTTAGATAGATGTGATAAATCACACGTGCTAAGGTCATGTCATAAATGTTCTAAATGAAGATGAAGTGCTTAACTTTATCTATTAATGGAATAGATATATATATATATACATATACATATATAACAAGAATGAGAAATCAAAGATGAATGTGCAAATAATAATAAATAAAAGTTAATAATTAAAATCTAATAATCTTAGCTTGAATGCCTAACCTTACATTTAAATTATTATTTGCAAGTTATTAAATTGTATTATTGATTAAAGATTTTTCATTACCCTATGCTGAAAGAAATTTGGATCCAGATATTTATCAAAACGATTTTTGAATTCCACTTTGCTTGTCTTCCAGTTAACTTCATATGAGAAATCGATTTTAGTACCGGCTTTTAGCTCTTGTCGAGCATCTGTGGTTAATGTGATATCCACAATTTGTTGTCCATTATAACCTATATCGAATTTCTTATGCGTAAATATATAATATTTGCCATCACGTTCATCCCGTTCACCGACTTTACCCCATATGGGTAATCCATCGATATACATTTGATACCAATACTCATTCATAACGGCATAGGTAAAGGCTTTGGCATTCTCCTCAGTCAATTCAACGCCACAGATAACATTCCGTTTCTTATTTTGGGCGAAGGCCATTTGATAGCCACTGAATTCAAGTTCGACACCCTGCAGAGCCTCGCTCAGTGTCTCATGGTAATGGGAAATCGTATGTTGCGTACCACGGCAGAATGGTAACGAGAAATAGGCATATGTCTCCTGACGATTATGATATGGTCCCACTGTATTCATCCAAAGGACAACTTCATCTTGGTCTTTGTACTAAATGGCAAGAAAAAACATAAAAAAAAAAAAAACAAAATAAAAAATCAGAATGATAAAAAAAAGTGGAATAGATGATAGATAGAGACAGAGAGAAAGAGAAAGAGAGGGCGAGATTTATAGAGTGTAAGAACGGAAGGTAGTAAAGTAATGGGGGGGGAGAGGCGGAGAACGGAAGACAAAAAATAAAAAATAATCATTGATAATAGCAAATGGACAAATACATATACATAGGTTACATACATACATACATGTATATCGATACCGGCGACGTTGATGCCAACAGTAGCGGTAGCGGTTACATATGTATGAATGTATGTATGTATGTATATATATCTTCTATCTACATACCTTGTGTGTGTGTTCATCTGCTCTGGACACGTAGCAATTCGCGGTAAGAAGAACGATTAGCAGCCGCCACAGCCTGGAAAAGTTGCTGATACGCCTTGTCGTGGCCATATTGTTAAAGGATCCTTCTCGGCTCCTCACTCTCGCTCACTCGTGAATGTTTTCGTTCTCACTGCCAGCTGCCAAGGGTTCCTTTTTATGCGTTTAAAATAAATTTATTTATTATGTATTTTTTTTCTTCTCTGTTTTGTTTTGTATGTGTGTTTTTTTCCCCTGTTGTGCTTGTTTTTAGGTTGCGACAGGCGGTAAGGACGAAGGGGGGGAGTGTAATGGGTGAGTGGTGGGTTCTTGCCTGCACCTGTATACGTATACTTAATTTACTGTTAGTCTCAAAAACAAAAACAAAACAAATTTAACAAAACCTCGCCACACTTCATGAATACTCTACACTGAAAAAAAACATTTAACTAACATTTTGCCAAAAAAGCGAAGCGAATTGAAGTTAAGTACTTTAAGTGGCCAAATAAGCGGAGCGAAGTCAAGTTTCACACTAACGAAAATGAACTGAGCGGATTCAAGTTTCATTTTTCTACATAATAAAAATGTCCAAGACACAACCCCGATTATAATAAAATAAAACGATAACGATAAATTTGGAAACATGCGACAGATGCCACTATTTGTAATTATTCGCAATTGAACGGTCACACCGTTTATATTGTTTACAATTAAATGCGATTGTATTAAATTATTGAAATTGTGGCCAAAATGAGTTCTCCGACAAGTAAAAATGTAAGCGAAACGAATGGCAATAAGCCAAAGAAATCGGCAAAGACGAATTCCAATGCGAAAAGTGGTCCCATGGATACGAGAGCCGAATTGGCGGATCTCATCAAAAAAAAGGCGGAAACTTCGGTATGTGCGAAAAAGAGATAGCTAGAGCAAGTAGAAGGAATGGATAGTAGGCAGAGATCCCTAAATAATTTAAATAATTCATCTAAACATATTTATTACAGGAACAATTGGCAAATCTTGAGCGTCAAATATATGCCTTCGAGGGCTCATATCTGGAGGATACTCAGCTATGCGGCAACATAATAAGAGGATGGGAACGATATTTGACCTCAAATAAGGCGACCAATTCCAAGGCAGATAAACGAAATCGTAAATTTAAAGAAGCTGAACGTTTATTTTCCAAGTCCAGCATTACCTCCATGGCCATTTGTAATCGTAGGTGACCCTTAAATTAACATATATTCCAATTACTATCTAATGTATGTAATTATCTTTAAATTTCATTAAAGCTGAGCGTGCTAGCGAATCGGATTCGATTACAAATGAGGATTCTAGCGACAATCAAATCTCCATTAATCAGAACACAACCACAGCCCATGATGGGGCGACGAGCATTAAGAGTACACCCAAAGAAGAAAAAGGTAAGATGCTCGGACATCTATCTATAAATAGATTAAAAACAAAATCAAAAAAAAATATATATACATATATATATATATATATATCCAATAATATCTAGTCTAAGCATATAGATATAATTTTTTGAATTTACATCATATACAATATTTTTATTTTTGTTTTTCGTCGCACTCTTTCTCGCTCTCTTTCTCTCTCTCGCTCTTTCTCTCTCTCTCTTTCTTAGATTCGCCCTCGCATCGACATGAAGGCAGTTTATTGGTTGGTGGATCCCTTGGTAGTGGAGTTGGTGGCGGTGGCGGCATTGTAGGCAGTGGTGTTACTCTTTCAGGTGGCAATCTTAGTGGCACTAGCAATCACAAAGATATCCTTGGCACACCAACATCAAATACAAAAAGTAAACTCACCTCCAGCTCAAGTGCAACAGCCAAGAAAAGTGGGCATATAAACAAAAAGATACGACATCGATGATAAAATGGTAATTAAAATTTGTATAAATTAATGAAAAAGAAAAACAACAACAACAACAACAAAAATCAACATAATTGAATGAAAAGAAAACTGAAAAATATTATTTAGATAATAAGAAATGCTTAGAGATTGTATGCCAAAAACCGGAAAATATCTCATGATTTCAGGGCATATTCATAAGGAAAAACCATTAAAAACAGAAAACAAAAAACAATTGTAATACCAATCATTAAACATTTCAAAATTCTTACACATCAACAAACTTATTGTTGAATCTTCGTTTAATCACAATCTTCACAAATACTTGTTAATGATAAAGATAAATTAAGTTGAAAATAACACATTTTTGTATAAACATCCAATTGTATATATAATGAATTTGAAAGTAATTCCATTATTTCCGTAATAACGAAACGAATTGTAAATTAGAAGAAAAACCTCTATCGATTCAATAAAAGGTTTTTGTAATTCTCTCTATTAAATAGTTAGATTTAAAATATTATTTCCCGTAAAGACTTAAAAATTAAGCTTAAATAAACAAATGTTGCGCAAAGTAATTTGCCGAATATTTTGCACAGTGATTTTCTTGTTTTTGGTCTTTCAATTTTATTTAAAAATTATCATTTTATATTCTATATTTTATTTGTAATTTTCTCACCTATAAGTTGATCTGTGTAATTTTGGCATCGAGAATTATCAACAATCCAAGAGTAGTGCGGAATATGGAACCCAATCTATCTGATCGGATAAACAATTTTGTAGGAAATGATCTAGAGTTAAAAAAAAATGATCCGAAACGGGAAATGGAATTATGGAAAATCACGACTAATGAAATTAAAAGGTGAGTCCTTGTTTTCCTTTCAAATCGATGAACTTGGCAAAACAATGATTGAAGGAAAATTTCAACTGAAACGGTTTAGTTATTTATATAGCTGTCTGTTCTGAGTTTCTAGTTTCAGAAAAATATTGCTCAATTATATTCGATTAAGTGAATAGTCTTCGTAATGCATGTACTTACTTGTTCTCATTTCAAATTTGTTATCCATTGAATGCTGTTAAGAAGATGTAGGCTAATTCATGTGTCCTTTAAATAGGATTAAGGTTTCAAATTGGATTAAGCTGAACTTCAAATCGGAATTGCCAATGGGGTTCGCCTAGGTGGCGCCACAAGAGCCAAAAATCGCCATCTATGGTAATTGAAATACAAAGAAAAGAAAAAAACGTTAAATTTAAAAAGAGGCTAAGGCTTAGTCAAAAATGCATAATCTATTAGTTTGAAAGTATTATTATAGATAGTATATGGCATATGCTATAAATTGAAGATATTAATAGCTATTATGGATGAAATTTGCTTGATGTGGTAGCCCATTTAAAACGAACTTTTTTTTTTATATCCAAATGTCTTTCATTCTCAACGTTGTTCATTGACCTCCAGTTAAGGCATTTAATTTATGGGCTTTGCTGCCTTTCAAACAAAAGAAAAATAGACTGACTTGGTTCCTCATCATCATCATCATCATCATTGCCATCATCAACCAAACCACCGACGGACGGACCGACAAACTGACAAAAAAAAATGATCTCCATGCTGGCTTGAAGTTTATTGACCCAAAGTTCTAAAGAGAAGTTGAATGAACTTGACCAAAAAAAAAAAAAAACTAAAAACAACACCAAAAATGTAACGAAATAGAGAAAAAAAGTGAAGCTACGCTTAAAGCTAAAAACAGCCTTTCCCTTTCCCTCTCTTTCTCTCTCGCTCTCGTTTCCACATTCGCTGTCACTCTCTCTTTCTCTCTCACACGGACTCTTACGCACTCTCTTTTTTTATATTCTGTTTTACTTTTTATCAATTTATTTGGTTGGATTTTATTTTTCTTTTTCATTTTTTCTTAATTTTTTTTTTTTTTTTTTGACTGTTTACGGCTTGTCTTCTTTTTCACTTTCGTCATACGCGGCGTATGCTTGATTTTGATTTTCGCTCGTTGCTCGCTTTTCTTTGCAAACTTCAAGTGAAAATGGCAACGACCGTTTGTTGTATTTGGATCTAAAACAAAGTCTGCTGAAACGATTGACTAACTGGCTGACTGAATGACTGACTGATAGACAGACAGACAGACAGACTAACTGACTGACTAACTGATTGACTGCCTTCTATGTATGTCAGAAACAAAAACGAATTCCTTACGGTAAATGCAGAAAATCGACTATAATTTACCCTTGAATTTTATAACTGTTAATTGAAATACATATGTAGTTGACCATTTTATTATAATTTATTTAGTATATAACCAATCTATTATCTAGTGGGACAATATTTTGTAAAATCTTTAGTTTTTAAATTTCCGTGACTCACTCATATCTTAATATTAACAGATGAATTGAGTTTTCTTTAAAAACAAATCAATTTTCAATATGTTTTTCATTCTTTTTGTTAGATTTTATGTTAAAATATAAAAATACTCGATACATATGTCCAAGTCTTTGTAGATATATATAGATAGTTATGCCGAATTGAAATGTATTACCTTTGGAGCATGAAATTTTTTATAATCATAACATACCCATTTTGTATCCATATGGTATATGCAGGGTACAACAACTTTCATTTGATTTAAACAAACTTGATGAAGAAGAAGTCAAGGCGCGGTCCATGGAAAAACTTATTTTCATTTGGTTTTGCCAAAGCTCAAACATCTCTTTACCAATAATTTTTATGATGAATTGCTTGGCCGCGTGTGAAATCTGCAAAAAAACAAAAAAAAAAAAAAAAAAAAAGAAAAAAAAAAAAACAGCAACAACAGCTAAAAGGAAAAAGTGGAAAACTGCCCGAAAAGTGGAACACACTAAAGAAGAAGCTAGCAGCGGCAAACACTCTCGACTAATTAGCTGCGTTTTAGAAATTTTCAAAAGCAGGCATCAGTGGCAAGTAGCAGCTAGCTAGCCTAGCAATGAAAACAAAATCGAGTTCAATGCTTGCCACTTGCCACAATATAGTGCCTATGCTTCGATGCAACTTGTTTCCAAGAATTGCTGCTGGCGCCGCTGCCTTTAACTCAGTTCAAAAGGAGGCAAAACGCTTTCCACAAAGAGAAAATTGTCGCATCATTGTCGCAAAGTATACAAAAACAACAACAACAACAACTGAAATAACAACAAAATAAAATTTACACAAGAAATAATTAAAACAGCACAAATTATAAATAAATTGAAACTTATTAATTTTGTATACCAAATTCAGTTTTTGCCTTTCCCTCCTCCATCATTTTATTTTCGTGATTTCCTTTTGTGACATCATAATTTGTTGCTGCTCTTATTGCCAAGTGGCCAGCCACCCACTCACCCAGCCACCCATTCACCCACAAAAGTCACTAATACATTTATAACACAAACCTCTCTTAATTTGCTCTCTTGGCATAGCGGCATCGCTCTCTTAGCTAAAGCTCTAGTTTTTGTTGTTGCTGCTCAACAAAATGCCGGAAGAAACTTGATCTTGATTATTTTCTATGTGCGCCAGAGAGGGAGAGCTTATGCGAGTTCAAGTTGAATGTCGCGGCCATTGCTGTTGCCCCACTCTCTCTCTCTGTCTCTCTCTTTCACTCTCTTCCTATCGGCTCGCGCTCGCTCTCTGACTCGCGTGTCTTGTCTGCATGAGTGTGTGTGTGTGTGCGTGCATGCATGCATGGCTGAATGGTGTGGGGCGTCACAATTTTTTTCGCAGTTTTTGTTGTAAGTGCAATTCATATCAAAGTATTCGTCAGCCTCTCTCTCTATCTCACGCTCTCGTTCTAACTCTGTCATTGTATGTGTGAATGCATTTGATTCTAAGAGCTTTTTGTGCCGTTCTCGCTTGCATTTTGCATTGCCTTGTTGCTTTTTGCGTGGGGGCTTTGTTTGCTCGTTGTTGTTCAATTGTATAATGACCGCATATTAACATTTTCATTTCCTATATTTGTATTAGCATATTGTTTTTGGTTCTATTTGGCACCCTTTACCTTAATCATTGGGATGTAAGGGTATATTAAGATCAAGATCTTTCAATTGAACAGTATTAACAACTGTCTGTGCAATGTGAATGTTTGTTCGTTTATTTGTTGTTTCCTAATTAATAGCTCTCAAATTTGTAAAAAATTTTTTGTGCATTCATAATAACTTAATTATTTTTGCTCATTCAGAGATTATAAAAGTCGAACAATGCATATGGGGCATGAATATCTGACCACGCCTATTATAATAATGCTTATTCAATTTTTCAACTTGACCTTTCATCATACATATGTATAAGTATTTTTATATCTATGTCTGTACATAGGTATATTTTTTTATATTGTAAGTAATATGGAAAATAGTTCACTACTAAACGTAGATCTGTTGATTTACCAAAGTTAAGTATTAAAAATGAATTAATAGCCCATTGTTGGCATATTTTAGTTGGTTTTATTTCTTTTTCTCACTCCCAGGTATTCAAAATTCGATACACCAGCAAGAAATATTTGTTATTCGCTTTATTATTATGGAATTGAATTGAATTTGAATTGTTTTAGACATAAAGCCATTTATATATATTTAAATATTTCTATTCTCAAATAACACTTGCTCGCTGACAATGATTTTTTGAATATTTAAGGGCATATGTATGCATTTATATGTTAACATTTAGAGTGTTTAGTGTCACGATGAATAATTGCAGTACAAAGCCGACAATAGAACAATATAATGCTATTACATTCGATATTAAACTATGAATATTAGTTTTCCAATTGCTGAAACTAGCATAAATTAGTTTCTATAGTTTAAAAGATCGAAGATCTTTCAGTATTTTGAATTCTTTAACTTAATTTATATGCATTTAAAACTTGAATTATTATATAAGGCATCATTTGTTCTTTTAGTACTTCTTTTTAAATCGAAATCTGAGTAATCCAGTAAATAATTAAATAGAATTTATAAGTTTATAAAAGATCTATTACCAAATTGTTAGTAATTTTGTGGTATATATAGAATTTTAAAGTCAAACTTCCTACACAGATGCTTACCTTGCCTAACAACTTAGGTCACTGAACCTCCACCCTTTCCTCGACCGAAAAAAAAATCAATTAAAAACCGAAAACCTTAAAAAAAATTGTTGACCAAGAAACAAACTCAAACACACACACGCACACACACATACATACACAAACAAAAAAACTATATAAAAAGAAAAAAATGCAATCAAAGTTAGGTAAGAGAACTGACCTTTAACAATGATGCTGCTGCTGCAGCTCAGCATTACCATTTCTCTTACTCCCCTTCTTCTGCATCGTCATCGTCACCGACTCCCGTCTCCCGGCCAAAAAAGAAAAAAAAAAAAAATAACAAACCGTCGTTGAGACGAGAAAAAAAACAAACATTCCTTGTTCAAGAGACAAGACAAACAGCAAGCCAAACGAAAGCCAAGTTCAGAAAAGAGAAAAGCCACGGCATTTTAAGCCAAAAAGAAAAAGCCTAACAACAAGAGAAAAGAAAGATTGGGAGAGAAAGAGAGAGAGAGAGAGAGTTGACTCTGAGAAAAGAGAGAGATAGAGAGGGAGGGACAGGGAAGAGAGAGAGAGAGAGAGAGAGCGCACAAGAGGTGGCATGGCTAGAATTGGAGTGCACGAGGCGAATGAACTTTTGTGGCTCTCATGTACACGAGCATGAAAGTTATGCAACTCACACATACCACACACACACACACACATAGACAGACACAAAGACAAGAAGCTTGAAGCTTCGAGCTTGGCTTTAATGGCAATATAAAAACGAAGCTCCACGAAGCCAGCAAGTTAACTGTTTTTTCTTTTTCGTTTTTGCATTGATACGACAACGAAGCCAACGAAGCCAAAGACGAAGACAAAGTCGTTGACTTTGCATAAGTGTGCCAATTTTTTTGTGTTCATATACTACATACATATATACATACCCTGTAACCATGGGCCAAATAGGAATGGGAATATTTAAGTTGCCCAAATGTATGCACTAGGGCAACAGCACTTTATATGTTTGTATACAAATGCATATAATATGATAGATTAGGATACATATGTATATAATATATATCCTTTAATTCGTATAAATTAGATCTTGGAACACATAAATATTGAAGTCTTAACATGCTTTTTAATGTTTGGCATGCCCCTTTTTTATGAGCTATAACCAACCAGTAAGCATATACTTACATATGTAACTCTAAACTTTATTATGCACATAATGTTTCTTGAAATTGAATATTAAGTGGATTTTAATGCAAAACTAAATACACATTATGTGAATGGAATGTTACAAGAGATGGAACAAGATTTTTTTGGATTCATATTTAAATAGTTTGTGTATTAGAAATGGAAGAAATATAAAAAGTAATTAAATGATGATATTCATTATATGCATATGTACTTTTCCTTACAGGAACTAAATTAAAGTCCCTTTTTAGGACTTAACTGATTGAAATATTAAACGAAATGTATGTACATACATTAGAATGCTCGTATTGATTTGCTTAGTTTTCGGTTTGATCAAGAAAACTAAAAATTGATTGAATATTACTGTTTCTTTTTTTTTTTCTTGGTTTTTCGGTAATTTTCTTCTTAAGTTGTTTGGCCCTTTACCAATTTTCCATTCCCTCGAGTTCCATTCTATTTCATAGTTCGTTCTTGGTCTTGATCTTGCCCCCTTCTAGCAGTTTGAATGTCACGAATTTTCCAAGCTGTGTATTTTATTTTTTTTTTGCCATGTTGGTTGCATTCAACAGCAGCGATAGAGGCAGAGGCAGAGGCAGCAGCAATAACAGCAACAGCAGCAGCAGCAGCATGCAGCAAACATTACTGTACATTCACCCACTTTTCAAAGTTCAAGCACACACACACACACACACATATGTATGCATGTATATTTGCAATAGAAAGAAAAACAACATAGAGAGAGCGAAGAGGAGAGGTGGAAGAAAGAAAGAGGTAGAAAGAAGAAGAAGAAGAAGAAGTAGCTGCAGCGAAACAGAAATTGCATTCTAGCCACAAAAACAAAGTTGCGCATGCTCAGTCGCGCTCGTTTCTAAGTTGTGCCGTTGCATTAGAAAGAAGGAAGGCCCCCAATGAACGAAGAAGAAGAAATGAGGGGAGCAAAAAAAAAACTGCTTTCTCTTGAAGCCAAAATAAAAATTTGCAATAGGCTGACTATTTGCAATATGTACATGTATGTATATATGTAAGTACATATACATGCAAGCATATGTACATACATACATACATATGTATGTGTGCATATACCAGATTCTATGTATGCATACATACGTATACAGAAACTTTAGAACCGATGTGCATATGAATGTCTATAGTTTGCAAGAGGAAGTGCAGTCTTCTCTATTGTGAATTAAAGAAAAGTGTCAAAATCAATATATGTACGCTTATAACTATTCAATATTAAATTTTTTTAAACTAATCTTACATAAAAACTTTAAATCTACATATGTAAAATAATTAGAAATTCAAATCAAAATTAGTAAGTAAGTGTTTCTGTTTTTTTAAATTATTAAATTTAATAGAGATTTCTGTAGACCTTAATATACTTTAATCTAAAATCCACAATGCACACTGTTTATACATATATTTATCTATTTATTGTTTTTTCTCTTACCTCCTACATTTGGAATTCTTAGGGTAATTCGGCAATTGTAAAAAGCTGAAAGTGTAGGCTAAATGATAAATCAAATGCCTCATACAAATCAAAAATATATTTCTAAGCATATGTACATATCAAACTTTAATCAACTTTGATTCAGATTCAGATCATATAGTGTCAATAATAGATTTTTTTTTAAGTTTTTAGGAAATTCGATATTAAAGAGCTTGTTTTCTGCTTATAATGAATGCTTCCAGATACTATGTATTATCAATATGATCTTGTCTGATTTGTTCTGATATGTAATCGTATATGCATATCTATTATTTTAATCAAACTTAACCACAAGCAAATTCGCCATTATATTGCCAATTTACGTTTTTGATGTAACTAATTGAAAATTACCAATAAAATATTTCGGTGTATAGAGAAAATTCAGCAAGAAAGCACAAAAAAAAAAAGAGAAAAAAAATTATGCTAACCACAATGCAGAAGCAGCAGCAACATAAGCAACAACAGCAACAACAAAAGGCAAAAGAACAAAAAGAATTCCCAGTGACCCAATTCTGTAGTCAGAGTTGGTTGCAGTTGCAGTTGTTGTTGTTGCTATTGCTGTTGTAGCTGTTGTTAGAGTTAGTTGGCCTTTTTTTTTCATTTTCTTTTTTTTTTTTTGTATTTTGTATTTTGTATTTTTTTTTCTGTTGTCCCGGAAGTGTTCTATGCGCATGCGCGCATGCAACTTGAGGAGGAACTTGAGCTCGAGGCTGGCAAATAACTGAAATTATGCCTCTTCTTCTACCACTACTTCGATCATAGAACAGAAAATTATAGGCTAGAAAAAGTTGTTGAGATTTGGAAATTTGAAAATTGTGACCCAGCAGGAAAATGAAAAACAAAAAAAAGAAAAAAAGAAAAACAAATCGAAAAGTGTACCAAAAATGTACCATACGGAAAAGGAGGAAAAGGAAGAACTAATTTTCTTTTTGGTCAGATATTGAGAAAAATTGCATATGACTATAGTTATTCTGCCCTCCCTCTTTCGCACTCCTTTTGTAACTATATCTCTCTCTCTCTCTCTCCCTGATTCTGTGTGCTGTAACAGGAGTATAATATCTTCACTAGCTTCTAACGGTACATGTTTTGATTTTGATGGCAGCAGCAGCGAACTAACGAAACGAAACGAAATGAAACGAAACGACTGATAGAAGAAGAAGAGAGTGCAGAATTTTCTGCTGTTCCAGCTTCAAACTAAGTGAAATGCTGCTGCCAGCCATTGAAGTGCATTATAACCGTAAATTTTTGCACACACACACACACACACACACACACACACAGAGTCACACACATGCAGACCGACTGTGCAATTTTCCACATATTTTGCTGTTGTTTTGCTTTCTGTTTGATGGACAGGCCAAAGCTATGAGTGAGAAAGAGAGACGAGAGAGAGAGAGAGAGAGGGGGAGAGAGACAGAGACTTTGCCAGGTGGCATAAAATTGTATGAATTGATTTGTACGAGAGATATGGTTTAGGAATGAAAGCAATTGATATTTCTATATGCTTGAACTAATTATGTAAGAATTTTCAATCGATGACAGCAACAAATAGATTATTGATCGGCAAATCGGACTAAAAATAAAATGATATCGATGCGATGAAAAGGAAAACTCGGAAAGTTTAATTCTACCCTTTATATTAAACGGTTCTCGTTTCTATAAATCGGTTATGCAATAATTTATTTCCTTTTCATACATTTTAATATCAATTATAGTCGATTAGTTTGACACTGATGTTCCATAACATTTAAAGACAAAAAATGGTTAATTTTTACAAAATATGACTTGGAGATGATTTGCAAAGATAGATATACAAAAAAACAAAAACTGACTAATGTTTGTAAAAGTTATAATAATATTGTAATTTATTACATGAGTTTATTATTTTACCATAGATTAGACTCAAAAATTTATTATTTTACTTTGTGTATTTAATAATCTATGTTTAAGAAGTTAATAAGTTTATTTTATAATTATTAACATTGACTTTATTTATATGGGTTAAATTTTGATAATTTTGATAATGAAAAAGGTAAATTGTTTTGATTAAACAGTTTCTTAATGCCAAATCTTCATCTTTAGGGAAAATATTTCGAATATAAACAACTTGACCCAAAGTTTTATAATTTCGAACGGAAGGTCTTCAAATTGAATTCTATTTCATAATTGCACAGAAATTGCATTCTCATATTATTTAGTAGGAGAATGCATTTAGCCATTTCCCAAGCTTCAAACAGCGAGAACAGATTTGCTGTTTTTGTTGTTATAGCTGCCTTTCCCTGCGAATAGTTTTCTTGGAAAAATTTCTTAGACCGGTTTGCAATTGGCCAAAAAGAACTGTCAGTGCCAGCAGCAGCAGCAGCAGCAACAACAGCAGAAGAAATATCAGCTACCAACTACCAAGTATTGGGAGTACTGTTATATTCTTTGCACAAGAAATGCATCTGCTCGGAGAGCCGCGTTGCAAAATTGCAGTGGTTATCGTGGTTGTAGTGGTTAAAGCTGAATTCGTGGCTCTGTGTCTCCTTTCGCTGTATTCTGTTGCCGTTTGCTGCTTTTGCTCTTGCTGCTTTTGCACACATTTTTCAAATGTAAGTTACTTGCGGTCATTGACTGGTCTTTTAACTTGCTGGCTCAGCTCGATCCATCGGCTGACTAACTGACTGACTGGCTGGTTTTGATTTGGAAAGAGACTAACTAAGGGAAAAGGGCCCTTTAAGATGTACGAATCATCTCATCAATTTGGCTTAAATTTCTTTTAGTTATCTGAATAATTGAATGATATTGCCCAAGCCTGATCTTATATCTATTATATAAATGTTATACGAGTGCATAAATGTTATCTTTTTAATAAGGAAGACAAGGATTTTTATATATGTAGAAAGTTTGTTTAACTATGTTTGTATGATGTATCAGACATAGTTAGCAGATCTTTTTAAATGGTTTTTAGTTTTATATTCTAATTTATTCTTGATTTCAATTAATTTGTTCTTCATTCTTAGTGTAGTTATAGTTAACATAGTTAAATTTATTTATTTAATTCTATTTTTATTATTAAATTGAATATAATAAATTTGTTTTAATTTCTCAAATATCTTAATTAACATTACATTATTTTTTTCGTTTGGGTATTGCTAATTAATGTTAAGCTTTCGTTTTTATCTAGAATCCTTAACTTGTGCACCCCCCACTCCCCCCACTCCCCCACCCTGTGGGGCATTATCAATTAGTATTTTAGTACTAAACGTTATTAGTTGTCCATTCAGTTTTGGTAATTTTATTAATAATGACTCTAACTCCACCCACTACTGCCCCCTCCCCCCGTCCCCTCCACCAACCCCACACTTTCCTAATGTAAAAGGAAAAAGAAAGAAAAAACAAAAGACTTAGGCAACGAACTTGCCAGAACTTCAAATCTTGGAGAAAGAACGTAATGTTGATGAAGAAGAAGAAGAAGAACCAGCAGCAGGCAGCAAAAGAAAAGCAAGAAGAAGAAGAAGAAGAAGAGTAGGCTGGCTTCGTCTTCGTCTCGGTCGTCGTCTTCTTTAGCTTCGTCGTCAGTTCAGTTCAACGAACCTGCGCTTGAATCTAGGCTAAACATTCTCGTGTTGTTGCTGCTGCTGCCGGCCAGCCAGTCAGCCTGCCTGCCTGCCTTTTGCTGCCGCTGCTGCTGCCGCGGTCGCTGATATTGCTGCTGACGTGCAATGAAAACGAAAAGTACCGTAAGCTAACCGCTACATGGCGACTCGACTACCTCTGCCTGCTGCTGGTGCTGCTGCCGCAGTTGGTTCTTGCCCATTCTCTAAGAACATTTGATTAGAGTTGGCCAAGAACGTGACAAAGCTCTCAACTCTCTTGCTGGTTGTTGTTGCTGTTGCTGTTGTCGTTGTTGTTTGTGCTATATAATAGTTTTTTTTTTTTTTGTTTTAAACGGAAGTTAAAGTCGTTTTTTTTTCTTATTTATTTATTAGATTTTAATGGGAAAGTTTTTTTTTTTTTTTTTTTTTTACAAATTTGTCGTTGTTTTTTTTCATATTAATAATGCTTCTATTGGGCAACTATTCTAAGCTCTGATTGACTGACTGTCAAAATGGCAGCGACGATGTCAGCGATAGCGGCAGCGACGGCGGTGTTGGTGGAGACGGCAAAGTTGGCCTGTCAATTGTTTGTCATCGTCATCGACTCAGAACTGCGAAAGCAAAACAAATTGGTGAAAGTTGTTGGCCATCGTCGGTCGTTGGTCGTCGTCGCCTTGCTTTATTTCGCGTTCTTATTCGCACAACAACAGCAGAAGCAGAAGCAACAACAACAACAACTTAAAAAGGTTCTTCTCTTTCTTCTTCTGCATTACAAAAACGGTCATTGAACCTTCTGCTTTTGCCGCGGCTTTGTCGTCGTTCATCCCCCCTAATCCCACCTCCTCTTTATCTTCTTCTTGACACTTTAACTTCCATCTTGCAGCCTAAACGTAGGTCTTTTTTTATACTCTACAGAATATAACACTTACGATCTTGTATATACATATGTATGTATAAACGATTTTAACACATTCTCTCAAAGACATGCAGACTCTGCCTTCAGTTGGTGTTGACTCTTCCAGTTCAAAGAAAATACCCGGCCTGCCACGCTTCCCCTCCCTCTACTGATTGACAATAAATCGGCAATAAATAATATACTTTACTGTTTCTATAATTGCTGGTTAGTTGGTAAAAGATCGAAAATATTATAACCACACAAATTAAAATGTTAATAATGAAGGGATCAATGAAAAAGTTGGCCAAAAGTCAGTGGTGCTTATCCAATTGCAATTGCAACTTTTATTTATTATTTCAATCGAAAAATTTGACGTTTTCTTGGACTCTTGCAGAGTATCGAATAGTCGGATTTTGCAATTAATATAACCAAATTTTTCGTTGTTGTTGATTTCGTACATTTCATCTGTAATAATTTGGCGTGTAAACACTTTTTCGAGTCAACGACTTCTGTGCCTTTTCGTTTCATTGCGTTGATAACGACACAAACAACACACATCAGAGAGAAAGAGAGAGAGAGAGAGAGGGGGGGGGGGGATTTGGGGAAAAAAATCCCAAAAGAAAAGAAAAAAAGAATGACCACTGACTCATTTTTGTATTCTTCTTGTCAGAATTTCTTTTCATTGGAATTGGTCTCATAATTAGGCTAACACACACACACACAAACACACACATAAACATGAAAACTGACTGCACAACATAAGCTTCAGTCCATGCGAAAGTGTTAAATGAATTTAGGGAAGGTTTATGGAAATTTTGACCATGATTTCAGATGACTTCTTCTTATTCTTTTTCTTAATCTTGTTGTTGCCACTTTGAATCATGAATCATGGTTTTAAAAGCATTGACCTGTGGCAAGTGTTTTGTTTTGATAATACAAATATATATAGTTACATATATGTATATATAAAATGTAAGTGATAAAAACAAACTAAAATACAAGAATTATAAATCATAGACATTATGTTGTAAGTGTAGATAAAATTAATTCTAAGAAAATTCTAAAGGTATTTCCCCAGCTAATGTAGGTCGCCTGACTAAGTCGTACTGGACAAAATAGTTAGAAAATTCCAAGTAAATCAACATGACATACATACATTTGTTTTTAACATTCTATAGCTACATGTATAGAAGAAAAAAAATTTGGCACTATAAATTGAAGGATGTTGCATTTTTTTTCCGCGCATTTTAAATTAGTATTTCCATTGGACTGTAATTTAAATTGGTTTTCGATTGATATATGTCTAATTGGGTCACAAATTGGTTTTTATTGCTTGGCCATATGTAAATGATTATTTTAGTATATATATTTTATGTTTTTTTTTTATAGTTTTTCTTATCTTCTAAGCTAAATTAAAGACTTTTAGATACTTTAGAGTTATTCTATTCTATTAATTCAAACGATATATGTAGGAGTCTATTTATTCAAAGATATTTCTTAGAATCTTATAAATTTATCTAGAATATCTTTCGTTAGTTGCTTATACTACATATTCCCATTGTATTAAAATTGACATCATGTCATTATATTCCAAAATCAAATAAAACTTTTTGCATTACTTATCAAGAATTTGATGCGAAATGTATGCAATTTTATGCGGATCAGCGTAACTAGGAGGAATATATCTAGGTTAATTCCCTATGTGAAACTTTTTTTTTTGTTTACCTGTGCAATGGTATTTTTTGTTTTTGGTTTTTTTTATTTTTTTTGTATTTCCTACGCTCGGTCTTATCATAAAATCAAGGCGTAGACCTACATTCATCCCATATATCTTTAAGATTCCCATTATCATATGCAGCTCCCAGTAGTAAAGCCCCAATCATCGCACCGCATCGTACAGCGCAACCCCCCCCACCCCCCTTACCTCTAGTGTCAGCAATTGTTATGGAATTTTCTTCTTTCCTGAGGATGATGATCATCATTTCATTTCATTTGCGTTCTTATCACTTAAACAAAATCTGTAACAAAGAACCTGCTGTACGTGAGGTGAGTTCTCTTTTTTTTTTTCTTTTTCTCCTTTTTGGGATTTTCAACAAGTTTTTTTTTTTTTTTGTATTTTTTTGTTGTAATTATTTTCATTTCTACTTGTTGTACTCCACTTTGTTCAATCCCCATAACCAAGTTCAATGGCCGGGCTTGAACTGCAGAAAAAGACACAGAGACAGAGGTAGAGAAAGAGCCAGATATATATATAGAGAGAGAGAGAGAGGCAAAGAAACATTTCCGCAAAAAAAAAAAAAAAAAAAAAATCTAAGTAGAAGAATTCTTTCGTACTGTCTTTCTTTCTGGTTCTTCTGTGGCTGACTGAAGCTGGCCCAGAGAGTAAGCGGGATACTTTCATTGCAAAATGAATCTCTTTCTCCCGTTGGCCAAGCAGCCAACCAACTAACCAAGCAGCTAACCAACCAGTTAACCAGTTTTTAGTTTGTCAGCCAGCGAGCAAAGAAAGAAAGCCTTTCTTTTTTCTTTGCTGCAGTTTTTTTTTCTTGCTTTTTTTTCTGCACAGAATTGCAGTTTGCAGTTGTCGGTTGGCAATTTGAAAGTATGACCGAGTGAGGCCTTAAAGAAGAGACCCAACAAGGCAAGACAAGGCAAGTGAGAGAGAGAGAGAGAGAGAGAGAGAAAAGTGAGAGATTGAGGGGGGTAAAACATAGAGACAGAGAGAGAAAGAGAGAGGGGCGGGAAGAGGTGTTGGGTAATTTTTGTTGTTGGCTAGAATCTTTTCAATTTAACCGAAGAAAGACAAAATCAAAAAAAAAAAAAAAAAAAGAAAAAATTGCCCAGTTCCAAGTTAAAGTTCACATTGTTAGAAGTTAGTTTGCTGGTCAATGAACTACCCAAAAACAAAAAGAAAAAAAAAAAGCAACAAAAGAAAAGGCAAAAGAATGGAAAGAAACCCAAAAGTTCATTTTGTTACATTCTCTGCCCCGTCTCTTTCTCTCGCTTACATAAAACACAGCAACAACAACAATATAAAAAGATCGTGTGGGCCTTTTTTCTTCTTTTTCTTTTTATTTTTATTTATTTATTTTTTTTTTTGGTTCTTTTTTTTTTTTTGAAAAGTCAGCGGCGTATTAATTTTTCTAATTTGTCTACCCATGAGGCGAATGAACTTTTGTCTAGTATATTTTTTTATATTTTATTACCCTTACCAAAGGTATGTGTACTTTTTAACAAAATATATGTAGATTCAAAGAACCACCTATCAGTCTCTGGAACTGTCAAGATCTCATTCAGTCATCAGAACTCCGAGCAATCCATCGAAAAGCAAAGCTCAGAGAAATAACAAAAGAAATCATATGAATATGCAAATGGATATGCTAAAAATTGTTTTAAAAATTTGTTTTAAATGTAGAAATTAAGAAAAAAAAAGAACAACAATTTTCCATTATTGACTCACATATATATATATATATATATCTTATATGAAACTCTCATATTAATTGCATTTCTTAGAATTTAATTCTTTAATTCCTGATTTACTTTCACTAAATTTTTTCAAAAGATTTAGAAACTGCATGACTTTGTTGTATATAGAGTATATAAAACTTTGGATACTTTCTGTTTAACTTCATTTTTTTTTGTAGTTTTTGCTTTTATGTCATGATGATGTTATTTCGTTTTCTTTTAGCTTTTGAACCTATGAAGACATAACACAACCGACCAAAGAAAAGTTCAAAGAACTCTCCTCTTCGCTTGGGGTCTATTGTGAGAATTCGTGCATAAATTTTTGGTAACTAACACGCGTACGAACAACGAACGAACAAGAAACAACAACAACAACAACAACGATAGTCAACAAGAATTAAAAGTCAAAGAAATAGATGTAGATATAGAAGTAAAAGAAGAACTAGCCAAACATCAAAGACATAAACTAAGATTTATGGAAATTTTTGTCGTGTGTTAAATTTAAGAAATTGGCAAAGAAAAAAAAAAATGGGGGAAAAAAAATGTTAAAATTTTTTTCTCCCTCCGATCATTAATCATTCAATGATCCACAATTAGCATATAGTGTATAGGGGCTGCGATTGATCGATCAAATCACTGATGGATAGAGTGAATGAATTTTCATTTGTCATATAATAAAATTAAGTCAAGTGTAGCAACAGGTTTAAATGTTTCTATTTTTTTTGTTGCTAAATCTGATGAACTTAATTCATTCCATTTTTGTTTTTTTTTTTTTTTTTTGCATTTGTCACACCTTTTTATTTTTGTTTTGATTTGTCTTTTGTCTTTAGTTAATCGTATTCTTAGCATAAGCCTAACCATTAAATCAGTTTTATTGTAAATATTATTAGATATGTAGTTTTGATAAGGCATTTAACCATAGACATTTCTCAAAGTGAAAAAAGTTGGTCAAATCCAAAAAATTATAAAGTTATATATGTTATAAATTTGCAAAGAAATGGTTTAAAAAAAGGTAAACAATTATTTATATTTAAAATTTAAAAAATGGATGACAATTATTTTGAAATATTTATTTAAAAATTAAGTCTCATCCAATATCATATTTAATATAAAATTTTGCTTGCAGTCTAAATTTAATCTTAGACTGAATGGAATTTCATATATCTATATAATGGAGTATATATATAAAATAAATCATAAAGGATATAAAATCTCTCGAAATTCAAATCGAACAAAAGCTTAAAAATGAAATAAATAATTAAAAAACCTTTAGAATGGAATTCTAATGATAAGATTTTTCTCAATTTTCCTTTTGGATATGTTTAAAAATATTTATCATGATCGCTTAAGAATATATATAGCACAGGTTTCCTGTTCAGTATTTCTTTTATTATATATTATATACACATATATACAAAAATTTAATTAATATTCTGTTTTAGCCATATTCAACTGTGCAATTAATCATTAATTATCTGAATTTTCACTTATTAATTCGTCATTTTGTCACTCCCTCAATACGTCATTAAATGCTTATACAATACAATTCCGTGTGGGTGGGGTAATAATCGAAATAATCGTAATATACCCTTTTTTTTTGTTAAGAAATCAATCATCGGGGATTCGTATTGATATCTTTTGGAAACTGTCATCCTTTTATTATTATTATTATTATTATTTCTTTCGAAACTTTTGCCATAAAGATGATCGATTTTCTCATATATTTACACCTTAAAATGGATTTGATTTTGTTTGTTGTTTTCGAATAAAGTTTGCTTTTGATTTTTAATTGATATAACATAATAATTCTATGTTAAATATTACAGAAACCCAATACATAACTAATATACTGAAAATTGAAAGAGAAGTACAAAATCGCCAGAGTCATAATATCGAATATTGTTTTGTTATTATTTCTTTTTTTTTTTTTTTTTTTGTTCACACAAAAGAAAGCAAAGACCGGCAGCTATCCTCTCATTCAGTCATAAACACCCTTCGATTGTATTTGCGTATTTGTTGGCTAACATCAGCGACTGACTGACTGACTGAATGACTGACAGACTGACGGACACACCTACCCAAAAACAACCAAAAACCCTCAAACGGAAATCTCAAAAGAGTGGGGGGGGCCGCCTTTGTTCGAAATGTTATTTTTGTTATTTATCCAACTCATTCGACATAATTTAATGAAAATGCGAAAATAAGTAGAAGTTTTGAACGATCCGGCAAACGGTTGCCGCAGCCGCTGCCGCTGCCGCTGCCTGATTCGGCCTGCTACTGTATGTAAGCAAGTGAATCACTTCACTTTTTAACCGACAACAAAAGCAACACAAATTCTCCCCTACCCCCTTCCCAAAAAAAAAAAAAAAAAAAATACAAAATTGAAGTCAAGAGCCCGCAGCCGAGAGAGTTCTCTTTTCCATTTCATTTTGCTTGCTGGCCAACGAAATTCATACAGGGAAGGTCAACAAACTTTTATAGCCAGGTTGTTGTTGTTGTTGTTTTTTTTTTTTTTTGGGCAGTGCGTGCAGAGTTGGTGAAGAGAGGGTTGGGGAAGAGGCTGAACACTGGGGCTGGCTGGCTGGCTGACTGACTGACTGACTCCAAGCTCTTGTGCCGGCAACAGGGCATAAATTGTAAGTGTTCTTTTGGATTATACCCTTTGAAAAGTGGATTTTATAGACTATGATATTAAAAAGAGTATATTATGCATAGAATGAAAATGAATAAACTATTTTATATATTCAATTATGAAGAGAATAATGTCATGTTTCGTTGCAATATTTATTCTTTAAATATGTTAAATACAAAACGTTTAATAGAAAAGGTTTTATAGGTTTAAAAATTTATTAATTTAAAATATATTTTGATTTTTAGTAATTCTATGTCATTATCTCGAATAGTCTAATAGCTATGATCTCTGGCAAAAAAAAAGTGAATATAACTATCTGAAATGATCTATTATTAATAACTAAAACTGAATGTTGAAATTTATTTATATATCTATTTAAAGTATTTATAAGTTTATACCAAATATTATATTTGGCTTAAACTTTGCTTAGTTTAAAGGGTATTTTCATTTCGTTACTTGATGTAAAGGCCTTGCGTTTTCATTACATTTCTACCATTTTCATGCGTTCAATGAACTCCGGCACTCTCTCGCGATACTGCTCTACCGTTCTGCCGCTCTACAGCTCTACCGCTTTACCGCTCAAAAAAAAAACAAAATGTTCACTCAGTCAGAGGCGGCGGCTATTGGGTTGGAATTGTTCTTGCTGATCGAAAGACTTAAGCAACAAACTTCTTTTATCAGTTGTCAGTGGGCGCGTCATTTTAGTCGTATGCTAAAAATGTTATTTTCTTAAGAAAATGCTAAATGTAATGGCAGGACGCAGGAAGGACATGTCATGGAAAATATTGAATACGAGGAATTAAAGGGAAACTAATTGCCACACCCATCGGACGAAAAGATGATGAAGAAGGTGAAGAAGAAGAATAAGAAAACCCTTTGACAACAACACAACACACCGAGAAAAAAGGGGCAATTTTATGGCTTTATGACCTGCATGACCTTGCTTTAATTAAACAATTTTCATTTCCTTTCTTAATATTTTTACTACTGCTGCTGCTGCTGTTGCTGTTGCTGCCACCGGATCGCTAGATACTTTCTACCCGCTGATTTCCTGTCTGTCCTCGACAACATATGGACTAAATACACGGGGGTCAATCATCGAAATTGTGTAAGGAAAGAAAATAAAATATCAATTTTCCCACTTCTTTTTCTTTCACATTCCCGTTTTGAAATTTAGTTTTATTTTTCTCTTGCCTAATAGTTTTACCTCAATCAAATGTAAAGAAATGAAATGATGTGAAATGGAATGGTTAAAGCAACCCTTGCCTGCTGTTGCCACTGTTGGCACCTGACAGGATTCGAGGATGCGATGTTAGGTTTTACCTGCGCTGACGTTTCGTGTGATATTCAAATAAAGCAAAACTCATATCCTTGTGATCCTTGCTCTAGCAGGTAGTTCATCATATGCCCTAATCCTTTGCCTTGCTCAATCAGGAATTTGCCGTCGTCAGGCTTCTTACTTCAATCTCATTTTCGGTAGAATGAAAATAAAATATATCTATTCATATATACATATATACATATATATATATAATGTTGTTCTCAAGCGGATCAGCAAAAATGAAAGGATTACGGTAAAAATCTTCGATTTGTTGTTGTTTGTCTCTAATTCTCTTTGCTTCTCTGGTTTATTGTTCTATTGTTGTTGATTGTGCCGCTGCTGCTGCTGCTGCTGTTGTTGTTGTTGTTGTGGCAGCATGTGTCGAGGATTCTTCTTGTCGTATGTGGTAGGCGTCAGAGGCGGAACTTCACCTACCCTCTACCCTCTCTTCCTCATTTTGTTGTTTTTTTTTTTTTTTTTTTTTTTTTTTGAAATGGAAAGGAACAGAGCCATCAACATTAGCAGCGTCAGCCAACAGCCTCCGTCATAGCGGTTTTTCTTGTGCCTCGTTGTCGCCGTTGTTGTTGTTGTTGTTGTTGTTGTTGTTGCTGCTGCTGTCTTTTCTTTCATTATTTAAATTTCCTCAGTCAGGAAACGAGTTTCTCTTGTTAACCGTGTGGATGTGCCTCTGCCTCCGCTTGGGTATTATGTCAAAATAATAATACAACAACAACAAGCAACAACAACAAAATGGGGAGGGGGAAAAAGAGAAAAAGGATGCATTGTCGTGTTGGCGGCGTTTGTATTGCATAACTGTAAATGCAAAGCAGTGGTAACAGCAACAGCAACAGCCTGCTACCGCCTAACTGTTCATTTATGCGGCAAGTAGTATGTGTAAATGTGATAACAGTTGGCCGACTAGCAGAGAGTTGTCAGAGCAACAAGGCAAGGGGGGGGCAGAGCATAGCGCGAGAGAGAAGGGGGTGGTGGTAGTAGGAACAACTGAAGGGTATATCAATTATGACAACAGCAGCCGTCACATCAGCGGCAGCAGCAGCAGCAGCTGACGGATGGAAAGGCTTAAAAAACAAAAAGCACCGTTAGGTCTTATATGTAGATTTGTGATGGAGATGGAGCTGAGTCCTGAGCCCTAAGTTACTCGACTGAATATCTATTCAAAACGAATCCCAATTGAAATGATAGTCAAGTTAACTTATTTTCAAGGACGAATATTATATTATTATAAAATTATTCCATTAACATAGATTTTAGGATTTAATTCTTCAAATTAAAGATACTAACGATTCTTAAATTAGTATATATGTATATAACATAACTATATATATTACAACTCTTATATATGTTATAATTTTTATACCCTGTACCCATAGGGTACAAGGTATATTAAAGTCACTAAAATGTATGTAACAGCCAGAAGGAAAATTTTCCGACCCCATAAAGTATATATATTCTTGATCAGCATCAACAGCCGAGTCGATATGACCATGTCCGTCTGTCCGTCTGTCCGTCTGTCCGTCTGTCCGTCCGTATGAACATCGAGATCTCAGAGACTATAAGAGCTAGAGCAACCAAACTTGGTGTCAACATCCGTCTAGTCCATACGCAGATCAAGTTTGTTTCAAATTTTTGCCACGCCCACTTCCGCCCACGCAAATGAGAAAAAACTATAACTAGAGTTCTATTAAAGCTACAGCATTTCTTTTTGGCAGACTCAATTATATAGCCAATATGTACCATCTGACCGAATTTGACCGCAATCGGTCAATAAATATCGGAGATAATACGTATATATGTTTTGTACTGAAATGCTTTGAGCAGCAGCAACTGAAATGTGTGAGCGAGATAGCATGCGCATGCATGTTGCTTTGTACCGTATGACGCATTAGTTTCGTTCACTGATATGAGTGAGCGAGAAAGCATGAATTTGTTGTTTTGGCTTGTTAAGAGAATTTTATGAAAAATTTTATTCAATTAATGAGGATTGCGAAGGAGTCTGTTTAAATGAAATATCCTTTTTTGGTACAGGGTATACTCCAAGTCGGCAGGGACGACTTGCTTACTTCATTTCAATTGCTTTCAAACTCCCCTTTTTTGATTTGATCAATAAATAACAAAAGATTCCCAAAAAGCAAAAATATTCTTTATGGATATCTTTTCATTGTATTTAATATATAAATATGTATTATATATCTATATATGACTGAACCATAAGTTGTATATAGGAATATATTATGTATGCAACTGCATTCCTCTGTCTCATTGAGTAGATCAGATGATATAACATTAAATGGACGAACAAATCTGACCTCTCTTTTGGTTTTTACCTGAACTAAGATGTTTCCTCTTTTTGTTGTTTTTGTTTTTGCTAAGGCAAAAAAAAATTATGACCACAGCGGAAAAAAAAGAATAATAATAAACATATAGAAACGTAACAGCAGAGAAAGTGATTGGTGATGGTAATTCAGGACTCATCCTTGAAACGTTTTTATGTCTCTTATTTATGCCGCAAAATGCGCGTGTCAAAAAAAAAAGAAGAAAAAAAGAAAAAAGAAGAAAATAAAAAGAAAAACGCGAAACAAAAGATGGGTCTCAGGGTCGTAGTGGCAAGAAACTGACCTGAGTCGAAAAAGTTGCATAATTTCCTGACCAAATGTTTTACATGGAAATTGCTATGGCTTGTAAATCATTTGAAAATCAACAAAGGACCGGAGAGGAGGGAATAGCAGTAAAAAAGAAATATAAGTGAAATGAAAAGAATTTGGAAAATTTTGTAAGCATGCAAAAGTACAGCAGGAAATAAGAATTGAATTGAATGATGATCTCTACTTTTTATATGCGTATTCTATATACAACTATGTATGTACTTAATAAATAGGTCACTAGTTCCGTTTTGGTAAAGAGGTCACACATCCCTTTTTTGTTGTTTATGTTGAGAGTCTTAATCTTGTTAGACCATTGCACTTTTCCAGGCCATCAAAACAATGATGATATGATGTGATCGCTGTGTGCGTGTGTGTGTGTGTGTGGTTGTGATTTCCGGATTTTCAAATGGCAATCGAAGGACCATGACACTTCCTCTTCAGTTACGATTGAGATGATCTAAAATTACATAATTATTAGGGAAACGTCAGAGCGAAAGAACCCTTAACCATCAGCCATTAAAAAACTTGAGAATTTTCGCGCCGTTTGGGAAATTTTCCTTTCCTTTTTTTTTTTTTTCTCTTCTCTTTTTTTTTTTTATCATTATTATTATTATTACTTCTTTTTTATTTTCCTTTACGACAGATGCGCTCTGTTCGTTGTGCAGAAGGGGCAACCTTAAACTCACACACAGACCTCCATCTCCATCTCCACCTCCACCTCCACCTCATGTTGCATTTATAACTGTTCTGGCTTTTGATATCAGATCAGGTGTTGTGTGTGAGAGATCCTTTTTTTTTTTTATTTCGTTGTTGCTGTTGTTGTATTTGTGTATCTGCACGGTGGTTGAAAGAGGAATCCTTTTGTTCTCATCTACGTTTTACAGTTAATGCTCGCGGTATATATGTATACATAATTATTCGAATCTGAAAGAAATTCATGTCGTGGGAGCCACAGGATATGCCGCATATCCTTCGTTTACTGATGTTAACCTAACGGTCTTTAATACTTAATTATATACTGAAATGAAATGAAGTGTTAGTTGATCATGTCACTGCAAAGCCTGCGAAAGATACTTTCAATTGATAGGCATATATATATATATATATATATATATATATATGTGTGTGTGCGTGTGTCTGTGTACCTACCTATCTAATTTCGCATCGTTCATCAATCAGTATTAGTTGCTGCCGCACAACTAAAAAAAAACAAGAGCGACAACAGCTTAAGAGTTCATTGTTACAGTTTTGCGTTTTGTTTCTTTATTTTTTTTTTGCTGTTTGTTGATTTATATATTTTTCTTTTATTTTTTTCAGTTTTTTTTTTCATGTTGTTGTTGTTGTTGTTTGCTGTTGACTGATGCCCAACGGCCAATTTTGGCAAGGGGTATAAAATTTGTCAGACAACAAGTTAAACAAAAAAAAAAAAATGGCTTGAAAATAAAAAAAAAGGAAAAAGATCTGACATGACTTCATATATAGATATTAATAATTTATGTGTGGGTTGTTTCTATTATTAATCACTTTTCTATCGATTATTGCCCCATATGATGGGTTTAACAAAATCTTAAATTGGTGCGATTAAAAAAGAATTTCTTTATATTTAATGTAAGTTTGAAATTTGAATTTGAAAAATAAAGCATAGGAATTGGGCACTTGCTGAGTTGAAATTTGACCTAGGATTATTAAAAAAGATATACTTACATACACACACACACACACATATATATATATATATATATTAGTATTCGAATCACAAACTAGAATTATTTCTCTTAGGTCTCCAAAGTTTTCCTCAGCAGATTCAAATCAAATTAAACTCAACATTAAATAATTCAAAAAGAAATATAAATTTTAAAAATTAATTGTATTTCCACTAATTTTCTTATTCGAAATTTCTGAAATTATATTGCAACTTTTGCACTTTTTTTTTAGAGTACTCCAGGCTTAATTATTTTTCGATTTCATAACGGATGTCAACATTATGATACATTAAATCTCTAGAATCCTTTTTTAGATAAAGAGTTTATAGAAATTATATTATGGATATAACCCCCTTTCCCTTTGCCATTTGGTTGCAATTCTGTTTAGCAGCATTTACCGTTAGAATGTGGCATTGCATTAAAATTGTTTTTAATTACGGTTAAAGTAAAAATGTAGATCATTTAAGCGAAATGTGTCTAGTTTCAGTATGTGTGTGTGTGTGTGTGTGTGTGTGTTTCAGTGTAGGGTAATCATAACAATTCTCAAAGAACGGAACAACAAACTGAATCTAAAAGCAAAGACATAGGCTGGTTGGTTGCTTAGTTGATGGTGGTTGGTGGGCTGAATGGCGGATCGGATTGACAAACACTTGAAGAAAGGCAAAGAAAAAAGACAAGAGACAAGACGATGGTGACGAAGAGACGGGGACGAAGAGACGATGGCAAAGCACTTACCCAGGTCTGTCTCCTCTGTATACCGTCTCACTCGTCTCGCGTCCACCAATTCTTTTACTTCTTTTGCGAATACATGTATTCATGTTTAACAGTTAACCGAGTGTTTTTATATGCATGTATGTATGTGTGTGTGTGTGATGTTGTTGTTGCTGTTGCTGTTGCTGTTGCTTTTCTGTCGGTCATTGGCTTAGCACACATTTTTCATTTCATTGCAAAGTCTTATGGCGGGGGAGAGACAGAGACTAAATGAATTAGAGAAGTAGAGGTAAGAAGAGGGTGTGGTAGAGAGTTCCATGCCATTCATCGAATCGGGAATCGAAGTCAGAAAATTTTGTTTTGTGGGAGTTGAGTTAAGTTGACCTGTACAGGTGTCTATTAGTAAGACAAACAGAGGCCATATAACAATAAAATGAAAACATTCTCTTTCTCATCGTGTCTCCATGTTCGTCTCCTATCTCTGTGATGTCTCCAGACTCTCCAGCTTCTGCGCAAAAAAAAAAAAAAAAAAAAAAAAAATAAAAATAAACGGCAAGTTCATTGCTCCTAACCTAATTTTTCAAACATAATCATGAAGTAAATCAGGTTTGGCACATAGATAACACAAGAACAACAACAACAGCACACACACAAAAACACACACACACACACAGACAGAGAAGAAGAAAGAAGCTGAGCTAAGTCTTTTTTTTTTACTTCTTTCTCCCCTCATTCCTCCTACAAACTCTCTTTCTTAATGCGAGTATTGGTGTGCGGTGAGAGCTTTTACCGCAAAATACTCTCGTGTATTTAACACCTTCTTTTTAGCGTGGGCAAACTTCAACTTCAACTCCAATTCCAATTCCCAGTTCTATTCACATCATTATGATTATCATTATCATTCTCATCATTATCATCATCTTCTTCATCATCGTCATCATTTGGTCTTTTTGCACTACTTACCCACTGGGAGAAGCCGAAACTTCAAAAAAAAAAAAAAAAAAAAAAACTCCTTCAGTAATTGATGGCAAAGATCTTGCAGCAAGCACAGAGCACATATATACATACATAGATATATATAGTAGAGTAGAGAGATTGTTGTTGGTGCAACAAGTGGCACTGGCTATATAGCTGTGTCAGTTGCAGTGGCAGCAACTTTGATGAGTGACCATTATATGCACAAAACAAACATTTTCCCAGACAGATTTGGACAAATGCAGCAACATCAGGCAACAACCGATTCTTAACTGAATTTAGGTTAAGTTGTTATTGTTGTTGGTTTTTTTTTTCATTATTTCTTTGCGGTTGCTTTGGTCCTTTCTATTTTCTAACCTTAAGAGTTTGAGGCTTATTGATTGAAAGGCCTTTAACTTGATGTCTGATGAAATCTAAGCTATAAATTACCCAAGCAAATTTTTTTTTCCTTACCCAATTGTTGTAAAAACATTCATCAATAAAAAATGATTTGCCGAAAAGAAGCAATATTTCCCTCCTAAATGAAATGAAAAATATATTTGCTTTATATATTTTTCATTTAACCCCTTTGCTTGTTTTAACACACTAAAAAAGAATGTAAACAAATCCGAGACAAATCCTACTAACTAGTATTTCACATGTTAATCTAAATTCATTTAAATATAAAGTAATCTATTTTTTTTTATAAATCTAATTTGGTGACTAATTAATCCAATAACAAGATTCTCTGGTTTGGATTTTTTTAATGGTATCTATTTAAAAGATTTAATAAAATAATCTGAAGATTTTTTTTAAAAATAAATCATGATTTCAACCCAACTTTGGTTAATGAAAACGAGTCTCTATACTTGTATAACAAATAATCAAATATTTAATCAGTACAAGCAAAGATATAAACTTCCTCATTCCCTTCTCAGATTTGAAGCTTTTAATTTTGACTGGCAATTATTATTAATTTTTTTATTTTATTTTATTAGATTTGATCATTTTGTATTATTGTATTAATATATTCATTGCAATGATGCTACTTATGCAATAACATTTACGACCTAACAATATATATACATACATATATGTATAATATATTTTTTTTTTTCTATTTTTGCCTTATTGATAGAAGTTACCTCAGCTTTTGAATTAATATATAAAGAAAGCCTTGACATTATTATTATTATAAGTCTATTATGCAGATTTGATTTTTATTATACATCCATATACATATATAGAGATTTGGCAACCTGTTTCCTGGTAAATGTCTTTAACCTTGAGGATTTTCTCTCACTCAATCGCAAACAAGAAACATAATTGCCGACAATTATAGAAAATTAATTGCAAAACTTAAAGAAAGATAGATAGAGAGAGAGAGAGAGAGAGAGAGAGAGGGAGAGAAAGAACAAACAAATTATATGCAAATCGTATATCGGATATGGCAATTATTCCTGTTGCGTGTCACAAGCCACAAAGAACAAGAATATATATATATATATATATATATATATGTACAATAAATTAACTATTTTGTGTATATTTCGCATAATTCATTTTGTGGAGTGTCATGCAAAATAATTTACGTTATATATACACATACATATATGTATGTATATGTATATATATATATAAATATAAATATAAATATAAATTTTGTATGGCTTAATCCAAAGTAATCAATCACAAACCGCCTGAAACGAAAACAAAAGACTTAGGCAACAAACTTGCCGCATTAAGAACCAACAAACATAAAAATTTCCATCCCAAATGAACGAAAAATAAAAGAACTCAAAATGTTTAATGTAATAATGAAATATATGAATATATATATATATATATATATTTTTGTATATGTATAATATACATTGTATATATGGCCAGAGAGATGTGAATGTTTCCCCTTCTTCTTCTAGTTCTTCTTCTTCTATAGCTTGGCCAATGAACTCCAGCAATGAAAACGAAATGCGTATAAAAACGAAAACAACAAGAACATCCAACTCAAAAATGAAGACGAATCCAACCAACCACCAAAAGACAGAAGAGCCAAAAACGAAAAGTAACCAAAAAAAAAAAAAAGCAACAACAAGAACAACAACAACAACACACACCAAATTTCATGTGTTTGTCTTTCTGTCTTGCCAAGAAGTCATTGAACTTGGTTACCAAAAAGAACCCGCAAGTTAAAATATAAAAAAAAACTTGACTCCCAAAAAAAAAAACAAAAAAAAAAAGAAGAGAAAAAAAAAACACTAAATGAAATGTAAAGTAAAGTAGGGAAAAGCAAAGAAACGAAGAGAAGAAATGATTGTGTGTGAGCCATAAAAAATGCGGGCTATAACCAAAATGCTTAACTTGTTGTTGGATGATGAGTTGGCCAACTCAACAAAGATAGAGAGAGTGTGCGTGAATGAGAGAGAGAGTGAGAGCGATCGAGCGAGCTATGCCGGGCACCGGCTTTACGCATGTCTCTCCGTATATAAGTTGAGGTGTTAAATAATACAACAACACAAAAGCCGAAAAAAAAAACACACACACACTTTTTTTGGTTAGGCCTAAAACGCATTTGGGTTTTTTTTCCCCCCCCATTTGGTAAATAAATTCATATTTATTTGATTTTTTCGCTTTTTTATACCCTCACGAAATGAAGAGTATTATACTTTCCTTTTTCAAATATTTGCCAAAGACCAGAAAATATTATCATATAAGTAGTAGCAGAATGAGTCTAAAAATTTGGTTTTAAATAATATATATCCTGAATTGTATTAACTAACTCTTTTTAGATTTGTATATAGATGATATTCGATGATATATAATAATAATAGAATCATTTTTATATATAATAATATGAGAAATAACCTAATGAAACAACATGAGGCTATTTTTAATGTTCTATGACATTCAGATCATAAGTCTTTATACATTCTTAATTCGAAATATTTTTATGCTATGTTAATTCTAACTTGGATTTGTATAGTTAGTTTATCTAATTACGAAATTCACAGGGTATAGAAATTTTGGCTTCCGGTTTGTTTTCTTCGCCATGCCGATGTTTTTTTTTTCATTTCATTTCATTTCATTTATTTTTTTTTTTTGCTTTTTATTTATTTTTTTGTTACTTTCATTTATGGCTAAAACGAACTTGACTTTAGTCAATGTCAAGACGCAATAGTTTTATGCAAATTCTTCAGTCACTTTTATCTTTATATAAAATAGTGAGAGAGAGAGAGAAAAAAAAAAAGGAATTTTGTTTTCTTCAACTTTCTGAAACAAAGATTTCATCATCGACTGATCGGCCAATCGACCGATCCATCGACAAGAAAGAAATAATAATGATTTATCTTTATAATATGAAAATTATTGTGATCAAGCCTCATTGCCTCGTGTCCGTCTATCTGTCTGTATGTCTATCTTTTCTTTCTACATAATTCTTCTCTTCTCCCTAGCATTATTTAATATTTCTTTTTTTTTTTTTTTTTGAAGAATTTATTGACCCGGTCGACAGAGGAAGAGAAAAAGGTTCTAATGATCAGGCCTAGTCAAAAAAAAAAAAACTTTTTGTCTTGGCCTGACTTTTAATGCTTTAATTGTTATTTATAGAACCATGATAGCAAATATGCCTAATGACTTTTTGCCTATCCGTCTCTCCAGCCTGTCAGTCAGCGAAGCTAGTCTTTTAGGCATTTTTTTTTTTTTTTTTTTTTTGTATAATCCTCCTCTTCCCTTTTACCTCTTACCTCTTTGTTTGCCCTCGTCTTCATCTTTAGCAAGCAAAGTTCAAGGTTAATACCAAAAGCTAAAAATATTGATTACCCCCACAGCGAAGTAAAGTGAAGTGGTCCCATCTCTATAGCTTCATGTTAATTACGTTTTAGTTATGTAAATCCCATTTGTAATTAGTTTTCGTTAAGCTAATGCTTTTTTTTTCTTTTTTTTCTTGTTGCTCTTTCTTTTATGTATATACATATATCTGCCATCTATTGTAAATCATTACTTTGCTTTGTTTTATTGCTAACAAATTCTTTTTGAGAAGCCCTTAAAAAAATTTATGTAAATCTACAACAAAGTAATTTGTGATAAAAATCGAAAACGAAATTAATGGCCAACAGGGTGTTTGTTGATATTGTGGCTAACAGGGTATACATTAATGGGATTTTCAACTTATAGAAATCGAAATGTATTGTGGACTAGCTCCTATTACGATTGGGTTTTCAAATTAAATTCTAGATTTAATGAATTATCTTTTTATGACTTAAAAACCATTAGGAAATTTTCTTCTTCTAAATATAAAATATAAATATTTAAGTTAGATATTGGTTTAAATTAGAAATACGAACTGTGAAAAAGTCCTTGAACAGAACAATTATTAAGATTTGAGATTATTGTAAAAATTAAAAAAAAAAAACTTAAATCTGGAAAATTATTTTTATCTTTAAGCCGATTTAAAAGGTTAAAGAGAGAAAAGTTTCTAATCGTTAGCGTAAAATGAAAATAAGATCCTTTGTAAAAAGGATATAATAGTACATAGTTAAACTCTATTGTTTCTGGTGACCTACGTGAAAAAGTTAAGCTTTAAAAGTTATGGACAACTAACTAGTCATTATAGTTGACAGATGAACAAGGTAATTATATACATATGTATATATGTATGTACATATGTATATATGATCATGTGTATATATAAAATATTTGTAGATTATGATTTTTTTTATTAATCCTAGTTGTTAAAATTCTTAGTTATACAATTGACATGATGAATATTTTTAGATTTACCAATGCTGCCCACCCCATATATAGGCACTACCGACTGCCCACTTGTGGATGTTTGTGTGTGTGTGTGTGTGTGTCTGTGTGTAGTGGGCTATTCCCTAGACTGACTGACCGTAGGAGCCAACAACTGCTAACAATCAAATCGGCAATTATAGCATCATGAAATTTAATATGCCAACAACAAACAAAATGAGCAAACACACACACACATATACACACACACACACATACGTTCGGACATAAAAATCAAATGACGAACCAATTACAATTACATGCAACTGTCTATAAGAGAAAGAGAAGGAGACATCTCGCTAGAGAGAGAAAGAAATTGAGAGAGAGGGAGAGAGAGAGAGAGAGAGAGAAAGAGAGGGGGAGTGTGAGGGTGAGGGAGAGCGACAGTGCAAACGATCACCTGTAGGCAGGCGGGCAGGTAACTGTGTGTGAGTTTGCGAGAGGAGCCTATAAACGGGTTAAGAGAATTGAGAACAAGTGTTGGTGTTGCTGTTGGTTTGAATGGTTGGTCGCGCTTGGCTTGCCAAGATTCTAAACTTGTTAGAAGAGACTATAACAAAAACAAAAAAAAAAAAAATGTTGTAATTTTACGCTCGCATGCTCAATTTGCGGCAGCTTTAGCGCTGGCAGCGCCATCAACAACATCAGCAGCAGCAGCAGCAGCAACAGCAACAACAGCAACAGCTACATCAGCAACATCAGCAACAGTCGCGGCGGCATAGGCATTTAGAACTCAATGGTAAAGAGTAAACCGCGAGCCTTGATGGTGTTGGTGGTTGAAGCCAATGCCAATGCCAAAGAGAGTGTGTGTGTGTGTGTGTAAGAGAGAGAGCGTTGGAAAGATACCTGCGCTCACCTTGAATGAAAGTTCTCACAAATACAAATGACGATCAAGAACCTGAGACACCTGAGCTGTGGCTCTTTCTCTCTCTCTCTCTCTCTTGCTCGCTATCCGTGTAAATGTGTGTGGGTATATGAGGACTGTGTGCGTGTGTGTATGTATGAGAGTTGAGAAGAGCCCAGAGTAAGAGACTGTCTCTGGCTCTGCTTTGTAATGTGAAAAGTCTATCTGTCTGGTGCTTGCAGTCGGCGTCGCTGCCTACTGCCTGCTGCTGCTGCTGCTGTTGCTGTTGCTGCTCAGAAGCCTCTAACGACATCGACATTGAAGTCGCAATGCCTCGGCGGACTCATCCGTAGGTTTTTATTTCAGTTTCCCGTAAGCAACAAAACGATCGAGTCATGGATCGGCTAAGACGCACGCGTTACGACGACTTCTAAGACAGAATACCAAAAATAAAAAAAAAAAAAACAAAAAACAAAAAATAACAAAACAAAATACAGAAAACAACACCAACAACATCAAACAAACAAACAAACAACAACAATAATAAGAATGAAACAAACAAAAATTTTATAAAAATATATTTGAAAAACAAAAACGAGCAAAAAGAAACCTAAATCATATTCTGAAGGTGCAACAAAGTGACATCCAATTATATATATATCGAATATATGTATATGTATAACAAATCAAATAAGACTGCCTCTAAATCATATATTGTCATATACATAGATATATATATATATATATATATGTAAAAAGAATATCAATTGCAACAACAAAAGTTTCGTTATTTTAAAGTGCATTTTTTTTTTAGTTTCAATATATATGCATAGATATATATTTATATATAATAATAATAATAATAATAATAAAAATAATCTAGTATACAAAAGATATGTATATCAACTTTCAAGTGCAACTTCTATATACAAAAATTGATTTGATTTTGGGATTTACGAGTATTGCGTAATGGATATAAAATTAGCAACAACAGCAGCAACAACAACAACAACAACAACAACACCAACACCAACACCAACACCAGCAACACCAACACATACTCAAAAGGGCTGTTATATGGATATGCATTTTAACAACAACAATCAAAATGGTGAGTATCATTTGATTTATTTAAGCTTTCAGTAGAATAATTAAATGATATAGGGTTTATATAAGATAAGCAAATCGTACATTAAAAACTTGGAATTAGCTTTAAGTGCACTCAAATTGTATTTGGTATTTGAACTGCAAATCTATTTATCACAATAAACGAGTAAACAAAAAAAAAAATCATAAAAAAATCGTCTCTAAAGGGCTTGGCGCCAAGACCTATCAAAACAGTTTATAAATATATATGTATACATAAACCAATCAGTTTTGCGAATCCATTATAGAACTTTACTTGAAACTTAATCATGAAGCTGCATTAAAGTATAGAACTTTTTGACATATGGAATAAATTTTTAATTAAACTATAATTTTATTAAAAATTATATTTCTATAAATTTCATTTACTTAAATGGGCTAATAAGACTTCCAGATCAGGAATATTTAGTATATATGCATATACTAAGTAACTTGGACTTTAACAACAGCCCAGAGGTTTCTTCTTGAAGTTTGACCTACCCAAGATACTTGTTGAACGACATCCGAGTAGAAGTTTCGGGAATGTCTATTAAAGAAAGTTGAAAGCAGAAGCTTAAAGTTGCTTCAAGAACTATTCGAAATTTTGAATAATTCTACGAACTAAATTTTAAATATTAAACAAATCTGTATCTAATAACATTAGAATGTCTTTGAAAATTTTAAAACTGGATTTATTTTTACTAAGTTTTTGATTTCAAGAATTAGCTTGGAAAGAATTAATTCTTTACTATACTTCAATTTGCTTGTAACTTTGCTAAGACGATTTTGGCCCATTTTTGGTTTAATTGGTAATAGTAGCTTAAATTTTTTTATATGCAAATATAATTCACATTATCTATGCAATTTTTTCAATCCTTTAAACTGTAAAAGAGTTAACTTTTTAATGTTCCTTCTTATAACTCTGCACTTTTAATGTCTTTAAACTGTTAAGCCGGGCTTATGAAACAATTTGGCGTAGTTTGTATACATTATGTACTTATTTGTATATGGCCTATGGGCTTCTTCATATGTTAAATACAGTATTAGGCAATCATTTAATTAAGACAATGAAGATTTTAAGACCCCCCCCCCTTTTATGTAAGAAGTTCTTTGGCTATATATGATAGTTATTGTTATTGGATTTCAGTAGCTTATAATTACTTGATTCTATTGTTAAAACCAATAAATTACATAAGATCATAAGCTGAAGTTCCTCAATTTGCTTGGCATTATGATTTTTAGAATTCTTAATTGATATTTTTAGCGCGGTTCCTGATTCTCACACTTATTGTTCATTATTCATTATAATATGTATAAATAAATGATGTCTCACAATTCGTCGTCGTCTCTCTCTCTCTCACCCTCTCTCTTTCTTTCTATTGTCTCTCTCGCACTGTGTGTGTATGTAAAAAAAGACTTTCTTATACTAAATTACTTGCAAAAGGTTATATAATAAACTTGTTTCTTAACTTACCAAAAAAAAAAAAAATCACACACACACGATGGAAAAAAAATAAACGAAACGAATAATATAAAAGGTGATTAATTACTGTCAGGCTAGAAAAATGTCTTAAAAAGCTTCCACCGAGAAAGGCGAAAGAATGAATAGAAGAGTGTATGACGGTGACCAAGACAACAACAACAACAACAACAACAACGATGATGATGAAGATGATGATGATGGGAACGGGCATTTCATTAGAAAAAATTATATATAAATTTTTTTAATAATCAACAACAACAGCAATAATTAGACAAAACCAGTTTTTTTTGTTGTATTTTAAACAAATACGAAACACAACAACAACAACAAAAACAACTAAAAGAAAAAAAAAATAACATAAAAAAAGGGGGACAAACAAAATGAGCAAGAAGGAGAGGGGATAAGACAGCTATAGAGCGAGTAAGAGAGAAAGAGAGAGAGAGAGAGAGAAGGGGAGAAATAAGTTAAGCAAAATATAATTGGCGACGTAAAGCAGAAAAACCTTGACTTTGACTTTAAATGACTCGAACAAACGATCGAGCGAACGATCAGGCGCGCGAGCTAGCGAACATATGTACATACATCTGTATGTACAAATGTATGTATATGCATGTATGTACATACATACATACATAGATTTGTATGAGTAAACGAGACAGCGCTTGAAAAGGGGCGAGGGCGGAGTGGGGTAGAAAGAGAGGCGGCTATGATAAACAAATAAATTATAAATTGAAATTGAAATTGAAAACGAAACAAGTCATCAACTGACATCTGTGTGTAAAAACAGCCGACAGTCGACCAAACAAATTCAATTTCAATATCAAGGTCATAAAAAATGCACCTGTTATACTAAATTCAAATTCAAATTCAAATTGCACACGGTGAACCAAAGTTCATTCGCTCGAAAGACTTAGGCAACGAACTTGATATTGTTAGAGGGCTGCTATGCAGTTAAAGTGCCCATGTAAGGCAAGACGATGAAGGGGGGTGATGATGCTGTTTCTGTTGCTGCTCTTTCTAGTACGGGGATTCTTTTCATTTTCATAGAATTAGACAGAGCGCGAGCGAGAGGGAGGAAGAGAGAGAGAGAGAGAGAGAGAGAGAAAGAGAGTGAATAGACAGATAGAGAGAGAGAGGGAGAGAGAGAGAGAGAATGAGTAGAGGGCTAGAGAAGATCTGAAAAAAGTGAATCTTTTGCTTGAGTGCCTGGGCGTAAAAATAAAAAGGCCAACAACCAAATCAAATGATGAAGTTAGTTCACCATGATGATCACAATGACGGCAATGATCATGATGATCATGATGTTCATGATGATGAGGAGATGATGGCGAAACCAGTTCACTGCTTCTTCCTCGTCTTCTACTTCTATAGCATTTGCTTGTAGTGCAATTTAGTAACCATCCTTGGGGACTGGGGTTGGGGCAGGTTGCCCGTTTCTATCTATCTTGGTACAGACTGAAAGAGAGAATCAGAATGCCGTGAAAAGGTTGTTCACACCAAAAAAAAAAAAAAAAAAAAAAATAAAAGAAAAAAATAAAACTACAACAACAGAAAAACCACCAACCACATGGCATGCCAAGAGGTTCTTGATCTTGCCACACAACCAACAACCAACAACAACGACAACAACAAGTTCTGTTCGGTTTCATCATGAAAAGGGAATCAAATCACTCTTACTATTCTTGCATCTTGGGCTCCCCGAAAGGGTTATTGACTGTCCAAGCGGCCTGGCCTTTTGCTTTCAGCTTCCCCCAAAACCAAAACCAAAATCGAAAAAAAAAACAAAAATAAAGCATAAACGGAGCAAAGCCCAGCTTAAGAGAAATAGTGTGTGCGCAAGAGAGAGAGAGAGAAACGCCAACGCACAGGTGGCTCAATGAGAGAGCGCTCACACAGAAAACCAGGAAGAAAGTAAGCAAAAGAATGAAATGCAAAGACAACAACAACAACAACAACAACAACAACAACAACAGCAGCAGCAGCAGCAGCAACAGCAACAAGCAAAGAGCCAGCAGTAGCAGATGAAAAGAAAACAAGTTCGCCAGTTCAATGACCGACCTACTCAAGCGCGTTATACGCGCGCACACACACACATATGCATACACGGACATGAACACAGAGGCAGACACAGACAAAGAGACGCAGAGAAGAGTAAGAGAGAGAGAGAGATACCAAGAGAGGCCAAGCGCATGCACAGACACGAAGCCACTAAGCAAGCGCATGCGTCCCCCGAAGCCACGACTTTGGCTTCGTGTCGCATTGAACTTTGCTAGCGACAGGTTCGTTCTGTCTGTGTCAATTCTATGTGCTATTGTTGTTGTTGTTGTTGTTGTTGCTGTTGTTATTGTTGTTGCCATTGTTATTTTGACACTAGCGACGGCGTCGGCGGCGTGCTTTTGTGCATTGACTGTGACATTGACGATGGTCCGCCTGATCATTTCTCCCACCCAAACATTTTACATACCCTGTAATGCCTTACCCACCCTCTCCTCCTACACACATGCACACACACACATACAAAAGCAAAGTGCGTACTTTCAAGCTAGCAGAAATGTATGCAATGGAAAACAAGTACAATTGTTTAATTGATCTGGAACAAGGCATTTAAGTTTTATAGATTGGTCTGGTCTTTAAATATGTAGATTAAATTACTACTCGTAACTATTACTAGTAGTTTTACTAGTAACACTTGTGTAACCAAGTTCAAACTATTAATTATTGTGAATTGGAAACTTCAATTAGAAATGTTTAGTCATTTTAATGAATTTTGGATGATAGCCTTATTTTGTATACGGTATATCAATGGCAACGCCCCGTCTTACATGTCTGCATATGTATGTATGTATGTACATATATAGGTGGGTATGCATGTACTTACATACATACATACATATGTATGTATGTGAGTACTCATAAAGCTTTTGTTATAAATCCCAAATTATCTTAATTTACGTTTCTGGCATACGTAATTTCCTCCAACTATGACAAAATTGTTGGTTTTTTTTTCTTATAATTTTATGTAAAAGTTAACGGTATTTGTTAGCTTGTTTTTTCCTGTTTGTTTTCGTTTACAGTTTTTTATTTTGTACATTAAAACGTGCCTGAAATTTTATTAATTGTCCGGTGCTAGTTCTTTAGTATAGTATGTATGTATGTGTATATGTACGTCTGTATGTAGTTAAGAAGCTCAGAAGAAAACAAAGAAAAAAAAAACTAAAACGAAGTAGGAGTCTTCTTTGAGAGGTTTAAGTAAAGTTCATTTCAGTTGGGTTTGCATAATGGGTTGAAGTATTTCCGGTTTATGATTTTACAGGGCAACTCTAGTTCATTGTCAACTGTCAATTTAACAAACATGATGTGTGAATGTAATCCCCGTGTCCAAACGGAGCATGCGTTGCAATTTAAGAGCAAGAGATAGAGACAGAGAGAGAGAGAGAGAGAGAGGAAAAGAGAGTGTATACATTTTGGTTTGCAATGCACTTTTTAAAATGCACTGGGAGAAATGCAAGTTTTCGTAGTAAAAAATATGATGTTAGTACATTATATAATTTACTTTATATAGAATGAGTTTCATCAATGTATGTATGTAGATCCTTTTCCAAAGCATCGATTGTTTATTTAGACAAAAGGTAATAAATACTAATATCGATATGGAACATTATGTTACAACTTTCTCAATTAGTATCCCGTAATCTCCACTTACCAATTCATCTATCTTACTTAATCTTAGATAAGCAATTATACAACTTAATATTTAGACACAAACTATATATTTAGGATGAGGGTCCTTTCACTGAAAACACTTTCCTATGCGCAACACCGTGCGCATAGCTGCCATGAAAGGTCCTTCAATTCCATCATATCCAACAGGACCTAACGCAATAATGTTTGAATGGCGGTCGTTTTATACATTTTTTTTATTTCTTTTTCATATTTGAACTGCTACAAGACCTTACCCAATAGTCCTTATATGATCCTATGGCCGTTTGTTTTGTTTGAGGACTCGTATAACTGTCTTTCTCTATGTCGGGCTGCGCAAAAGCTGCCGCTGCTGCTTCTGCTGCTGCTGCCAGCGCTGTTGCTGTTGCTGTTGCTATTCCTGCTGCTGCAGCAGCAGAAGCAACCCCCAAACAAAGTTTTCAAAACTTAACCGAATGGAAACCGAAGCCGACAAATGCCGCCCTTGTGGCAATTGCACGATGCTTTTGTTGTTTTGCCAGTTATGCCAAGTGCAAGTGCCTGACCCCCCTCTTTCCCCCCTATATGCCTTCCCCCCACCTCTGCATAATACCCCTTGCCAATATACACCCTTCTCGGCACATCACCCCTTTTGTTTACTGTCTGCACTTCGGCTGAATGCAGTCGACGTTAGCGTTGACGTTGCTCGCCTTCGAACTTGGCTTCCATCGATGTTGGCTTCGTTATGGCCGCTTCAGTCCTGACTCGGGATGTTAGCGCGTTGGGCAGGTCATGTCTACTGGACGTGGACCCAAACAATATACATAAATTTATAAAATAACAACACAAAATCAAAAAAAAAAATAAATAAATAAATAAAAATAATAATACCATAATATACAAAAAAATACAAAAAAAAAAAAAGAAAAGAAAATTGCAAATATCATCAAATAAAAAAAAAGAAGAGAAGAAAAGATATACCACAAATGTGTTCAATTGATTAAGTGTAATATTTAGTATATATAGAAATCGAGATTTAATCATTAACAAAGAAAGTCACAAGAAAAATGTGTTCATACGATCGTAGACCTTTGTATTTTTATCGTATATATTTTCGCGATATTTTTGCTATAATCTCATTTTTCAAATCGCGTTTAAAATCGAAAACTTGAACAATGACGAGAAGAAGACTGCAAATACCAACCAAATACAACAATAAGGTAACTATCTATATAGATGAATCTGTATTATATGTGCAGATATATAGATGTCGATATATATATATATATATTTATATATATATAGTATACAAATTGTAGTATGTGAAAGTTTGCAACGTTGCTAGAATCGCACAGAAGTCTTCTTCGTATGCACTTTTTTTGTTTTTTTGGTGTGCCGTACATATGTGTGTGGCTTGTGGTGGTGTGTGTGTGTGTGTTTTTTTTTTTTATGGATGCAGTTCAATAACCTCATGGCACGACAGTAACGTAGTTGTTGTCGTAGAGTCCTGTCCCAGACACAACACACACTATATTCCTCTCGCTTGCTCCAAGTGTTGGTAGAAGCTTTTCGGGTTTTGGGTAAAAATTAAAAGTGAAATTTTTCGCAGCTAGGCGACGGCGCAGAAGAGTCGCCACGACGCAATGACTGCAGTTCTTGGGTCCTTGGCCTCAGTGGCAGAGAGGTCTTCTGCCAGTGGCACTAGAAACTGCTGCTAGTGGTAGTATTGCTGCTGCTGCTGCTGCTGCTGTTGCTGCTGCTGCACACTGTCAAGACCAAAGGAACCCAACCCAAAAACAAACTTTACAGGCAGGACCTTCGTCTAGTGCTGTGTCTGCCGCTATCACTGTCATTGCTCTCTATGCTGTCGCTATCGCTGCTGCTGCTGCCGCTGCCACTGCCGCTGCCGCTGCCACTGTTGCTGATACTACTCCTGCTGCTGCTGCTGCTGCTGCTGCTGCTACTGCTGTCGTTGTCCTGTTCATGTTTCGCTTTCCGTATTGGGTGTGTATACCCATGTATAATGTACGTACAGGCCGACGAACCGTAGTGAAAAGTTCATTGAACGCTTTTGCCAGGCGGCGATTTATGTATGAAAAGCGAAAAGGATAATGAGCAGCATCGACACCGACATCGACAATGCTCGAGCTGCTAAAGTTGATGTCGGGCCCTGCCCCAACATAACGGCAAAAAAGAAGAAACAACAACAAAAACAAGCGAAAGAAAAAAACTTTGCTGGCGTCTCGTCTGGCGTCTCCTATGTACGAAAAGGTTCATTCGCCTTTTCGCCATCATGTCTGGGGGTTCTTTTTACTTTTTTTTTTCTCTTTCTTTTCTTTTTTTTTTATTGTTGCCGTTCTTTTTTTTATGGTCTGTCTGCTCTGACTCCTTTTGTCGAATTTATGCGCATTTTCTATAGGTTTGGCGTAGGTCGTGGTTTTCCCTGTTGTTGTCAAGGTAAGGCACGGGATTTAGTTCTTTTAATCGGCTTCTGGGGCTAAGCACTTTTGGTTGGGTTTTCATTGGGGTCTGTTTTTTTTTTTTCTTTGCCATTTCTAAATTATGGCTTTCCTGTTTGTTTTCTTCTCTTTCCTATTTTTTTTTTTGTTGTTTTTCTCAAATTTTTACTATTTATATTGATTTTTAGTTGCTTTTTAGTATCAGAGTTGTCCCCATGATGTCATCGTCGTCATCAGCTGCAGCTTGAATTTGCATTTGGGAATTGCCTCATCGTTCTTCCTTACTCTGTCTCTTTTACACCCTCTCACGTTCTCTTTCTTGCTCATTCATTGTGCATGTTTGTGTGAGTCTGGTTTGTGACCTTTGAGTTCATTAACCCGCTCTGATGGGCCTAAATGATGATGCAATTTTCTAGCCAATTTTTAAAAATTTAAAATGTGTTTTACAATCAACTACAAGTGTTTTAGCGAAATAAGTTACATACTTTAAATTGAACAATTTAAACAAAACTGATTATTATGAAATTTAAGCTGATTTTAAAAGAAATTTTAACAAACCAATTATGTAAATTAATTAATTTGTTATGAAATATCATTTAAACAATGATTGGATAAACTTTCTAAACTAAACTTCAAATTTTTTAAAGTGAATCCATGAATAGTTTATAGCAGCAAGAAGTTTTCAGCATATAGTTTGTAGATAATTTATTTTTCTCATACATTTGTTGAATACCTTTTGATTAAGGTGCAACAATAACTATTGCATACTTTTGGGTCGAAATTAATAGAAAATATTTATTTGCTAGTCAATGCTGGTGAGAAAATTCTCATCGCTATTATTATTAGTTAAGAAGAACGAATTCTATATTTAATATTCATTTTCACTGATATGACTTTCAACAAAATACTTAGATAAGCATATAACCTATAGCTAAAATCAATAATAAATCAGAATTATTTATTTTCTATATAAATCCCATACGAATTAAATCTTAATAATTTGTTGACTTCTCAGAACAAATCAATCGATCAAACAATCTAAACACTTTTAATTAACAACAAGCAAAACAACAACAACAAAATGGAAAAAAAAACGCAAACGGAAAACTTTCACTGCGCAATAAGACACAACTGCACTACATATACAAACACACACAAACACACACACACACATTCGGACATGCAGTTGAGCACTGATAACACGGTAAAGTGCAGCGACAAAAACTAAACTAAAGCCAATTGCATTGATAAGAAAATGCAACAGCAAAAAAAAAAAAAAAAAAAAAAAAAAAACCATTTAATTTATGATTATTTGACCTACGTCAAAAACAAAGACTAAAAACTCAAGGGCAAAAACTAAGTAAAGCAAATAAAGCTTATATCTGTATATATATATATATAGTCATATAGTCATATACAGGTATATAGTATTCGTATAATATATATGATATATGCCATTTTGTATATAAATGTGTGTGTATGTGTGTGTATTTAGTAAGCACATCAAAAAACAAACGCAGGGAGATATAAATTTTAATTGCAAATAAGCCTTTGTAGACTTTCGCTTTTAACAAAAAATACAAAAACAAAAAAAAAAAAAAAAGCAAACAACGCAAAATGAAAACAACAAAATTATACAATTGAAGTTTTTGTTTTAAAAATGAAATGAAATTTCGACTAATTAAAATACAAGGAAAATGACCAACTCCCCCATCTTCACTGCTTCCCCTATATCATTCTCTCTTTCTCTCTCTCTCTCTCTCTCTGTCCGACTCTCTCCATCTCTTTCTTTGGCTGTGCATCTGTCTCGGTTTCGATATCTTCTGCTCATGCGCCAAAGTGGAAAATTTCAAGGTTAAAGTGCAACGAATTTGCAATGCAGAAAAAAAGGAAAGGGAAGAAGTGGGTGGGGTGAGGGGTAGCTGAGAAGCAGAGCAGCGAAAGAGAAAAGGGTGTAGCAACGAGTACTAAAGAGCAATAAGAAGGAAGAGCAAGCAAGGATATGAGATGAAGTAAAAACAGAAATAGAAAAATGAAAATGATTGAATGTAAGCAAAAAAAAAAAAAAAATGAAAAAAAAAGAAAAATTTAGTATAGATCCGAAGGTAGTAAAAACAATTTTGTTGAAGGATTACCAAAGGAAAATCAATTCTCAGATATATTTAGCTAGTTCAATTTGATTTTTGAATATTTTTCAATATGTGCCTGAGTCACGTTTCTAATTGTAGCTAAATATCATTTACTATGATGCATTTCTTCATTATTTCCTATCGAAATATTATTTTAATAATAAAATTTCAGAATTTTGTTTACATTCTATACACATTTAATTGTCATTGCTTATTGTTGAGATACTCTCTTAACCTAATTTAGATGCAATCCTAAATTAGTTATAACCTACTTTAAATACTTTTAGACGCAATATCTCTGTATTCAAAATATTGCTAAAAATATATTTAGCTTCTCATGCATCTAGAGCTAATTGAACAAAGAAAGAAATTGATGTCTTTGATTAGGAAAATTCGGAAAATTATTGGACAAAAAAAAAAAGAAACAAAATTAATTAATAAATTCTAAACTGGTTGCATAGCTTAAATACTTTTTATTACATTCCGTAGATACTTTTCGCAATTGTCCTTGATTCACAGATATTCATTTCAATTAGCTTAGATAACCTGAACCCAATCTGCTCCCCTTTCACATGCAAAATGCGGATGAGAATCAAGAAGATGAGTTTTCCGTGTGTGTGTGTGTGTGTGCAAGTGTGTGCTGCCTTTTTTTCTATTCGCATTCTATTCGCATTTGCACATTCTCAACTAGTGACTCAAGGTTATGATGATGATGATGATGATGCTTCTCCTCCCCTTTTACAAAAACAAAAAAAAGCTCACACAAATTATTACACACACACACACACACACTCACACACGCACAGCCATATTGACGAAGTAGAGTGACAGAGACAGAGCTTGCAATTTTATTTTATCAGCTGCCGCTGCCACAGCCACTGCCACAACGTTTGCCTCCCCGTTTAACGTTTCGTCTTCTAATGCGCCGCTGCCTCCCCCTTCTTTTTCATATGTGATTGTGTGTGTGTGTGTGTGTGTGTGTGTGAGTATGTGCTGTTTGCATTTGGTTGACTCGTTTTTCGTTTCGTTTTGCATTCACACAACAAAATTAAATGCAATTGTGCATATGTCTGTGTGTGTGTGTGTGTGTGTGTGTGTATGTTTACGAGCTATGAGCTATTCTGGCGCGCTTTTTTCGCCTTTATATTTCCGGGTTCTACCTTCTCAGCAACACCTCAGCCACAACCCCACCAGTCGAAGTGACAGTCCACCCCACAAACCCTAACCATTAACCCTCCCCCCTAATGTTTTTCCCATTCTCAATTCCATTATAATTTATGCAGCTCTTAAAAGTACCTACTGTTTATTATTAGTTAATATTAGTTACAACAAAGCAAAACACAAACATACACACACAAACACACATACAAAAATGTGTGACAAATTTTAATAGAATTTGTTATTTTTTTTTTTTTTAAGTTTCCCTTTTTTTTTAGAAAAGGTACAGAAAGTGTTTCAAATTTAAATATGTCATAATAGAACAAAGCATGTAATATTTCTCATAATAAACATATAAACATATATAACTGAATATCATAATATATTTTTATATATATATATATATATATACACTTACATATATACAAATTTAAATTATAAAAAATATTTGAAATAATTTCAATTTTTGTTCGCATAGTTCCATATCTTCATGGCTTAAGCTTTTCTCTCATTTTTATTTTAATAATAAGTATTTCTTGATTTAGTGCATTATAATTATATCTACTTTATTTAGTTGTATAGAAAATCAATTTTGTTTTCTCTCTGTGTATTTAGTTCTTATAGTTTCATTTTCGTTTTTTATAGTTTTTTGTTTGTTGTTGATCAAAGGCTTCTGCTTTTCCCCCCCTCCCCCCAACAGTTTCTTTAATTGTCTGCAGTTAAAGATTATTTCAAAATATGCTTTATTGTTTGTTTTTTTTTTGTGTTTTTATTTTCTGTGCTGTGCTCACGTTTTATAGATATTACTTTTTTCATATCTTTTTAAAACTATTCATTAGTTAATATGATATATTGTATGTATGTATAGTAAATTTTTTTTAAAAGTAATCAAGTAGTAATATTTCATGAACATTTTTCATTTTCTACAAATGCTTTTTGTTTTTAAGAGTTGTTGTTTAAGTATAACTTTTTAAAAACATAGTCAACAAAAATTATATAAGATATCTTCTCACTCCAACCACTCATGGAATAATCAGTTAAGGCATATATACATATAGGTACATATATATAGTTTTTCATAGTCAAAACTATTATTTCCATTTCAATCGTTTCTATGGTATTTTCCATCTAGTTTATTATTATTATTTTTTTTTGGTTACATCACATTTCCCCATTCCAGACAATTTGGTGTAAAAGAGTTCCCGTTCCTGGTTCTCGACCTCAAGAACAGTATCGATAGACTGCAATTCACCCTAACAATATTTCCGTCTTTGATAGCAGTCTGGCCCCCCGACATACTCATTTACTTAATGTACAAGTTGGATTCCTTGTAATAATAATTTACTATATACAATGACCTTCTGATTAGCAAAAAATAAATAAAGAAAAAAAAAAAAAACGATTTTGTAAAGAAAAAAAAAAAAAAAAGAAGCTTAACTATAAAACCGAATGCTTATGGAGAATCAAGTAAAACCTATTATTATTTCCCTTCTACTACCACGTCCCAAAATAAACAACACACACACACACTCTTACATATTTAGTTGCAAATATTTACCTTACACTTATAAATACATCGTAATACCGAAAAAGAATTTTGTTTATTCATTGAAACTACTTAAAAGATACGCGCTTAGATTTCCTAGTTGGAATTAGAGAGAGGAAGCGAGATAGAATAATAGATAGAACATTTGTATGTATGTATGTATGTATGTATGTATGTATGGTATGTATTTATATGCATTTATGATGGGCTGCGGTTAAGTACAGTTCCTATTGGCTAAAGTGTCCTTGAATAAACGTATTGCCATTTGGTTTCATTCGTTTCGCGCAATGCAATGCAATTTGATAAAGATCGATGCGGGCAGCGGCGTTCATTGCGGAAGTTTCGCGCTTAGTTTTACAATAACAACAAAATTATGATGAGCACATACATACACAGAAGCACACAAACACATACACACACTATATATTTACATATATATGTATATACATACATATATATGTATATGCAAAGCGAGAGAGAGAGCGAGTTATACTGACATACACACATGGCGTATGCGCAATGTGCAAAAAGCTTATCAAATGCACTCGTCGCCGGTAACAACGTTAAAAACGACCACGACGACTACATCCACGTACACGATGGCAACAACAACAACAATATTTACAACAACTACAACGACGTCAGCCGGTTGGGTTCGCCTGCGTTCAAGTTGAATGTTAAACTCAATCGTCGTTGGCGGCGACAAATTTATAGTTTCTCATTGCTATTTTTGTAATACTCTTCACATATTGAATATGAAGCAGACATTTTCAGGTCTAGTTGCATTATATTGGGCATAATTGAATGGGGGAAAACCAAAGTTCATATTGGAAAGAAATTCAGTTGAGATATATATATATATATATATATATATATGTATACCTATATCGACAACATTAACAGCTGCTTCATCATATGGCAAATGAATGTAATTGCTGGGTCTAGACTGTTTGGAAAGTTTATTTAATTAATCTCATCTGCATTTGCACTTATATTTAAAAAAAAAAAAAAAAAAAAAAAAAACCAATTTATTCTATATAATAAATACTCTACAAGGACATCTTTAAGCAAGTATAAAAAGTTAAATACTTGGAGATTAACTGAGATTAATTAAGTATAAATACTTAACAAATTTAATCATTTCGCATCCAGTAATACATCGTAATCGTCATGTGTCACATAGATGAGTGTATTACCAATTCGACTAGGGAAACTTGAAGAAAACTTTATTTATTTTTAATTTTCTTTGCTGCTGCCCTGCTCCACTTCGGTGCCTGCCGTCTCTATAAGGTGTGTCCTTCAAATGCAATTTGTGCGATGATTAGAAATGCAAAGAAGAAGCTTTACGATTTTTACTTTTCTACTACTACCGCTGCTGCTGCTGCTGCTGCTGCTGCTGCTGCTGCTGCTGCCTTTGCATTAATTTATTTTCATTTTCAAAAGCTTTGCTATCGCATTTTTATTTATTTATTTGTTTTTTTTTTGTTTTCTTCTGCTAGTGATTTTTAAGAATTCTTCCTAGAAGAGACACCCTAAAAACGAAAGTCGAAATGAAACTTATCGAATTTTTTTTTTTTTTTGTTGTTGTATTGGCGCCAGACACTTTCTCAAAATAAAATTAAAATAAAATTTCATTACGACTGTTTTTCGCTATTCTACCAACACACACATTTCCGCACTCATCAAAATAGAATAAAGTGGAATTTGCAATTGCACACACCAGCATACACACACTATCTGTGTGTGTGTGTGTGTGTGTGTGGCATCCGTGTTGTTTCGTCGATCTGGGTCTCTTCTGGGTGTGGGGACTCTACCTCTGGGCAAAAAAAAAAAAAGTTCTCACTTATTCTATATACAATACACACAACAGTTCGCATTCAACGTGCGTGTAGTTCGCAAATTTCGTTTCATTTAGTTTGTTAGAAAGAAGTTTCATCGAAAGGAAAAACAAGAGGTAAAGTCAAGGGAGGAATATACCAAAAAAAAAAAAAAAAAAAAAAAAAACAGAAAAAAGGGTAAGTGATTCCAATACCCTTCACTTACAATTTTTTTTTCTACACTCTTTTGTGTTAGATCCATTTCTTTTTTGCATAATGCATTTTTACCTTGATAGATAAGAATTCTATTAATATTTTTAATGATAATAGCGGAGCGAAACTACAAAAAAAAAAAAAAAAAAAGAAAAAGAAATACAATGGAACTAAAGTTTTGAGATAAGATTTGGGATATTTGTTCAAAGATATCATTAAAGTGTAATATTGATATATATATACCTCTTAGATTTGAAAATGGTTCTTGATATTAATATAAGTGATGCAATCAAAGTCAAAATTTAATGCAGATAGTGGAAAGCTTTTGAAAATAATACATAAGATAACAATTGCTCTTATTTAATCAATGTATATATATATATATATAATAGTACTATGTATGTATATACGATTTGATTCGATTCTCAGAAAATTATACATTTTTTATCACTTATCCAATATTAAACCTTATAAATCCTTAGCATGTCTTTTCTTTATTTCCATTAAATGTTAAATTTAACTCAATATTTGTGATTATATTTCTCAGAAAGTATTTAAGTAATCTTTAATATAACTATTTAATGAAGACGATACCATAAATACCATGGCTTAAGATTATTTTTCTAGATATACATACTATATATGCATTTGATTCACTTGTAACAATTTTAATTGGGTTTTCCTGTTTTTTTTTTTTTTAGCTATATCGTATCTCCATATAAAAAGAAAGTCCATGTCACATTATTGTAAACTTTCACAGACAAGCATCCTGCCTTAACTTTAAGGACACATTCTGCTGTCATCTCCAGTTGCCTTCTGTTAACCTTTTTTTGTCTTCTCTTTCTTGTCTTTATTTTATTGTTGGTTTTGTTTTTTTTTTTTTTTTTTTGGTGGCCTTGCACAATAAATTGATGATTGCGCAGCTAGAGAAATACTTTTGCGACTTGGAAAAGTTACAATTTATTATTGTATGTAAGGGACCAAAAACTACCCGGTAATAATATCGCATAGAAAGTGCAGCAAGTTGAAAGCTTTTCTAGAAAGAAAAAAACCAAAAAAAAAAAAAATTTGAAATAAAAACTACGCAACCCTCTCGTTGCGATTTTGCCGAAACTTGAGTGAGAACGACATAAAGTCAGTTTCTCTCTCTCTCTCTCTCTCCCGCTTTATCCATCTCTCTCTCTGCGTTGCACTTTTGAGTGAGTGCAACACTTGAGTGTGTGTGTGTGTGCGTTTGTATTTTTGCCTGTGTGTGTGCCGGTATTGGGGCTGATGAGCTTTATGGGGGTCTATGCCGGTCGTTTTGCCTTCTATATGGGTCAGTAGTAGGAACAACTCTCGGTTGGCGGCATCTCAGCTAACCAAGAACAAATACGCAAAAATAGAAAAAGCAAAAACTTAAATTTAATTTAAAATTTGTTGTTTTTTTTTTTTTTTTTTTTTGGTTAATTTTGTTCGTATATTTTGCATATTTGCAATTGTTATTAAGCAAAATTGTTCGCATAGATGCAGCGTAAAGAAAATTTCATTAATCTGATGCCAATAGGAAATGTGCTTCAAAAAGGAGCAGCAGTAGCAATAGCAGCAGTAGCAGAAATAGCAGCAACATGGCGTATGCGTAATTTGTGGAACACGACCATCGAGACGACGACGGCAACGACTATGAAAAAACGAAACGGAAAGTGATGCGTAATTTCCAAAAACCTAAAAAAAAAGAAGAAGAAGAAGAACCAAAAACAACAAGAAAACAAAAAAAAAATATAACCAAGCAAAAGCAATAAAACACACAAAAAAAAACATACAAAACACACACACACTCAAAATGACTAAAAATTTCAATGTGAGAGCGCAACTAAGCTCAATTAGCAGGAAATTAGTAAATAATTTATGAAAGAAAGAAAAAAACACAAAAACCAAAACAAGATTAAAAAAAAAAAACAAAATAATTGCTAAATATATTTTAATAAAATAACAACAATTTAATTGAAAAGAAAAAGCAAAACGAGAGTACAAAAGCAAAAACCAGAAGCCAATAAATGAAGGAAAATTTAATCAATTTCCAGTGAGTGTGATACAAAAACATACAAAAAAAAAAATAAAAATAAAGAATAAAAAAGAAACGAAAAGGGTAAAACAACAATTGAAAAAATTTAGAAATTTAACACAATATCACAGTGAGAGACGGCGGGGATGAGAGGAGGATGCAAGGGATGAGTGTATTAACTTATTTGATTATATTTGATTTCCTTTTGCCCCTGAACGTGAATGTGTAACCTCCATTAAGGCCTTAATCTTGAACCTCATAAAAAGATACGTCGAGAACAAGAACGAGAAAGCACCAACCAAACACAAAAATGGGAAGAGAGAGAAAGAGAGAGAGAGAGAGAGAGAGAGAGAGGTAGAGGGCACTATTCTACTCGTCACTCGTTGCATTTGTTTGAGTGTAAGCTTTTTAGAGTGATTTTGTGTAGGCGGGAAAAGTTTTTATTGTACTTAAAAAAAAAAACCATTGCCATTTATTAATGCATTTTATTTAATTTGTTTTATTTTTTCTCCGTTTCTTGTAATTTCAGAACAACAACACATTTAACTAGTAACACAAGTAGCATAAAGAAGCCACTAAAAGAAACAATTTAGCTGTAGTCCAATCAACACACAACAACAACAACAACAACAACAACAACAACATCAGCAACATCAACAGAACAACAGCAACATTTAAGCAAAATTGTTAATACAAAAAAAGAAATGCATGGACATCATCAGAATACGCAGCAACATCAGCCACAGAGCCACAATATGAAGCCTGCAGCTATCAACTTACCCCATTCTCAACAGCAGCAACAGCAGCAGCAACAACAACAGCAACAGCCACATCAGAATCCAAATCCTCAACAACCATCAGCACATCCACATCCAACCACACATCCACCTCCTCAACAGCATCATCCACATTCCCATCCACAGCCACATTCTCATCCACATCCACAACCACATCCACATCCACATCCACATCCACATCCTCATCACCATCATCCTTCACCGCATCATCAACATCAACATCAGCAGCAGCAGCATCATCATCATCATCATCATCATCATCATAAACTCACACGACGTGGACGCAGTCGTAGTCGTAGCCCAACACCAGATGGTACACAGGATTATGATGTTACGCGCATGCGTGAAGAGGATTTTGAACGTCTGGCTGTATATCTGGTGCCCGATGTTCAGGCTGAACGTGGACTGCCCAATCGGGCAGATAAAACGCTGCCACGCAGTTTAACACTTAAATCATCGATGGTCTACTCAACGCCAAATGATAAGGTAAGTCGAATTGTAAACCTATTAGATTTATAGATCTATACATATATATATATGTATATATAAAATATATACATTTGTTCTTGTGTTCAATTGCCATCAGAGTGAATAATATTTAAATAATCGTTTCCCCTTTTTTTTTCTTTCTCTTTAATAGACTGAAGGAGTTTGGAGCGGCGGGGTCATACCGCGTGGAACACGCTTTGGCCCATTCGAAGGCATTCCAACCTCAAATTATCCAAATGATAAGAATAAGGCGCGCTATTTTTGGCGGGTAAGTTATTTAAATTAGCTAACTAAACCTAACTTAAGGGTTTTTCTTTTGTTTTCCTTTCAATTCTTTTATTATTTTATTTTGCATTTTGCTTTGTTTTTTAATTTCGATCATCCAGCAACTAACCAAAAATTGTTTTTTCTCTTAATTTTTTAATTTCATATAAACCAAAAAAAAAAAAAAATAATCAAAATCCAAAAAAAAAAAAAAAAATAAATAAAACTGAACCCCGAATACCCCGAAACACCACAAAAAAAAAACCAAAAACCGAAAAAATACTCCAAATTTTTTATCCAAAAAATTGTGTTAAAAAAAATAAAAATCGAAATATAAAATCAGGTGCAGGGAACACGCCACATTACCTACGGGAATATTAAGGTACCATAATTCTATTCACCTTTGATTTATGCTTTTTTTTTCCAAGCGCTAAATTAACTAACGAAACTCACCACAATTCACCACAATTTAACATTAACTATAGCCATCTCTATCTGTCTCTCGCTCTCTATCATAAACAATTAACCAACTAACTTACATACATACATGCACTGCTTCCTCTTCCGTGTCTGTGTAAAACTCTATCTCTCTATCTCTCGTCACCTCTCTCTCTCTCTCTCTCTCTTTCTCTCATCATTTCCCCATCAACAACGTTTTGTAGTTTGTTCAATGTTGTCTTTATCTCTGTGTTCTCCCACTCTCTCCCTGTCTCTCTCTCTCTCTCTCTCTCTCTGTCTATCTTTCTATATAATTGGTTTTATTACAACGTTTCTCATTGAATATTTTTGATTTGTTTTTTTTTTCTCCGTCTATTTCTCTCTCTTTCTCTCTGTGTCTCTCTCACCCGTTTGGTGAATATTATAGATCTTCAAGGACGATGACTATTATTATTTAGATGGTTCGGATCGTTCGCAATCAAATTGGATGCGTTATGTGGCATCAGCTTATAGTTTATCCGTGATGAATTTGGTTGCCTGTCAGCATATGGAGAATATATATTTCTATACGACACGAGATATAATGCCCAATGAAGAGCTAATGGTTTGGTATTGCAAGGATTTTGCCACTCGTCTCGGCTACGATGTCGATCCAGAGCGTACAATCTTTGGTGCCTGCAAACAGGTTGAAGGCGATGAACCCGATAGAGAAGAGGATGAGGAATGCATGGATATGGTCGAGGATGAGGAGGAGGTGGCAGCTGTAGCTGCAGCAAAGAAATCACATTACACAATGCCAGCGCCAGCAGAAATACCCGCCGAAGTGGCTGTGAGTCATATAACCTATGTGATGGGTCTCCATTTACCGGCGAGTGCTGCAGCAGCGCCAGTATCTGTACCAGCAGCACCACCAGTAGCAGCAGCAGCACCACCACCACCACCACCATCCCAAGCAATAGCAGTAGCAGGAGGATCAAGCCAGGTAGCGGGTTCTGGTTGTTGCACCCATGTAAGCACGACCACATCATCGACAAATCTTCATCCTCACATACAGCACAGTCGGCATGCATCGGTCATAATGGGTGGACAGGATCGTTCACCTTTGAATGCAAGTGACAAGGAAGAGGCTGCTCGTTCACCGCTATCCGCGATGATGGCCCAAGATGGTAGCGTGAGATCAGTACGTTCTGATGAGGGTTATCATAGCAATGAGTGTCATGAAGATGGTCTGACTCCTCCAGAGGATTCAAGCGATAGTGAGAGCGAACATAATTATGTATTAGATTGCTCCAAAAAGGCCATTGCACCCAAGGAGACGGTCATTGCCCAGGCTCAGAAAACTGTTAATGGCAATAAATCACCCCAAACCGTGGTGAAAAGTCCGAGTCCTCCACTCATGGTGCAACCACAGAAGCATCAACAGGATGCGGATAAGAATGAGTATCGTAAATTCAAAGTGAAGATGCCCTTAAAATATGAAATCAAAAATAAAACGATTAACTGTGTGAAACAAGAGCCCATCAAGGAAGTGGAAGAGTCACCACATATGGTAACCGAAGATGAGGATGAGGAGAGAATGCATGCCACTTCGACTTTGGCTGAGGAGCGAGAATTAACCCAACAGCAACCAGCATCATCGACTGTCATTGTGCTGGAACAATCGAGAACCATAGTGCCCCTAACGAAACCCTATTATGAAAGTGATACGCCTGCCCTTCGATTTAGCCAACCATCGTCCAGCATATTGGAAACGATCCTGACGAGTCAACATCGTTTGGAGGCAGCTGCTCGTCAAGCAAATGCAGCCACACCCCCACCCACATCGCCGACAGAGATGGCTTATAGCTATAAGAAATCTCAACGCTATGGTAATGCTGTCAGTCCCGATTCCAGTTCGAATTTGGGTCAGAATGTTGATATACCCAATGAACAGGAGACTCTAACCAGATCGACTCTAATTAAAGGGGAATGCTCACCACCGCCAGCTCAACACCATCTACAGCATCATCATCATCATCATCACAATGTCATCTATTCGCCCAGACATGCTGCCTATTTGAATGAGGGTAGAGGCGTCGATGAGAATCATCTTCATAGTGGTGGCTCTCCTGGCAGTTATCCTCCCTATCCACATTATGGTTCGGGTTCGGCAGCCACATCCACTTTCCATTCACCCCCTCACAGTTCGCATTCGCCCTTTGATCGTCAATCGAATGCATCGAGTGGTGCTGGTTCTGCATCCAATCTTCATCTACTCCAAAGTAGTTCCCAAATGTTAAATCATCCGTTAATGCAGCCACTGACACCACTGCAGCGATTATCACCGCTAAGGATTTCACCGCCTAGCAGTCTCAGTCCTGATGGCAATTCGTGTCCACGGAGCGGCAGTCCTCTTAGTCCCAATTCATTGGCCTCGCGTGGCTATCGTTCCCTACCGTATCCCCTAAAGAAAAAGGATGGTAAAATGCATTATGAATGCAATGTCTGCTGCAAAACTTTTGGTCAATTGAGTAACCTTAAGGTACATTTACGCACCCATTCAGGAGAACGTCCCTTCAAATGTAATGTCTGCACAAAGAGTTTCACACAGTTGGCCCATCTACAGAAGCATCATTTGGTTCATACCGGCGAGAAACCACATCAGTGTGATATATGCAAGAAACGTTTCTCTAGCACTTCGAATTTGAAAACCCATCTGAGATTGCATAGTGGCCAAAAGCCATATGCCTGCGATCTTTGCCCGCAAAAATTTACACAATTTGTCCATTTGAAATTGCACAAGAGATTGCATACTAACGATCGTCCCTATGTGTGCCAGGGATGCGATAAGAAATATATTAGCGCATCGGGATTGAGAACACATTGGAAAACGACTAGCTGTAAGCCAAATAATTTGGAAGAAGAATTAGCTATGGCAGCGGCAGCAACATCAGAGTGTTTAGGTATGTACATATATATAAGCAGATTAACTTTATTCTAATAACTATACGATTCTATAAATATCTTAATTCTTTATATAGTTTCAATAATTTGAATTGTTATCAATTATTTTTTTTTTTTTTTTTTTTTTTTTTACAGATAAAGATCTACCTGAACCTGAGACATATGAGCAATTGCAACAACATATGCAACAGCCGGGACATCATACACATCCAAGTCTAAGGCATTCCCCGCCCAGACTTATACCCTTGGGTGGCCACCATCAGCAACAACAACAGCAGCAGCAGCAGCATCATCAACAGCAATCGCTTCCTCCCCCATCGCCGCAGCATCTAATGATGCCACAACATGCTGCACCAATGTTGCTGACTACAGCTCTGCCTCCACTATCGCCCCATCATCCGCATCATCCAGCACATCAGCAGCAGCAACAACAGCAGCAGCAGCAGCAGCAACAACATCATCATCAGCATCAGCAGCAGCAGGCACAAACAGCTCCTTCTGCACCGCAGCAACATTTGCCACTGAAAGCTTCCCTAAAATCGCTGCAAGAATCATCATCTTACAGTCTACATAACCAGCCGCCGCCGCATCTTCAAGCTCAGGAGAGTCGGCCATCGGTCATTGAGTCCTCCAATCAACCCATGATCATTGAATGCACGTAGAGTGTTGGCAGAAGGAGAGAGAATATCGGAGAAATGGAATATGATAAACCAAGTGCAATAAGAAAAAAAATAATAATAATAGTAATATATATATATATATATATATATATATATAAATATATATATATATGTATATATATATTGAAAACCGAAACAAAAATTTATATAATATTTAAGTAAACTTCTTAACAACAACAACAAAGAAAACAAACAAAAAAAAAAAACACAAAAGGCACAATTATACATACATAACGGTATTATTATATAGATTGTAAATATTCAAAGTTATATAGAACCAAATCCTCCCTCCCTCAAATCCTCCCCCCATCCGCAACACGAACCAATGGAAATTTGTTAAAATATTTGCGCTATGAGGAGAAAAGAAAAAAAGAAAGAAAAAGATCTCACCCAAAATTGGCATTATAATTTTTTTTTTTTTAATTTTTTTTTTTAAATCGGTTTTTTTACATTTTTTTTTTTTTTTGTATTTTTATATAGAAGAAAATGGGAAATTTGGAAAAATTGGAAAAGAAATGAATGGAAAATATATATTGTAAATTAAAATTGAACAAAGAAAAACAAAAACAAAAAAAAAAAAAAACAACACAACAAACATTTGTGCATTTACTTTTAATGAGTAACTGTTTTCCAAGTACCGTACGTTCCATCGTTCATTTTGTCGTTGGTTCGTTCGTACGTTCCTTAGTTTGTTTTTTCTTTATTTAAAGAGAGCGCAAAGCAAATGCAAATGTTGGCAGAGAAAGAGAGAGAGAGAGAGAGATCGTAAAAGAAAAACTAGAAAGTATCATCATATTACAGACACACACACAAACATATATATATATATATATATATATATATATATATATATTTAGATTCAAGTTGCCTTATTTGAATTTTGTTAAAAACTGAGCAAAAAAAAAAAAAGAAAGAAAGGATAGAATAGTAATGCATAAATAAATACATAAACATACATACAACTTATATTAACCTTTATCATTATCACACCGCATCATTAAACAGATCTAAGATACGTATTTTATATAGAAATATATATATATATATATATATATATATATATACTTTACTTCTTTATATACATCTATATATATATATATATATATATATATGTACATATATATATTTGTATATCATTTTTTTTTTGTCTAGCTATAACTAACCATTGTGCATAAATTTATATATATATATATATATACATTTATATAAAGAAAGTTTTGATTAGATCACACAGAACATTAATTATATAGTAGGAATTTTGTTTATAAAGAAAACGAAAGATAATGAAACTTAGCTGAAAATCGGTGCTTTTGACTGTTTCCAATTTGTCCAAAAAAAAAAAAAAGAAAACAAAATTATATATACATATATAATACCTAGATACGTTTGTATTTTATAACATATATATTTACAGTATAACCATATATAATATAAAGATATATATATATATATATATAATCTATATATACATATATCTAAAATAAGCAGATAATAATCAACTATATTGTATGTACATATACATAGATCTATATAGCCAGATATTTTCAAAACTTTTCCAAAATTTCCTTAACCAATTCCAAACTTTACCAAAACGCTCTCAAATTTCGCTATTTTTAGTTCATTCTTTTTATTATTATTAAATATTCAATAAGAATATGATTATATATAAATTTATATATATATATATATATATATGACTATATACTTAGCTAAACCCACTTTAAGCTTATAATATTAATGAGGCTGACTAGTTATATAAGTATTATCTATATAAAACAGTCTGAATTACGCTCTGCAAATCAATTGAATGAAGAAAACGGAAAATGGAATAACTAAAACAAAAAAAAAATAAAAAATAAAACAAAACAAAAAATGAAAAAAACACTGTAAGACAACACCAATTTGTAGTAAATAAGTTTTTTTTTCTTTTTTTTTCTGTTACATGTATAAGAGCTCTCTTTTGTTTAAAATAAAGAGAGCGAGTTTGAAGCGAGTGAGAGAGATTTGGGGCCGCATAATTGAGACTAAGACTAAGCTTATACATATAAGATTAACTAAACTATATATATACATAAATATATATATATATATATATACATATATATTTTTTTTTGGTATTTGATACGAAAAGCAAAGCAAGCAGCAGAACAACAAAAGTCGCAGATGTTTTTAGTTAATAAGATTTAAATATTTAAGAAAAAAAGAAACAAAAAAAAAAAACAAAAGGAGAAAAAATATGAAAAAAAGATGAAGCCTCTATCCAAGGAAAATATAAAATGAAGATAATCAAAATTATAAAACAGAAAAAAAAAAACAAAAAACAAAAATGCATTTTTTTCATTTCTTTTGGTTTTGCTTTTGGACAACAACATAAGCAGAGCTATAACAACACTGCCTAATCGGTTCCAGATTTCAAAATGTTTCGAAATGTCCGATTTTCGATCGGAATTAATCTCTTTACATACTTATTTGGTTAGGAATAGAATGGTCTTTGTCCAAATTTAACAGTTCGAAGTAAATTAATACGGTAGTTAAAACCGAATAAAGCAGTATTATTGTAGCTCTGAGTACTACATTTAAACATACACACACACACATACACTCACACACATACTCATACAAACAAACATAAACATACAATACATACATATAATACTTTCCTATTTGTGAGACTGAGACTGAATGAATTACTATATATACATACATACATGCATATGTATATATATATATATATATATAAATATGTATATCTATATATATATATATATATATATATATATATATATATATATAACACATACAGTTATCGATTTGATTTTGCTATAACTCTATATTCTCTGATTTCCGTTTTTTGCCTTGTAATATATACAATATAGAAAATTTAATCATATATAGATTACGTATATATATATATATATATATATATATTTACACATACAATTTATCTGTAGACCTTAGTGAGCCTAACTATATATATATATATATATATATATATATATATATATATAGTATATATATATAGTATATATATAGACAACCAACCACGCCCAACAACTTTGTACAGAAATTGAACAATTGAAATCTGTTTCAGGATTCAAGTTGAACGAACAACAAGTAAATTTAAATGGAGAATAAATGGACTGCTTCTTAGTATAATAAGTGACTCTGATTTAAGTCGAACAAAAACAAAAACCAACAAAATCAATTATATAGTAAACCCTTATATATATATATATACATATTTCCATATATAAGTATGTGTAACTTCTATTGCAAGCAAACGAAACAAGTATCTTAGAAAGTATCTTTGATTCTTTTGTTATACAATTGAAAATTGTTTTCTATTTTCTTGCTAATCATCCACACTAAAACACTTACACACATTCACACACACCCACATACACCCACATACACATAAATGTACAAAATTGGTTTTCATCAAAAGATACAAAACGCAGCGAATTTTCATTTGCAATCAGTAAACAAAAAGATACAAAAATACAAATTGCAATTAAAATAGTTTTTGTTAAAATGGAAAAGAAAAACTGTGTTAATTTCTTGTATTAAGCTCACCCATCCTTTCCTCTTCCTTCCACCTCACATCTACATATATATATATATATATATATAAATATAAATATATATATATATATATAAACAATTACCTATCCGACTATATATATACATATATATATATATATATATATTACATTTTCTATATGCAAAATTTATAAATGCATCAAAAACATTTTTTTGAAAAGCAACTTAAATTCCTATTAATTATAGGATATATGACAAAATATCTCTAAATATCTCTAAAACAAACAAACAACAAACAAACAACCAACAAAATAAATAATAAAAATACAAGAACAACAACAACAACAAAATGAAAACCCCAAAATCACCATTAACAAAACAAAAAAAAAAGAGAAGAAAGAAAAAGAAAAACAAAAAGAAGAAGAAAGATACAAAAACAACAAAAAGAAAAATGCATAAATAATAATAAACCAAAATTATTTCATACTAAAATGAAAGAAAATTTTGTTATTTAGCAACAAATTGTGGCATACTTTTGGGGAGGGTAGACATTTTCACAAATTTTCCAATTGGAAACAGATGGAAAATATACCAATGTTTTTTTTTTTTATGAATTTTAAAAAGGATATTAGTGTTTTTCTATCATTGTTTCCATATAATTTAATGATTTCTATTAATATTTGAATTTTAATGAAGAGAATAATAATCAGTATAGGAAGTAACTATTTAGGTGACTTAACTAAGAGTTAAGTTAAAAAAAAAATAGTAGATAAACATATTGCTATTAGAGTCCTTTAAGAGCGTGACCCATTTTACGTTGTTGTCCCCCTTGCAAATGGAAACATCAATCAAATGTCAATCAATTGGGAAAAGTGGAACACTTTTCTTTTTATTTTTCGTTTATTTTTTCCTTTTTTTTGCTTTTGTTATTCACCTTCTTTTTTTTTTATCGATAATCAGGTCTGGCCCTCCTGCTGAACATGCAAATTGTGTTCATTCTAGCATAAAATCGAAAGACAGAAAGAGAGGGAGATAAAGAGATAGAGCGAAACAGTATAATAAAAGTCCTGTGAATATGAGGCATGACCAACGACAACATTGATACCCTATACATTATTTAATAAAGAACTTCACTACATATTCTGTCAATCCATTTATTTTTTCCTCGTACCTAAAAATTCCGAATACGAGTATACAATTAAATCCATTGTATATAGGGTATGAAAATGTATCCTGATTATCGCACATTCCACAAACACAATCGCACAAAAATGAGAGCAGCGCAGCAGAACCTTCTATGATTATATGCTGCATGCCACATGCGAGGCGATGAGGTGCCGATCGGGTCAAATGGATATTTTGGACATGGACCACAATCAACCCTCTGTTCATACATCCCCTCCCTCAACCGTCTGGCTTTTCATATTTCAGATTTTTGCATAGATTTTCCCCATTTTTCTGTGCATATTTAAAGCGGATTATTTTCAGTCGATGCATTCATGGTCCACTATCCATAGTTACATATATGTATGCCCTTTGTCATAGTTTGTGTAGTTTCATAGTGGCCATAGATGTCGGCTTTGTCCATGTCCGGAAATGCCGGACAATGCACTGGCCCAGCAATTGCATCGCCTTGTTAATCCTGTTCCAATTATGCGCGCTTCTGAGTGCTTCGATATCCCCCTAATGGGCACTTTCGATTTCTGCCTTTGTCCTTTGGTCCTGCTCGTGCTGATGCTGATGCTGCTGCTGCTGCCACAGTCCGCTGGCAGGGCCACCAGTCAGTCAAAAAGGAGTCTATTATTGTCGGCAAAATATTGATTACAGGCCAGTGCAACGGCTTTCTCTTTTTTGTCCAATCTTCATCTCGGCTCTATGTCTCCTTCCCTTTATTTATTTTCTTTTTTTTTTTTATTGTATTGATGTGTTTTGGGTGCGGATAAAAATCACAACTGACCCTTGCTGACCCCTCATTATCGGCAGAGCATCGCATTAAAGAAACATATGGACGAGGCAAATATATATGCCGAATGTATGCTCAAATCTGTTAACAAACTATATAAATGAAAATAATATATTTTGATCTATTACAAATTTATTCAGAGAATCTATATCTTAGAAACTAGTGCACAATATCTTAAAGGTTTGCATCGATAAAAACAAAACTGGACAATACATCGCATATTGACTAACATTGATTAAACAGCTCTGAATAGAGAATTAATTATAAATTTTTAATATCATTTGAAATCTAAATGCCAGAAGTTATAGATAAAAGAAAGACATTCTAAATCGGTTAAGAGTAAGAATCAATAAATCAAAGTAAAGATTATAAGGTAATATAATATTGTATAATAAAAGAATTTAATTGTCAGGACAAAATTCTTTCAAAATAAATAAAACTAATGAATCAAAATTATTAAATATTAATAAAAAATAAAATTGAAAAATAGAAGAAGGGTTCTTTCTAGAAATAGTTAAAGTTGTCTTCTCATTTTTTTTTTTTTGGAAAAATTAAACTATTTCTAGGCTCTAAAATACTCATCATTTTTGGTAATTTCGAAAAGATTTATCTCATATCCATTATATTTTCAAAAAATCATAAGAAATAAAATTAAACAAATTAAAATTTAACAATATTTCCACTACTCCATAATTTCTATCATAAAATTAGATTAAAGAGGAAAGAAGGGTAACTGCAGTCGGCTTTAAGAAAAAAAGCCTTCCAAAGTGTTTTTTTGAACCGATTGTTCCTTTAGTAGCTATAGCATATAGTGAATCGATTCCAATAAAAGTCAATCGAGATATTTTTTCCAAATACCAAATTTCGTTCCAATAGCTTGAGAAAAAAAACTACGTTTTGGACCGATAGCTATGGCAGCTATATGATATAGAAAATCGAATCTAATAAAACTTGGTTAAAGTGTGTAGAAGTTTATTAAAATTTCGTGAAAATCGATTTAAAAATAACAGAGTTATTGATGTCTAACCTTATTCCCGACCGATCGTTAGAAAGGAAGCTACATGTATGTTATAGTCGTACGATCACGGGGATTGCGTGATATCAATGCCTACAACAAAAATAAAACTATGTGGAGAAGAAACTGTTAATCCCGACAGACGGACTATTGATGCTTATCAAGAATATATCAGATATAATATATTTCCAGATTTTAATGCAAATGGGCAAATGCAATCGTATTGCATTATGCAAGTTATTATAAAAATCGTCTAAAATTTGACAAAGCTTTTCTGGAAAAAAGATTTAATTTTCTTTAGATATTAAGTTTACTTCCTTAATATAGTATAAAAACGATAGATACATAGTTAGAATTTTCCTTAAAATTCTGGTAACTAAACCGCCCTAATATTTTAATATTTCCGATATTGTTGAGCTATTTCCGCCCTTATGCAATTGCTAGTGGTTGTCATCAAGCTGGCATTGGCCATTCCACGGCGATTTGCCGTGCTGAAGGCACGTGGCACACATGCAGCAACTATGCATATACATATGTATGCATGTATGTGTGTATGTGTGTATGTGCCACAATACATAGTAATAATAATAATAAATTGCATAAATGCATAAGGCAGAGGAAAAATGTTGCAAAAATATTGTTGCAGCAGCATAACAATGAGTCAACCCTCGAGAGGTCATATTAAACGGGAGGGGTTGATTTTGGCACGCTTCTATCCTTGGATAAGGGTAAAGACAACAGGAGGGCGGATTATTTGGCCAATGTGCGCGAATGTGATGCAGCGTTTTTTAGGCAATGCAATTTTTTTTTTGTTATTCATTCTCATTTTTTAATATCGGACGCCCAATGGGAAGCCAAAGTGCTTGTTTTTTTATTATATGAGGAAATAGTGGTGGAACAGGATCAGTCAGTCAATCAGAATGCAGACTGAATAAATACATATATATTGTATATACAGATACATACATACATACATACATATTAGAATAGGATAGAGTATAACAGTTCAAAACTATATCAAAGATAAATATATATATGTACATACATACATATGTATGTATGAAGATAAATCGATAGATAAAACTCCCTCTCTTGCCTAACCTCAATCGCTCTTATACTCTTTTTCTATGATCGGAATGAAGTATCTGTCAGATACATTTTAGTGTTCGCCTCGTTTTTCCACACCACACACACACAGAAACACACACACGCACAGAAACACGCTCATCTTTTTTCAACAACAACAACAACAACGACGACATTTTTCGGACCTTCCTAGAAATAGTCGAAAACCGAAACGACGCAACCCAATGCTGAGTTCAGTGTGACGAAGTTCGTCGTGCGCAGCGGCAACGTTTTTTCTTTTCCCCCTAGCTCTTTGCTCAGTAATTCTCTGTTCTGTTCTTCTCTGCAAAAGAACACGGGAAATTTAGTATCTTTTGTTTTGTTTTCGAGTGCTCGCGTATATAAATACATATATATATATACATATATACATACATACATATATACAAAAATATATATAGATCTCTATCTATGTACATATAATAGAAGAAAATTCAAATAATATGCAGTTATAGTGAAAGTTATAACAAAAAAAAAAAAAAATAATAACAAAAACAATAATGGAAAACACATTTCAAGTGGAAAGTAGTGAAGGAGCAACACCATCAACATCTCAAGGTAGTGATAGAGAGACCTACAAAATATACATATGTATATGTACATATATGTATGTATATATGTACATATATACATACATACATATGTACAAATGCAGATCGACATTGGACCGTAACAAATTGTCAATTATGCCCATACGTCACAGTTTACATTAGCCCATTTTCAATAAACTAGTTTTGCATTTTTGTTTATGTGGCTCAAAGCACACAGAAAATAGAAAACAAAATCTTATCAAAGTCGTCGCTGATTGGCCCAACTGATCGGTATATAAAACTGCGCAGTTTTTTTTTTTTTTTTTTTTTTATTTTTTTTAGTTCTTTCATTGTGTATGTGTGTTTTTGGAGGGGTCTCTGTTTTGATTCATGTTGATTTTTTATTGGCGAATCAATTTTTTTTTCTGTTTTTTTTTTTGCTATTCCTATTGCAGATCAATCAACCCTCTGGTCAAGATGAAACTATAGTATAGTAATAGAAACCTTCCCTCGCATGTTTTGGGAAAAACGTACATCGTTCTATTTTTGCTTGAGCGCATTTTTACCCAATGAATTTAACATTTTGAGGGTTGATTTTTATTCTATTTTCTTATAAGACATCTCAGTGTCTGTCAATAGGAAAATATTTTTTGTGACTTTGTAATCTTGTCTATTCAGTCTGTCTCTCAACGATCTGTCGCTATTATACTTATAGATAACACTAAAAAGAAAATGCATTCCAAAAACGATAAGCGAAGTCAAAATGGAACGCACTAAACACACACTCGAAAATGAAAATATATACACACACACACACACACACAATTTATGAATGAACTCAAAATGAATGGGACAGGCGGGCGAACTCACAATACAGGGACGGCTTTTGGTTTCAATTGAACTAGCAGTGGATCTTAAATGAATGGAGCATGCGGGTGAACATAGTGAAGTCCCTCCCCCCCCTCTTTTGATATCATTTGGAATTTCAAGATTAAAAAATGAAATTTATTAATTAAAAAGTACCTTTTTTTTCCCATAAAATATTTGTAACTTTAAGAATTATTCTTAGGTAAACCAAAAAATAGCTTTTCTCCTACTTCAACCTCTTGTCAAGTTTTTGACAAAGGAAATTCAAGGTTTCCAATAAGTTCTTCAATTGAGATTATTAGTCGAAATAAGATTTACCAATCAAGAAATAATATATTGGGCCAAATATAGTGAGAAACCGGGCCTGAAAATTTGGGTAATTGCGTGTCTGTCTATCTGTCTGTCTGTCTGTGTGTGAATGAGATGAAACTCACGCATGGTTTTTAGATAATGCCCATAGATTTTTCTATACAATAGAAAAGACAACAATATGAAACCTGTTTTGGTTGCGTCTTGATACTTGGGCCTGGAATGGCCTTAAGGCAAATGGGACAAGGACATGTTTGGTTGCTTCCTTTGGCGCACAGCCAGCTGCCGCTTATATGAATTATACAGGATATAATGGAATTTTTGATTTAATTTTATTCCATCCACATTACTTTACTCGTACTCTAATTTACAGTGATTTCAAAGGAATCGGAATGCGGCTGTGTTCGTGTGGGTAAATGCAAATGGTTTAATGTGGCCAAAGGATGGGGCTTTTTAACACCCAATGATGGCGGACAGGAGGTATTTGTCCATCAGGTGGGTCAAAGGATAATTGCAAACTATTTGATATGATTGATAACTCTGAGAAATTCGTTTTACAGAGTGTCATACAAATGTCGGGATTCCGTTCATTGGGTGAGCAAGAGGAAGTGGAATTTGAATGCCAGCGCACAGCAAGAGGCCTGGAGGCCACTCGAGTATCAGGCAAACAGGGTGATGATTGCCATGGCAGCACCTTTAGACCAAGAATGTAGGTTCACCATCTATCTCCCTCATCTTCTTCATAAATGTTATTGGTTTTCCTCATATTTATTTTATTTAGCAATCGTCGAACTCGCCGCATGCGTTGCTATAATTGCGGAGAGTTCGCCAATCATATTGCCTCGGAATGCGGCTTGGGTCCGCAGCCCAAACGTTGTCATCGTTGCCGGAGTGAAGACCATTTACATGCCGATTGCCCCCATCGTAATGTGGTGAGCTTTTCCCTTCCCCCACAGCCCACACCCCACTAAAAATTTAAATGAAAGCTAAGCAATATCTAAGCTTAATTTTGAAATTTTACTTTAGACACAAACCACACAACGGCTCAGCAGTAAAAGCCCCCAAGAAGCCGAAGAGGATGATGAGCAAGGAACATCATCATCACCGAGCACATCACCAACAAAATCAACGACTACATAGTGCTTCATGAGTCGCTTAATTGAAGACGATGAAGAGGTTAAAAACTTCTTTAAATAAAAATCAACTAATTTTCTACCTTTACACCGCAACACGTACAAAAATCAAAGAAATCGAACGTACAACATTTACAATTTACATTTTTAGTTAGAATAAGTGCAGTAGGTCAAACTAGTACATACATAGATTAGACATAGTGGGAGAGAGTGGGCCAGTGAGAGAAAGCAGGAGATGCTTTTTCCTTTATATTATACCTTAACTTTATATAAGCTTACTTAGTTAACTCTCCTTCCTCTATTTTTTTTTTTTTTTACATTAGATAATAAGTTTTATTGTCGCTGTAAAATGTAAAAAACAAAACAATAAACTAAATGCCATTTAATGTATTTATATTTAAGCAAGAAAAGCAAATTAGCTTTAGAGTAACATCTATGTTTACTACCGATGGGATGCATTATATCGGAGCTTTATATATTTTTTACTTTCAGCTTCACCTACATCTTTAGGTGCATCAAAAATCTATATATATATATGTACATATGGACATATATATTATATAAATACATACGCATGCGCGAAACGCCAACAACTAAACAGCTGCTTTGCCGCTTGATGTCTTCTGCCCAAGAATGCAATACCTCTTGGGTACCTTTGTTTCGGTATTTCTTATTTTGCTAAAGCAAATTCTTGAAAACATTTTTGTTGAAATTTCACAGGTAATTCAAAAGCACTGCAACGAGAAATCCTCTTTCATTTCAAGTTATAAAGATGATTTTATATACGATCCCTTAGATTAACTTGTTCAACAAAATTGGATAAATTATCTTATACATATGTCTTAAAATCATTGGAAACTATCGATCAACTATCAAACTGAACTCCACCTTGGTCTATGATTTATCTTTGTTGCATTTAATTTAGTACAGTTTCCTTGAACTTTGTATGTGTGTGACTGTTTTTTTTTTTTTTAATTTTTGAAGGTGCATTCTTTGTTGACATAACTTCTTCAAGGTATTTTCTTATGCATCCTGTAAAAAATGTTGCCTACATACTGCAATGAACGTCAAATTTGTTGGTAAAAAGCTACTAGAACATATAGAAAAAAGCTTTAGCAGTGAGATGGAAATTGCCTGAAAAATCAAAACATTGCCTGTTTTGATAAGAAAGCTCTCTCTCCCCCACTCTCACTGGGAGTTGCTCTCTCTGTGTCCTTTGGCCAGAGTCACGTGGCTGACTAACAACAAATGAAGCTTTTCTTTTGTGTGTGTGTGTGTGTGTGTATATGTGTGTATGTGTGTATGTGTTTCCTTTTGTTGGTCACCATGAAAACGCAGAATCATTGTAACCACATGGATGTGCACTAACACCACCACCTTCAACCCAACCACTGGTCCTTGTACTCTTCCTGCTTGGCTTTGGTTGAAAGTGAAACAAGAAGAGGCAGCAACACGAAGAAGATTGTGCGAGGACACGCACACCCGAGAGGTGAAAGTTGAGACTGTCCTCGCTCTCTCTATCGTCCTCTCTCTTTCTCTCTCTTTTAGTCTATCTGTGGCTGGCTGACTGCTTGTGCCTGTGCTGTCTCTCTCTCTCTCTCTCTCTCTCTCGTACTCTGGGCGAGGGCGAGAACATAGTCCCTTTTGGCTGTTTTTGTTGCGGTTTTTCCCTTTTTTGCGATTTTTTTTTTTTTGTTCGTTTTGCCTTCTTCGCCCAGTTTTTGTTGTGATTTTGCAACATTTGATGGCGCGTCCTTCGACGAAGCTGGCTGAAGGATGCATTTGGAGGCACGCTAAGGTCTCTCAGACTCAGTCTTAGTTTATCTCTGCCAGAGAATTGTTGTGCGAGTGAAGAATAATAATATAAATAATACAAAAAAATTATATATATATACACATATATAAAAAATATATAAAAAGAAGAAAAAAAAACAACACCAAATATTTAAAACAAATAAGAATCAATTAGTTAATAACAGTAAAAAAAATCCATTTACAACATAAAAAAAAAAAACATCAACAAGCTACCAAAAAAAAATCAAAAACCCAAAACAAAAAAGTTAACAAAGTGTTTCAAATTTTTAAAACGATATTTTTAACAACTGATTTTTTTTCATTTTTTGAAAAATGCGTTTGTAAAAGTGAGCGAATTGAGTAAATCAATTTTGAAAAGAAAACATGGGGAAACATTCGTACTCAAAAATAAGAAATAAGACCAAAATTGTTGGTGTATGAGCAGAGATTGCAATTTCCCAATCTCCATTTGATATGATGCTGCATCATCAACAATAACAACGAAAAGGACCTCCAACATCCTTTGCATATACCCCAAAAATTTACATAGCCCCAGGAAGCTTCGCCCCTGACAGAAAAAGAGAGCGAAAGAGGGAGGGGGCAAGGATAGTGAGAGAGAGAGAGAGAGAGTGAGAAAACGTGGAAGAGTGAGAGGGATGGGAAGACGGGTGGGGTGGGAGTGGGGGGGAGGGAGATGGAGGTAGTAAGATGGAGAATGAGAGAGCTTACTAGAGCCTGTTATGTAATATCCTTTCTTTTTTGACGCTCATGTCTCACTCCTGTCATGTCACAATGTTGTTTAGTGTCTTAAGTTGGCAGGCTGGGGGGCGTGGCATGTACCTTTTTGTTGTTGCTGTTAATTTGATTTAAGCACACACACACACACACATATATATATATACATATATACAAACACTTAAAAAGAAAGCCGAGCCTGGCCAGGGCACGGCATTGAGACATTAACATGAAGGACACCTTTGCCTTAGCCATATTTTGTTATTTATAAATAGGTAGAAATAGATTATCCATACAGACAATTTGGCATAGGGCGTGTTCATACTCACACACAAGCCACAAACACACTCACACATACGCATAAACACATGCATATGTATGTATATGGAGCTATGTATATACATATGTACATATATACGCTATATTACGCATCTTTTTTAGGGCCTGGTCCGAAGGTCGTCGTTTTGGGAGGAGCTGGGTAGCCTGGGCCTAATTAATGAATGTGTGTCATAATGCGACAGAAGAGCAAAAAGGATTTTTAGTAGGTCAAGTAGCTGCTGACTGAGGTTTAACTCTTTCTCCTTCATTCTGGGTGTGGACTTAAGACCGACCAATGTCAGCCCAACCCATACAACATCACACAAGACCAGACCATACATATTAGACCAGCCCAACCCAATCCAATCGAAATCAATTGAAACAACAAAATCCATCTTTTACCATATAGTTGTTATATATATATTTGCAAAATCTGAATGTCTGTCTCTCTGTCTATACTCTTCTACTACTTGCACCTTCACTTTCACTTTTGTTTATTCCTCACTCCACTCCAACCCACTTCAATCACATTAATCCAACTAATTGTTTCAAATTTTGCACAGGTGGCATGATTAATACAATAATATTATTAAATGATGTATAAATAATTCAACAAACTTAATTAAACTAAAAAAAAAAAGCAAAAAAAAACAAAATTGTATAATTAACTAATAACAAACGGTTCAAGTTCCAAATTTTCACAATTAAAACCTATAGACTATATAAATCGTAATCGCATCAAAGTAAAGTTTTGAAAGAGAAAAACGCCCCAAAACAAGAAGAGAATTTCCATTCTAATCGAAAAGACTCGAAACATATAAGGTAAGCTATATGCGGCACTAGTTTATTTCATACTATATAAATGTATTTATACGATTATTATATGTATATATATTTTTCTTATTTAAAAACTCTGAGTGTTATCTATATTTAATATATTTTTAACTTGCACTTTTCCCCCCACCCCAAAATGCAAAATCTAAAAATCGATTAGTTTAGATCGAGAAAAAGTTTTAGAAAAAGTAGATCTCGCTACTCTATTTTCAATATTCTTGTACTCGATTCAATATTTATATATATATTTGATTTTCAATCGGCCATTGCATTTGTTTATATTTGTATAATTTTCTAAGCAAATGTTTGATTGGCAGATCAATAAAAGGGCTAATCAACTTTAATTGAATTTAGCCATAGGTTTTGACAGTATTCGAAATATCAGCTGATCAGCTTATATAATCATTTGGTGATTTGTTTTATGGACCCATGTTTCACTCCAAAAATCTTTTGATAACATATAGATTTGTTTACTACAACTCTTCCTAGTAGATGAACCGTAGAAACTCAATCATTTATATCCCACAAATCATATACATATATGGACATATATGAAATACCGCGTATTAGTTTAATAGTAAATTGAAACAGTAATGCGATTGATTAGCATACACTTTATGTGACGGCAGAGGCCATCTTTATCTAGTTACAAAATACAAAAGTTTAACCTTATAGAAATAGAGAATAATTTTATGCTTAATTTAATAGTTTCGCAACTATAATATTCATACAGCTTTCCCGCCTTCTCCATTTCTACTAAATTCACTAAAAAGGCATCTTCTGAACGGATAAATTCCATGCTGGCAGTCCACGACAAACATAAATGCAGCAGTGAAAGATTATGGGCTCAATTAGACCTTGTTGTACTCGGGATATAATTGCACACAGGCTGCCCCTTTGATAGTCGGGATATTCATTCAAATATTTAGGTTGCTGTTCATTTTCAGCTACAAAATAAAATCATATCTAGTTAGATATGGACATATAATTCAGCTAAGGATATTCAAATACTAACTAACCTTTCACCAAGCCCGTTTTGATCCAAGTTGTCCTATCAATTATAGACCAAGGGATAACTTGCTTATGCGATGGGGTTAGAAATTCACTTAAGACACTGACTGACACGGTATCCATATTTGCATCCAAGGCTGGCATTAATGTGCCTATAATGGTGGGGCATAGGGCACCATGGTAATAATCGTGACCACCATATAGAGCACTATACAAGCCTGTTCCCAAAAGACGGGTGGAATCGCAACCAAAGAGGAACACAATGCCCTCAACGCGACTACGGGAAATGGTTCGACCATTAATATACTGAAGACCAGATCCATGACCAGCATAACTATCAATTAAAATATAGAACACTTAACATAAACGAGTAAATGAAAATTTCATCTTTCATTTAACTTACACAAAACAGTCTGATTTGAAGGCCTCCTGAACCATCATATCTTCAGTTGGAATTGTTTCAAACATATTCCGCCAATGGCCCAGCCAATGCTCAAAGAAGCCACGCAGTCTTCTACCTGAATTCACTAAATCGCCATCGGGATTTATAATGGATAAACCTTTATCGATATTGACAGTATAATAGCCATGTTTTATATTCGGTTTATGCCACTGATATAGACGCCAGAGTAAATGCAAAGATTTCACTCTACTAAATTCCTGCACGGTGGCCAATTGTTCCCAATGAAAATGATCCAAGCGCTAAAAAGAAAATTAAAAGGGATTATAGCCCAGATTTACCTAACATAAGCTGTGATAAATGTGTTAACCTCATCCACTATGAGAATGGTGGGATATCTTTTATCCGACATTTCTGGTTGGACTTCAGTTTGTTTAAGTTTCATCCAATCATTGGACCATTTGTTAAGTAAATAAAGGACATCTTTATTATCGGTGGTCAATTCCAGAGATATCAATTTGAGATCTAGTTTTTTGATTTGATTAGCATGAAGCGCCGCTTGTGAGAGTAAAATTCGTTGATGTTTGTTCCATTTATGTTGTTCACAGAACTCATCAACTTCTCGAAAGATACTTTGGGTTAGTTTAGTCACTGAATCGGTCTTATATCGTTTACCCAAAAAGAGAAACTCATAGGGGGAGAATATTTCACGGAATTCATTGAGCAATTTCTATGAAATAAATATTAAACAGTTGAAATTCGTACAATCGATTCGATTTCGTATTCTGGGACTCACCTGAAGAAATGCGGTAAATTCCTGTATATCTTCCCAATATTTTTGCTTTGTCGCCTTGTCTTTGGCTAATGCCGGATTGATAGACACTACACTACGAAATCGTTCTACCAGAGTGCTATATTGCTGGAAAACTTTAACGAGACGATCGCTGTTAAATTTTAGACATGTGGGTCCCAATTGAGGCGAACGACAATGATGGATCATGGTCAAATAGATGACACTCTCAGATGAATTGATCTCATTTAAGAGGGAATATGTGGTAGATGGATTATAACTTTTAGTTAGTTGTACGATGCACCATTCATTGGGCATTTGTTGGCATATATCATTAATGAGTGTTATTCCATCCGTGGGACTTGTTATCTCTTCCATAAAGTCCAGTTTCGGTATGGGCCCAGCTGGTAAAGAACGATTGTTCTTTTTACTTTGGCATTGCTTTTCATAATTGGGATACTCCAGAATATTTCGAAAGAATTTGTTACTGCAACACATTTAAATAAAATTAATAGTATTTTTCACCATTTCTCTCTTCATCTAAAGAAACATAAGGGAACCCGTGGGTAAGAGCTTTATCAAATTTACAAAGTCTTAAGTAGTAATGGCTTCTTTTCGTTAAATTCCAACACAGACAAAGTACCATATTAGATAATAAAAGTTAAATTTTTGACAAACACTTAAGGAACTTCATCCACTTTAGATATTTCTGGCACATAAGGATGATAGACCGGAGGAAGAAACGCCGCACCTTTGATTATTATTTTGCTCCTTTTCATTGTCCCACCTTTGGTAATCCTGTTGCTCCTTTTTACTTGCATTGAGCAATACATCTTTGATTTTTGGCTTGAAATGATCAAATTGTTCCAGTTCACTCAAATAACGCAAGTCGGTTGAATGGAACAGTGCTCTCACTTGATAGTAAATTGCATTTTCCAGATTACCATTGCGATATTCAGTATCTGCTTTTAGCAAATTGTGTTCTGTGAATTTAATGAAATTAACAAAAGTTAAACACATATCAAAACTGGGTGCTGTCATTGTTGTTTAACCTTTCGCCTCTGGGCCAATATCAAAAGTTTGGTAACTGCTTAGCATACGGCTTTCCATAAGCTCCATGTTGGCATTTGTTAATAATGGTGAGATGAAAAAATTTCTTATAAACTAAAAACGCCAAATTTCAAAACCACATTTTGTAAACAAACTATTTAGTCTGACCAGCTCATGTGGATCAGAAAATCACCAAAATTAATTTTTTTTGCTTGAATCGATAGATATTGAGAACATCGATATGAAATAATATCGATTCTGAGATATTCTTGCATTATCTATCTTATATCTACCAGATTAGATCAGTGAATTAACTTCTACTATCCCATAGCTAGGTATGACTTAAAATAGTCGAAGTCATTTATTTTAAAAGTGATCAGTTGAAAATTTAGTTCAAGTATATGGAATTGGTACATTCCTCCGAAAAGAATGAGAATATTCCGAAACGGTATTACCTTGCAAACCACTATCAGCTGGCATTAAAATTTATCGATAGGCCAATGCTTACCAACACTTGTTTTCACCATCGATATGCGATAAGTAGATAGGCCATGTGGTATTTTTTAGTATATTGTTTCAGTTTGCGCGGAAAGTTTTTTAAAAGTTTCAATAACTAAATTTTATTTTATTTCGATGCACAAAATGCACAATGAAAGCCGAAAATCAACACTACAAAACGCATGTTTCGGGCAAGTCATCAGAAAGCTTTTGCAACACCATGCTGTTTTTTTTGTTGATGATGGATGTTGTTTTTGTTAATGCTGTTGGTGTTATTGCCATTATTGTTGTTGTTGTGGTTCATAAAATTGGTATTCATTCATAAAAACTCGGCGAAGTTTTGCGCAATCCAAGGAAAAGCTTTTGCGCCGATGCGCAGAGTCTAGAGGCAAAAACTGTGTCAATCCCACACACAGACACACACGCACACAGGCAGAATCAGAGGCACATGCATTACACTTGGTTTTGTTTTTTTATTTGTTGGCTTTGCCTTTATGTTTTTGCTTTTTTGTTTTTGGATCGCTATCCGGTTAGTTGAACCACACCCTCCAAATGCCCTAAAAAAACCTTACGCAACAATAAAAAAAAAAACAACAACAAAATGAAAAACAAAAAGCAAAGAACCGTAAAAGCACAACACTTTTTTTGCTTCCTTTTGAATCTAACCGTTAGTTTTGGCTAATGATGATGCCAAGCTGACAGGAGCGAAGGGGGATCCAGGGAGCCAAGAGAACGATAACGGTAATATAGCAAACGCAGCAGCAGCTGCTCTGCCTTGTTGATGCCAAACGCGTGGGCAGCAAAAAGCCAAAGTCTGACGTCAAATGATGTTTTGGGCCGCTCCCCAAAAACAAAAAAAAAATAAAAAGACGAGCCGCGATGCAGCGCCCACAGCTGCGAAATGCAGTTGGACATTTTAGGGATTCTAATCCAACCAATTATCACCTGTGTACCTGATATACATGTGTGTATATAACCACGCCGATTCCAAATTTAATCCTTTTGGCCAAATAGTTATTTAATTTACCTTATGCATTTTAATTTTTTTTCTTGCGTTTGGTCCAGAGATGATGCTGCATTTTATCCTAAAGGAATTTTATTGGAACTGTCAACTTGACGAAATTGTTTCGTTTAATATTGACTTGACGCCGGCGCAAATGACTCTCGCTCGCTGCTCTCTGCTAGGCTTTCTCTCCTTTGGTCTTCCTCTTCCTGTCTCTCTCCCGTGTGCTTTCTCCTTTCGGTTACTTTGTGTGTGTTTTTGTTAGGCATTCTGCCACTCTGCCAGCGTTGACGTCGACAGCATCCTTTCTACTTATTAATTTTGATGTTGCTTTTCACTTTTACTTTACTTTCTGTGTTTGGTTAACACAACAAAACGTGGCCAAAATGAAAAACCAAAAAAACGAAGAAAAACATGAAAATGTTCCCTTTTTGCTTAAATTATTTATGATCTCTAACTTGGTCACGTCCTTTTGACTGGGGAATGGTCGAGTGATGAGCAGGGTGGGTGGTTAGGGTAAGAGTGGGTTGAGCTTAGAAATTATAACATTAATATTACATTAACGCTCACATACATACACATACACACATGCATATCCACACGTGCATAGGGGAGACATTAAAAGCTTGTAGAAACACACACCACACAAGCACACACACACACAAACACACACACACACAAACACACACACACACACACACACACAAACACACACAGGCACAAACAACACCAAGCCACCCCACAAAAAAAGCAACGAAAAAATGTGGAAAAAAAGAAACGGTACAAAAAATATGGCACACATTCCAACAGTTGCAGCAGCCAAAGCTTCGCAGCAGCAGCATCCCTCTTTCATTCTCTCTCACTCTCTCTCTGTCTGTCTTACTCTCATCCTCCCTCTCTCGCACTTGCTCTCTCGCTTCCTTTTCTTTTTTTTTCTTTTTGCTTAGCTGCGCTGCTGCTGCTGCCTGGCCTCAAAGTCAAAACGAAATTCGAAGTCAACGGTTGTCTAACGGGTTTTAATTTTTATTTCGAGCCAAAAAACCTAATAAATTTAAAAGGAATATTAAAAGTCGCTTTGAACTAAAACAAATTTTAAAAATTAATAAGAATAAATTTCAAATTCGCTCATTGAAATAAAACACAACCGTAAAAAGAAAAAAAAGGAGTAGAAATTGTATAAAATGTTAGCCTACTTCTAGGCGAAAGATTGTGTATGTGATTAAAAAGAAACAAGAGGCAGGAGAAAAAGGATGGAAATTGAAATAAATTTTAAATAAATTTAATAAATTAAGGTGTGGTGTTTTATGCAACTTGCCAACTTATCGCAGTCACAGGCACAGACACACACACGCACATACACAAACACTGGAAATATAAAGGATAAAGCCAGAAAGAAATCGAAATTAAAATATATACATATACATATATATACCGAACAACAACAACTAAGTAGAAGAACAAGAAGAAGCAGAATAAGAAGAGAAATAAAAGGAACAAGAGTGGTAGAGGAGGAAGAAGAATTTTCGGCTATCGCTGTAATTCAACGCTCATCTCAAAGTTTCTCTGCCACAGCCAACGTCGCAGCTGACTCTGCCTCTGCCACAGCCTCTGAACCTTTTCTTTCGTGCTCTCTCTCTCTGTCTCTCCCTCCCTCTTTATTTTTCTCACTCTCTGTCACTCTTTGTGTGTCTGTCTCTTTCCCTCTCATTAGTTTCGTCAAGTGAAAACATTTTGTCGTTTCGTTTTTGGTTTCGTCAAGTTTTGTAGGTATTTTTTGGCCAAGAGAGCGAGAAGCACAGCAGACCAAAAACCATTTCTGTCTGTGGTCTAAAGGACCAGAAAGAAAGGACAAAAAAATTTTTGGACGCAAAACACGCCTCAAATTTTCGGGAGCATCATAAAAAAGTAATAATATTCAAATATCAAATCGGTTTAAAAGTCAACATATATACATATATATTATGTTATAGCGAATAGTTAATCACAAGTGCAACGATAAAACAAAAATTCAATTCAAATTTAAAAGTGCGTGTGTGTGTGTGTGTGTGTGGCAACGCCTTTTGACACAAAAGTAAAGAAAATTGATGAAAATTTTGCAACTAAATTAAAGTAAAAGTGTTTAAAACTTGAAACAAAATCCTCCCCCTGGTGGTGGGAGGTGTTTCACAAAAACCCATATAATATATACATATATATATATATATATGTAGATATATCAATATATATATATTTATATACATATATAATCTAAGGATTATAAAGAAACAGATAGCATACTTTTCGGGCAGTTATCCTGCATTAGCCAAAGGAGGCGCTACATCTTCTCTGCCGATTCTGTTCTATTATTTAACTGCTTTCAACTTGACGAAAGTTGCATTGAAAGTCCCCTTTCAACGCCTCAGCATCCACAGAGGCAGCAAAAAATAAAGAGAGAGAGAGAGAGAGAGAGAGAGAGACAAAATATAATATATATTTATATGTGCATATACATATATATATATATACGTATATATACATATATGTATATATATACATATCTACATTAAATTGAACGAGGAGAGACAGACTTAAAAATTCTCTCTCCTTGCTTCTGCTCCTGGCTTGGCCCAAAATAAATAACATCTGACAGCTGCCCCATCAACATCATCATCATCGTCATTAACAACAGACATCATAAGGGAGCATCAACAATAGAGGAGACTATTCTTCTCTCTCTCTCAGCTAGTTAATCTAATCTGAACATTATTAAATACTAAACAACAACCAAGAATAACCAATCAAATTTGTTAAAACAAAGAAAATGGGTGCCAAGGAAAGTGTGGAGGCAGCCGCCAAAATGAATGCCGATGGCTGGGGTCATGTGGAGGTGTGTATAAAATAAAAATATATAACTAAAGATTATGGAAAATCTATTCCCATTCTAATTTTAACACCATTACCTATACGAAAGTTGATTATAAGTTGAAACTGTAGGGCTAACCATTCCTATTTAGAACCTAATAATATAATTAATAATATGCAAATAAAATTAACCAATTTATCTTAATTTTGTACTAGAATTATAAGTTATGTGTTTAAAATTAATTCTCAGATTTAAAGTAGACAAACATTACGAATATTGTCAAAGAAAAAAGAAAAAAGAAACTAGGCATCCAAATGTTGGAATACTTCATTTTAATTAATTTTGACTTTTGCCCTTTTTTGGTTTGTTGAATCCATTATACATATTTGCCATAGTGCTAAAGCTTTCATTAGTCAACTCACTAATTAATAGGAGAAAGGTAATTGAATTTGCAGTCATCACCGCCCAGTCTTGGAGTTGGGTGCATCCATCATTATCTTTGCTATTGCTACTGCCATTGGGTGGTCATTAGCATCCTGTTGCTTAACACAACTATAAATCAAATGTATGTAGGAGCATTACTAGGACTATTTAGATGGCAACCAATCACAGACATCAATTAACTCTAACTATGGAGATGGTGTCAAACTCACATGTGCACTGATGTAATTAAACTCAACCTCTATGGTGCCGAAAATTCAGGCTCGGCTTCCTCTCAACCTTTCACCCCATTCAATACTGAGAAAACAAAGTCAATTGCGATAACCTTTGCCTTTGAAATTTAATGCAAGTTAAAGGACACGTACCCAGAGGACATCTAGTGGCGGCAATTCATACCGATGACATTTATGTCGCATACTTAGATAGATGGTAAGGACAGACAAATAGGCAGACTTATGGGCGTCTAGACAGACATGCCGGGCGGGCACCATTCGATTGACACTTGAGCTGTTGATGTGGATCAATAATATATATAGTCACTCTAAATATGGTTGCTTTTACAGCTATTGTTTGTGCATGTTAAAATATATAGTACATATGTATATACATTTTCTGAATAGCAGCGTATAAGATAAAAGTGACTTGTACACTGTTCATCATGGTTTAATTTGTCTAATGGTGTTAGTTATACAAGGTCTTACTGTTCCGATCAGTTCAAGTAAGGATTATATTAGTTTTGGTTAGGAAAGACTTTTAGATCCTCTCAAGCAGTATTCTATCGTACAATATTAAAAGATATTTTATTTTTAAATACATATATATATACACTTAATATGCTATATATTAGATTGTTTATGATCTAAGAATTCTGTATCAAAAGGGTTTTTATAGAGAATATTTGAGATAAAAGAATTAACGAGTTTATCTTATTGATATTCTTCTACTGCCAATTTGGCATTATAGCCAAACTAATTTTAAACATTTGGTAACCATCCAGAGTAGTATGAAGAAACTTTTGGCAATACGTACATATATTTGATAATGTCATCAAGTTTGATCAACAAAATCAATTTGTCGCTCATCGCCAAAATCAGGCATCATCAAACAAAAGGCAGCGGACTCGTTTTTGGGCCAAAAAATAACGAAAACTAAGCAAAAATTATATGTGCAACAGTTTCTATACCCTTAACTGAATACTAAACATATTAGAATTTATTGTTCAAATATATAGATATATACACACATATATATTTACGCTCCATGATTAAATTTGGGATCATCCTTTTTTCCAAGGAGTTAACGATAATCAAATTGAAAGAATATTTCTTATTTGAAAATAATATTTAAGATAGTCGCAATTATTATAAAGTTCAAACAATAACGTTGTTAAGTCTATTGAAATTTAAAATTTTACAAATTTAGATTAATTAGGTATTAATATATATATATATAGTTATATACATAAGTATCTAAATCAATTATGTCTGTAAAAGTTATATGAAAAATTTGTCTGATAACGGATGTTCTTTTTAAAAAAGAAAATCCCAAACATAGTTTTAGATTGGTAGAGATAAAACTGAAAATTAAGTTAACTTTCATATATATATTTGTCGCTTGAATGGACAATCATCTAAATGAAGTAATACTAAGCATTCTTTTTTTTATTTTCTTCTTACTTGTTTCTTAACAAATTCAATGTACTCTGCTCTGTTAGGGTATTACAAATTGGGCCAGTCGTCATCACTTTGATGTCGCCAAGCTCCTTACGTTTTTTATAGCATTTTGATGAGATTTGGAGGTAGAGGGAGTAGACAGCGCGACTCGGTAAAGAGAGCAAAAGCAAACAAGGGAGAGAGAGAGAGTGAGAGTGAGAGAAAGAGTGAGTGGGTGGTAGTGAGCGAGGAGGAGCAGTACCGTTTGATTGATTTTAAAAATACATTTTTGACATAAACACGTGCAGGCGCATAAAAGCACAGCAACAAAACAAAACAAAAAAAAAAAACCTCAACAGACGCGCTGGTCCACTTGATGATCTTTTTAGCCTCAACATAGCCATCAGAAGCGATCGCGAGATAGAGCATTTCGGCGATTCGGTAGATGGCTAGATGTGGGCGCCGCCGACACTCTCTCAGAGAATCTGTGTGTGTGTGTGTGTGTTTGTGTTTGACTGCGCTTTGACTTTTTCAGCGGTTTTTCAGTTAGTTGTCGACAAGACGTGCATTTGGAATGTTGTTGTTTTTTTTTTTGTTTTTTAATAATTTTTGGTAGTTTTTGCCAAATTTTCCGGTGATCGATAAACATTTTGTTGTGATTAACAAAAAGCCGGTAAAAGGCAAATACAAAAACAACAAGAACAACAAAAATCGCGCCGTTCGCATTGGTAAACAGGTGTCGTTGGGCTCCCTCTCTTTCGCTCCCTCTCTCAGCCTGTCGGTCTCTCGTTTTCTTTTACATACGGCCGGTCTATGTGTTTTTGCTTTGGTAAATGTTGTAAACAAAAATAGATATAGAATAAGATGATATATGTATATGTATCTATACAGATATAGAACTAACTTATATCGGAAATGTGGCCAACATATGGTCTAGACGGCAAAAGTGAATATATATATAAATATTTTTAAAATTAAATTCATATAAATAATAGAAGAAAAAACAACATTAGGGGAAATCGTTTGAGCGTGGAGGCTTTCCCCAAAAGATTTGCATCTTAAAAACATGTGTGAAAAGTCCAAAGAGAATTCTCTATAAAACTTCAATGGTTTGTTTTTGAGGTTGAGTTGTTGTTGTTGCTGTTGTTGTTGTTGTTGTTGTTGTTGTTGTTGACACCTACACGAAATCTTTTTCCCAATGTGAGGAAAGAGGTGCAAGTAATACCTGCACTTTTGGCCACAGACCGACAACAACAACGGTTGAACTCGCTTCACGTTCGTTCGATCGTTCGCTTTTCATGCCGTTCGCACCTCTTGCAACTTGATTATGATCTCTCTCCCTCTAGCGTGGGTTGTTTCAACAATTATTATTGCCTAATGGCTTGATTCAAGTTCAAAATGTGGCCACAAACACAACAAAAAAAAAAGAAGAAAAAAATTGGGAAAACAAATTGAAAAAAACAAACCAACAATAAAAAAAAAAAAAAAAAAAAAATGCGGGTATTTGGTTATGCCAAGGCCTTTCTTCACTTGCTGAAATCTCCATCGATTTCCCATCTATTCGACTAGACCTTGCATAAATGAAATTTCAATTGTCTAAGAAATTTGATTCAATGGGTATGCATAGCTCTACAGGTTATCCGATAAGAGAAGGAAGTAGATTGGCCTTCTTTTTGGATCCATATCATTGATCCAAAATTGTTTAAAATACAATCGAACTTTCCTATAATCACCATAAAAAAATTTTTTTTTGTTATATACAAATCATAATAACATATGCACTGAAAATAGAATAAAAAAGCTGTGCCTTTGAAATTAATTCATTATACAGAAAGCTTTATTAGATATGTATAAGTTTACCATAGAGAAGTTTAATTGTAATTAAATAAAATTAAAGCTTGCTCACTTTGTAAACAATTAGTTAAGGAATTATTTGCTATATTGAATAGGTAGGTACATATATATAAGTTTACATTAATTGAACTCAGAAATCTCATCTAAAAATTATACATATATGTAGGTCATCTATTCATAACAAATTAAGATAGAATTGTTAAATAATTTTTGATATTTATATTAGTTAAATAATAAGAGTTTTTAGTTATTTCTAATAATAATCTTTTTATACTTTTATAAATATATATACTTAATCTTAGTTTATTAAAAATTAAATCTATCGACCTGCCATTTCTATTACGGGTGTTTCTTATATTATTGCAATTATAGAGAATATTTTGAATAGATAGATAGATGTTCAAAACATCTGGAAAATGTCTAGAATCAATAAAGAAAAACTTTACAAGATATTCCAATTTACTTAAACGGAATCCAGTTTTCTTGAAAGGATTCTTTGACATATATACACAAGCATATATTTTTCAGGAATGTCCGTTTTATGGCATTGTTAAAATAAGATATATGTTGAACTTATATATAGATACATATAAAGTAGTGCACAAGATTTGTTAGGTAACTTGATAAACGTTTAAACATAATTGATATTTGTTCAATTTATTTTATTTTTTTTTTTTGCGTTTTATTTTACAGCGCGGAAGTCGCTACCACGGCCATCGGCATAATCAACGCTCCCAGTCGCTAAATCGCGGCCAGGCGCTCTCTCAGGCGGATGTAAGCGGCATGTGGTGACATCGGGGTGCCTCTGGTAAAGGTGTGTAACCATAACTCAATCTTTCTTCTTTAACAATAATTGAATTTCGATGTTTTTTTTCTTTCTTTTTCTTTTTTATCTTATTGTAGGATCTGCGGCAGGCTGTGCCAATTGCGCCATGGGTAACAAATTGAGCTGCTCCTGTGCCCCATTGATGCGCAAGGCCTATCGCTATGAGGATTCACCTTGGCAGAGTTCCAGACGTCGTGATGGCCATCTATTGAGGTGAGTGTGCAAAATGGGAACGCAAAAGACCCACAAAAAAAGAAAAAAAAAAAAAAGAAAAGAATAGAAGGAGAATAAAACTACTTACAAATCCCATTTAGTTGACTCTTTTGTGTTGTGCCTATAACGAAATTCAATTCGCTAACTTTCGATAACTAATTGTGTTCTTCTTTATCTGGTTTTTCTTTCGTAACCAAAATCCAAACCAAAAAAAAAAAAAAAAAATAATAATAATAAAAAAAATAAACCACACCACCAACAACTACAACTACTACAAAATATGCCTTTCGCCTTCAACTTTAACTACAACTACAACAACCAACAACAACAATAACAACAACTTTCCTCTACCTTCCCCCAACAACAACAACAACAACAACAACTACAACTACAACAAAATTTTGCACAATAAAATTACGAAAATTGGGTCAAAATTCACAAATCAAATCAACAATCAAAAAAAAAAAAAAAAAAAAAATCTTCTTGTATAAAACTCAACTATTGAATTAATGAACCCAAGTTCGTTCAGGTTGTGGGCTGAGGTCTTCCATGTATCGGCTAGTGGAGCCGGCACCGTTAAATGGCAACAAGTATCTGAAGATTTGGTTCCTGTCAATATCACCTGCATTCAGGATTCACCGGAATGCATATTCCACATCACCGCCTATAATAGTCAGGTGGATAAGATTCTTGATGTGAGACTTGTTCAACCAGGTGTGTGTCTATTAAAAAATAATAAACCCAACAATAATTATTTCCCCCCATCTCTCTCCCCCAATCACTATTACTTAATCAAGCAACTTTAAAATCATTATTTGTTTTATCATCCAATAATATACAGGCACACGCATTGGTCAGGCCTCGGAATGTTTTGTCTATTGGAAGGATCCCATGACAAATGATACTTGGGGATTAAATTTCACTTCCCCTATTGATGCCAAACAGTTTCGTGAATGCTGTGTAAGTATTCTCTTACAGTTTGTCCTTTTGTTAACGGCCAGCCACAGAAAAAGAAATTCCAAAAAAAAAAAAAAAAAAAATTCAACAAAAATAAAATATATATATTCAACAAAAATTAAAATCGAATATGGAAAAAAAAAATTGAAAGGCAAAAACCTTAACCTAAATACCTCAGTTACCCATCACCAAAACAAACAAACAAGAAAAAAATAACCGATGAAAAAAATGAAAAAAAAAAAAAACAAAAAGATGAGAAGAAGCAATTATCAATTTACTGACACCTAGTTAAAGTCCTACCCTTCCAAAACAAAATATTATACATACATACATTCAAAAAACCAAAAAAAAAACGTATGAACATCGATGATGATGATGATCAAAGATGATGACACAAGACGATAATGATGATGATGATGATGATGCTGAACTTTGAGAGCCTTTAGACCAAATCATAATCATTGTCGTAATCCAAAAACCCTTTCACATACACACAGAGAGACATCCACTGACATCCACATACTCACACACACATACACACACATATCCACATATATCCGCATACCCACATATACCCACATAGCTTTCCAACCGACTTTTTCGAAAATTTCGATTTTTTTCAATTCCTAATTAGTTGTCAAAAAACGATTTCAATGAATTTGGAAAAATGTTGGAAAAGATTTACTTTGGACTTAGTTTTTCGTCTTCTTTTCGATTGGTTCATAATATTTTTGTATATCAATCTGGCAAAAGTAAAGTATGTATTATGTAGTGTAGTGTCTTATATTAATTTTATATTTTAATCAAAATGTAGATTTTTAATACATTAGCATACAAATATCTACACACACATAACCGCTCCACATATGTACATACATACATACATACATACAGGCATACATACATATACATACATAGATAAACGAGTAACGTTCTTCAAAGTTATTTAATTGGATAAGGTCAGAATAGAATGTACAGTCGTTCTTCATTCTGCATTGTTTACACTATGTTTAGTTAAACGATTAAGCTAGATTCTTTGAAGATTCAGATTTATTTACTTTTTTAACATATTTCTTCTTTGAGTGCAGCGAGAAGAAATCAACTGTTAATTGTATCAAAGATTAAAATATTTGAATATGAAAAGTTTATTTAAAAATTGTAATGAAATTGAATATTTTCAAATGTGTTTCATATCTGTGATATACATATGTAGTTATAAAGTTGAACGACTCGTGTACGCAACAGTTTAAATACGCACACAGACATCCTAAACACTCGCTACTCGTAACACGTTACTCGCCACTCTTCTCATGCATATATAGTTGTAGAGTATAGCCATAATAAAAAGAACACCAAACAAATACATATCTTGGATTAGCCGTCTAATGAATCGTTTTCGTTTTTCTTTCTTCTTACTTTTTGCGCCTCATTTTGTTGCAGGTATCTTACATTGTAAAAAAATACGTTAGTATCGCTTCATGCCTTCCTTTTTTATGATGTTAACATACATATATAGAATTACCTAAGTTTCTCATTATTTTTAAATGTAAATGTTGTTGTCACTCCCTCCAAAAAAAAAAACTTATAATACTAATAACCAAAACCAAACCCCCGAATCCAAATCAATTGCGAAAAGCAAACCCAGTGAAAGAGCAACAAATTTCATCATTTATTATTAGTGTAGATCTCTCTCTCTCTCACACACACTCTCTCTCTCCCTCTATCTCTCTGTATATCCCCTCGATGGGCATGTTCACCTTTATCACTAACAATAAAAAACAAAAACAAACCATAACAAACAAAAAAAAAAAAAGGGTCTCTAAGTGTTGTCTATTTTTCCACTCTATATGTGTGCCTTCACCTAAAACTCTCTCCTTTAACCTAACGCCCCACGCTCACCTACGCTGTCTCTAACAATCGAACAACTAACTAAAGAGAAAAACAAACTTCATTCAAATGTAAAGTTAGGACAACACACACACACGCACATACACACAGAAACAAGAACACTCGCACAAAGACACACACACACACACACGCACACACAACCCACTAAAATTTGTTAAATATATTTATATTATATATACTTTCATTTCTTTTTCTCTCTTCTAAATCATTTTTCGAAATCATTCTCGAAACACAACAACAACAAATTCGTTTCAAAAAAAAAAAAAAATTGTTTCATTTTTAAAATGCATTTCATTTGATCAAAAAAAAAAAAAAAAAAAAAAAAAACTGAAAAAAATTGAAAATAATTTTTAAAAATGTACACAAAACCTAACAAAATAACACACGAGTTTATTTCTATCTTTCTAAACTAAATGAAATCTAACTGTTGTCCCCCCTAACAAAAAAAAAAAAAAAAAAAAAAAACAAAAAAAATACTACAAACTAATTTTATTTAATTAATTTACTTTCTCTATGTATAAAAATCTTACTTATATTTCCTTTTGCATTTTGTATGAAAAACGAAACCAAACAAAATTTCCTCTTTCGAAATCTATCAACTTGAATGTTTAAATTTCAAATTTTCAATTGTATATTGATTGATTCATTGATTGATTGACTGATTGATTGATAAATGGATGTTTCCTATACATATATGTTTATAATGATGAAATGCAAAAGAAAAACGCCAAACGCTTTAAAACAATCGCACGTATCCTGTACTACAATACCGTTACCTATCCTCTACAAACCGTTAACGATGATGAACCCTAAATCCCAAATTATAACCCAATCCTAAGAATATCCAATCCAATCCTAACCCAGTGGGCGGTTTTTAATTGAAGATAACTTTCAAAAACTAAGTAACAAACGAGAGCAAATGAAAAAATATTTATAGATATTCAGAGAATTTAGTTATAAATATATAGTTAGGACATAACAGAAATAAATATATATATAATATATTCTTGAAAAGGTTTCTAAAACCCCCGATAACAGCAATAGCAATAACAATATAGCGCACACAAAGGCTTACAATAAATAATTACTGTTTCGATGAACTTTCTCAAAATGTTCACAATAATCAAAATCGAACGAAATCAGAAGCAAATCAAAAAGTAATCTATACTATATATATATATATATATATATATATTTATATATACATATATATCAGCGCATAGCGCCAGCTTAAAAAAGCATATATATATATATATACAATCTATTTTCGCTATATATTCCATATATAGCATTGCATATATATAGGTACATAAATATATTCTGTAAGGCAAAACTAAAGCTTGTTGTATGTGTAGAGAAAGAAGTGTGAAATTCTTCCAAAACAAAAAAACAAACTTACTTGATTGAAACTCTTACCAAACTATCCTATTTAAACTATCGTATTGTTGTATTAGAAAACTTATTAAACTAACTAAGGCTTCCGTTTAAATCGCACTTTCGTCACAAATTGCACGATATTTCTTAACTGTATTACTATCAAAAAAAAAAAAGAAAAAAAAAAACACCGTACACAACCAAGAAAGAAAAAGTTAATGAAGAAATAAACAAAAAGAAGCAAAGAAACCTTCGCCTAGTTTTCATACTGGGCTTTCAGTAGAGAACCTACAAAGAATATACTTTTAGCAGCAAGAAAGAGACAGACAGGAGAGAAAAAAAAGAGAGAACCGCACACCTTGTACCTTGTTATCCCAATCAACTAACCTAATGATAGTGCGACGTTTTACAGTCGCCTTCTTTCAAATTTTCACGAAAGGCCTCGTCGTCATATTCCCTGAAATTGGATCCACCCGGTGGTGGTGGTGGCGGTAAAAGCGGCGGCGGCAAAGTGAAGGCCAAACGAAAGCCGCTAAGTACACCGGCATCGCCGTCGCGCGTACGCCAAGAGCCCCAGTGCACCTGCATGTCCGCCGAGCAATATGCGCGCCTGAGAACCGATCCACGTGTTAGAGGTGAGAACAATAAAAAATACCAAAAAAAAAACAAAAACAAAAAAACAAAAAAAAAAAACAAATAATAAAAATAAATAAATAGCAATATAGCAAAACTCGGTTAGTTCCCTTGTTTTTAGTTTCTTGATTTTTTTTTTTTTAGTTGTTTTCTCAATTTCAAAATGCAACTACAGAGCTTTAGCAAATCAGGTTACCCCTCAAAATACTCAAAACGAGAATAAAGAAAGAAAAAAAAAGAAAAAAAAAACCAAAATGAAAACAAAAATGATGAAATAGAAAAAGAAAATACGTCCACCGCGCCTCGCCCCCATCAAACTCATCGCCATCATATTCATTGCAGGTTCATCCACTTTGCCGCGTAATGTCGGCTCTCACAGAATCACCGATGTCGACGGTCAACAACAACAACAACAACAGCAGCTCCAACAGCAGGGAAAAGTTGTGAGTGCAGTCAGCAGCACTTCGCTATACGATAATGTGGCTCCCGGTGTGGGTCCCATAGGTCAAGGCGGTGGTGAGTGACAATAACCACAAAGACATACACCCACACACACACACACACATACACAATAAGATAGAAATCATGGGTGTCAACAAATCAATTTAAAATTTCGCATTTTGTTATTTTTAGACACTTTGCAACGCCAAATGAAAACACAACAGGATGGATCGATGGGTGTTTCTAATGCTGGTGTTAATACCAATACACCTGGCGTTATTGTCACCGGTGTTGGTAGTGGCTCCGATATGTGCACTCAAAATCATGTGGGCTCACAGGTGGGCAGCGATGATCCTGGCACTTGTCAAATGGATATGGATCTATCAAAAAACGAAGGCACTCAAGTTGGTGGCGGTTTGCATCAGAGTGTTGGCACTTGTACATCCTCCTCCTCAAAATCAACTGGAACACGCACTAAGGACTTTGGCGATGATATGGTAAATATCTACATATGTATATGTACTCGTATCTGCGATCAATTTCTGTTTTTTTTTTTTCTTAAAAATCAGTTAAGGAAAGTTGAAGTCGTTTGTTTTTTTTTTTTTTTTGTTAAATTTTCTACCTTTTAATTTGAATCTTTAATTAAGAATGACCATTTTAAATTTAAATTTTACAGTCTTAATTTGGTTTTTGATGGTAACGTCTTTCTATTGAAATATTAAAACGGTTTTTAATAATTAAACTGTTTATTAACGAACGTGTTCATTCATGTTTGTAGTGTGAGGGTGTAAGGTGAAAGAGCAAATTTGATTTAATAGAAGAAACTACGATATTTGCAGAGGGTAGAAAACTCTCTCAATTAAACACACACACACACACACACTAATTATTCTCTTTCTCTTTATGTCTCATTCCACTCTCTTTTGCTCTCTCTCTCTCTCTCTCTCTCTGTGTTTTTGCTAGGCACGCGATGCGCACTCGCACGACATGCACCAGCACAATGTAATCAACAATAATACACGCCGCAAAACGAAGAGCACCGAGGACATGAATGTCGACACTAGCACATTGAAACGCATGTTGAAACCGATGCCCAGTACCGAGAGCCCGGTTACCTCACCCGAGATGGGGCGACGACGTTATAACTATTATAATGCGAATGCAGCCCAGACTTTGGGGCCCCAGCACATGATGCATCAGCATGGTATGGTGGGTGGCGGTGGTGGTGGTATGATGGGTGGCATGGGCGTAGCCGGCGTCAGTGGTGGACATCACGTCATGAATAACAATACCATGGGTCGTGCGAGTAGTCAGTCGTCGCGATTCTCTGGATCAAGGTGGGCTAATCAAATACGATGAGTGAACCTTTATGTCAATTCTAATCGGAAATTGTTATTGTTTCTTTCAAATTGTGGCAACTAATTTCTATAGATCTTCACATGAAATTGGTCGCGGTTATCCGCCACGCAATCTCTATTTGGAGTTGGAGCGTGAGCGTAGTTGCATTGAGGGTTCACCACCCTCAGATAATGTCATGTTTGATAATCAATGTTATGCGACAACACCAAGTTCCAGTAATGGTAATTCTGATCAGGATCAATCATATGGTGGAGGACAACAGCAATCTGGTCCGGGACATCAGCAACAGCAGCAGCAACAGCAGCAACAACAACAACAACAACAACAGCAGCCACAGCCGCGCTCTCGCCATCAGCATCATCATCAGCAGGCACCAAATGTAACACCAACACCGGGTAGTCCCACATCTCGATTGCTGCTTGAATATGAGATGCATCTAAGAAACACCTTGGCCAAAGGCATGGATGCTGAATCCTATAGTTTGCATACATTTGAAGCACTTCTATCGCAAAGCATGGAGAATTTGGGTAAGTTCATGTTGAATTACAATTTGAAAGAATTTCTTCTTTTTTTTTTTTTTGTTTTGTTTTGGATTTATTTGTTATTTTGCTGCTGCTGCATTTGTAGCGATTTATTTTCCCTTCTATAACAAAACCTTCCACTTCTCTGACCAACAAAAATTTCGTTCTAGTTGTTGTTGTACCACTAGCGGAACGTTTCTCGTTTGATTTTTCCTCTCAGTTTGTTGTTTTTTTTTTTTTAATATTTTATTTTTCCTTTCCTTTTGGTTTTCTTTTCTTTTTTTTTTTTTTGTAAATTCCATTTTCTTGTCTTCTCCCTCCATCTAATCGAATTTTTAATTAGGTTTGTGTGTTTACCTGTAACGAAATGTTTCCTTTGTCAGTTGAAATTAATCAAGTCAGCGAATTGTTCAATCAACGGGTTCGGATGGATAGTAGCGGGTGGAAAGTGTAATAATCTGCTTACATAGTTTAGCCAGAGAATGGGGTTGTGTGTGTGTGTGCGCTTAGCTGGCATGGTATGTGGGTAAATACTATATATGTGTAGGTATAGCCAATCAATTGAAAAGAATTTCAACTAGAGAAATCACAATGAAACGAATGAAAAGGGAATCCGATTGCTAGTGTATTTGGTTCCTGTCTTACTGAATTAAAATTAGATTAATTTTCGTTTTCGATTTTCCAATTCCAATTTGATTCATAACGATAAGCATAATCTAATCTAATCTAGATATTAGTATTCGTTCAGGAATAAATTGATTTCGAATTCATTAAATTGCATATTGTTTTGATCAATTAACAAGCCAACTACCATATCGTTGCTATTGAAAGGAATTCGGTTTTGAAATTAAAGATCGCAAGACGAAGATCTGGCTTTAGGTTTAGATTAAACAACATTTAGAATTCAATTTTGTTGTTGCCGATTAGGTTTACCAACTAGTTATAAAGAGATTAATGGGAGATAATAATGGCTTGGTGAAAAGTAATGGAATAAGGACTAATGATACAAATCTATTGGCATCATTTTGAAATCATTTTCTTTTTAGCTGGTTTTAAATCAATCAAATAATTTTATCTTCCTACGCTTTCTCAGTAATTAATTGTGCATATGTTTTAAAGTCATGTAATGTATTGAAGGTTCCATCATAGGCTTCTTCTCCTATTTAGCTTAAAGTCCTCCTGCTTTAATATACTGCTTACCCTATAATACTAGAATATATATCGCTCAGCATTTATTTCCTATATAAATTTTCTGTACTACTTTCTTGCAAAATTTCATTAACATTTCTTTAATTTTAAATGTAAACTTATTTGAAAAAAAAAATTGCTATTCATAAAACCCACAATCAAAAGTATATATATATATATATAAATATATCACAAAATCAAAATGCTCTCCACCACTGACATATATCACCATTACAACAACAACTAAACCACCAACAACCACAACAACAACAACAACAAATATCATCAGAATTCGCTGAAAGCCTACCAGGATCAACACAGCGCAGCCCATATCCACTACGTAGGCGTAAGTAGTTCCATTTCAAAGAATGCACGCAACTATCTTAATGTTTCTTTTTATCTATCAGTTAAGCTGCTTAATTTTTTATTTAATATCTAAATTGAAATTTACTAATTTTGTTTATATATACCTTTTTCAGCTAATGCCAAATCGTCAACTTTACCCTTGCCGCCACATCGTCCCTTATCTACCATTAGGGATAAGGAACGTGATCGTGATCGCGATGGTTATTATAGTGATCGCAATGAATTGATACGCGAGCGTGAACGTGAAAGAGATCGCGGCTATCTATCGGATCATAATGCTAGGTAGAAACTGTTCTATCTATAGTTAATCCTCCTCCATTTAATATTCAATTGTTTATTTTGTATTTTCAAATTTAGTTTTTCCAATTCACGTTGCGCCTCTTGCATTGGAGAATCGGCTCGTGCCCAATGGTTCCGTCATTCGGATGGTTGGCGTTCGGGCAGTTCTACTATTGGTTCTGGTTCCGGTCATGGCATGATGACCCAACAAGTTCCTGGCTCGGGACACAAGCGCTCGCCCTGGGATTCGTTGCCCTCATTGCGTCAGGATAGCAGTTTGAATGATTCGGGCTATAAGAGTGCCCGTGCTGATTCACTTGAGCAACGGTATGCTTAATTTAAAATCTCATTTTAATGTCCTCATGACTGATATGATTTTTGTCTCTTTTTAAATATATTTTACAGAGCTGAGTTTATACGCCAGGATAGCTTGCGTTCGGAGTATTTAAGTGATCGTGATTCGCGTTATGGAATTGTACAACAGGCCTCCATTGAGAGCACTGATTCGCGGATGTGTTATCTCACATCATCAGAGGTAAGTGAGAAATCATTTCAGAGTTCAAAAAGAACTCTGTGATGACAAATGATAGAATAAGCACAAGCATAAGGTTCTTCATAAAAATGTTTCCACTAATAATATCTAGTTAACAAAGTGTCTAGTATTTAGGAATCGCTTCGGTACCATCCAATCCAATGGTGCCAATCTAGAACAGTGCTAATACCATGAAAACTGAATATCTATATATTTAAGCTGATGTTTTTTTATTAGAGGATATATTCAAATTGTGAAGAATGTAGACTTGTCTAAAAGGATTACTGAGTTAAATAAGTTAATAGGGTACTTCAATTATTGTGCAGGTCATAGTCTGTCCATTTGTATTAATGGAACCATTAATTAATCTAAATGAAAGTGTTGTTACAACATTTTTAAAGTCTTGTGATCTTAGATAGACTTATGTATTTACATTCTGCAAACGCAATTTAAAGACCATTTTGGTCTAGTATTAATTGGTTAATGGCAAGCTTTAAAATACATATACCAAATTTCTGGATAAAAATCCTAATAATACATACCATAGATCCCTTTTCTTAAAGATTTAAAAATGTTAAAGCCTTGCTAAAATCATCCGCCCTGTTGTACCATATCAAAATATTCAAATTAATTGAATTTCATTTATTTAACAATTACCTTCAACTAAGTTGAGAGAATTTTATACGATTAATGTAAATTTGTTTAAATTAGATTATATATTCAAAGAAAAAGTTCGAAAGCAATATAAATAAATAATAATATATTTTATATTAGGCATATGTGCTCTCAAAAGTAGACTATGAAATATTCAACAAATTCTAAGTAATCACTCCATAAATATATAATAATTTGTCAATTTATTCTGCTGCAATTTCGGTCATATTGAAATATACATTTCTCGTTTGGCAAATGCCACCATTAAAATATCCAAAAAGCATTCATCATCCATAAAGCCAAGTAGTATCAGCATCCTCCACCATTCCTTTGAAATTGAGTTCTACTGTTGGAGAGCAGGAAAGACTCTTTCCTTTTATTTTGGACCTACCCTTCTGTAATACTATGTTGTGCTATTTATAGAGGCATGCGGCAACTGGGTCAACCAGTTAGAACTCTACCTGCCCACTGTTGAAAGCTTAAGACCGAACGTTGGCTGTTATATACGCTGTTACAGTCTCTGTTAGTCGTACAGGAGTTATATATATTTGGTGTAAAGTCATTTTACATGCATAAATTGTATATGGGTATAAAGCTAAACGTATGTATGTATATACACAAACATATATATATATATATATATATATATGTACCTATATATATATATATATATATATATTTATATAAATATATATATTTAGTATATATGCATATAAAACAGAAAAAAATACAAAAAAAAAGATGAAAAGTCAACTAAGGCATTTGGCATAAATGATATTTTTAGGACTCTCCTCGCTACCTATTTCTCATTCTTGATGCTTTCTTCATACTAGCTATAGCAAGGAACTCTCAACGAAAGCCTGACCCAGTTTACGTTGATTAAAAACAAACTAACACACACACACAGACAGACACACACACAAACAAAGCTATGTGTATGTACATTCTTGCATTCGGTGAATATTGTGGGAATTTGTAACTCCCAAAAGATATTGTAAAAGCCGGCTTTAGTTAGAGGGCGTGGCTTAACATAGATGTATACATATATGGAAATTAATTGCCAACTTGCCAATTTTAAATCCCAAAAAATTTTGCCTTGACTCTAATGAGGTTTCCTTTCTAACTAACTCTCCTACCTAAATTGCTGCCAAGTTCCGCTCTAAAGTGTAATCCGTTGCTCTCACCGACTTTCCGTTGATTTGTTACCCCCAACCGCGCCAATTTCTTTATTCAAGCTTGAGATGTAATACATCATTTGGCTGGCTGCTTGCAATTGTCTACTCTTCCATTGTTACACTGACACACAATTCGAAAATATGATGTGCTCTACCACCATCTCCTTTTCCAGCATGCCCTAAGCGGCGCATGCGCTTTCTACGACTCACTCTTTCACTCTCTCTTTCTCCCTCTCTCCCTCCCTCAATTGCTTAGCTTTGGGTTAGCTTTTTGCGACAGCTTCCAGCTGCGATGAGGAAAGCTTTCAATTGGTTACAGCTTCGGCTCTCTATCTTCGTACCTCTGGCCGCTGGTGCTGCTGCTGATGTTGGGACGACTGTCATTGCGCGCTGCTGCTGTTTTGCTTATAGTGTTGCGCTACAAAAATTTTTCATAATCAACTAAAAAATTTACGCATGTGTGTGTGTGTGTGTGTGCGTGTGCGGTTGTTTAAAAAACAACATTAAGAAAGAAATTCACACAAATATTTGCATTAAACTAAAACAAAATACAATAAAAATCCTGAAAAATCAGTCACATCAGGAAAATTGTGTATAAACGAAAGTTTCTTTTTTTTTTCTAGTGTTATTTAAAGAAAGAAAAAAAGGAAGGAATATTCAACAACGACCAGCAGCTGCAGTAACTGCAATTTTCTCTCTCGCTCTCGCTCTCTATCTATCCCTCTCTCACTCTCGCTCTCTGTCTCTCTCTCTCTCTCTGTCTCTCTTGCTGTCTATTTCGCGCTCGCTGAAAAGTATGCAATGCAATGTTAGTGTACGTGTGTGAATGTCTGTATATGTGTGTGTGCTTGTGCCTGAAAAAATACAGTTTATATGAATTTGATTATTACTAAAAGCAGCAGCGCAGCATTAACAATTGTAATAACAGAAAAAAAAGACTAACCTTACGACGACAATAAGCAACAACAATAAATAATAATCACAAAGCCACACAGGAGAAACGTAAAGAAACTAAAAGCAATGTAAGCACAACGTAAGCAAAACGAAATGCACAAATCACAGTGGGTCAAGCTACGATTAAGCCAACACTTACCATTTTCATCATCTAAGCGTGTATATACATACATAAGTACATAAGTATATATATATATATGTATATCTTTATAGAAAAAAGAGGCGATTTCAATTAGGCTAAATCCAATGACTAGAATAACAATATTAAAGAAAACCTGAGCACCATCAACAACATGAAGTAGTGCAAAAAAAAAAAGAAGAAAAGTGCCAAGTCGTTGGACAAATGCGATTAGAATCACGTTTTTCTTTTGTGCCCACCCGCATAGCCCAATCCCCGTACTCACCACATTTGTACGTTATGTGCGTGTTTGTGCTTGTTTGGGCACGTGTTGTATGAGTACATGTGTATGTTCCTGTGTGTGTGTGTGTGTGTTTTTGTGTTTTGATAAGCTTAAGAGTTGTGTGTGCGTGCGTGTGTGTGTGTGTGCGTGCGTGGGTGATGTGGTAGTAGACCACTTTTTGCCGGTCTTTTCTATGGCTTTTATTGACAAAAGTATCACACAATTACCAGTTACATTTGATATAGCAACTGCTCTTGTTGTTGGCTGGCTCTTTGGCTCTATCTTTTTTTTATGGAATTAATCCTTAAACAGTTTGTCATAGTATATCTTTACTGTGTTAAATAAACACATTGCTAACGAGTGTGCTCTGCTCTTTTCATCCTCCGTTTCTGACTTTGCCCTGTATAAATAATGTAAATCGCCTGGCCACCAGGCATCAAACGTACCGACCAATTTTAACATGAGACCGTTTGAAAGCTTTTGCGTTGCCTGGCAAAAAAGCTTTCAACTGTTAAGTGAGTAACGCGACAAATGGCGGCGGTTGTGGGAAGGCTGGATTTAAAAGCTTTACGCTGTCCACAGGATGTGGCAAGTGCTACTGTTAAGCCTTCTCATTCTTCCTTTTACTCTCAAACCTCTCCTTATATTGCCCCTCGCTTTCTCTCTGACTCTCTCTCCCTCTCTCTTTCACTCTCTCTCTCTCTCTCTCTCTCTTCTTTCGAACATACTCTACTTATTTGCTATCGACCTCACTTCACCCTTTGCTTCTGCCTAATGTAATGGCATACTCTTGTTAAAATTGATGAAGTGAGTTGACCTTTTAATTGCAAATTCCCGTACAGTTTAGCAATCCAAACTGACAACAACAAACAAACTACATATTCATTCTGTTGTTGCATTTTGATATTTATTAAATGATAGCTTGGCAATATCTATTTGATTAACAAATGTCTGTTCAAATTCAAAGCTCGACATTTATTCCAACATGGAACATTATCTATCAGCAATTAGTATATATACTATATGTATTATTACTATATATATTATTTTGGGTTAGATCGTAAATGTTTTATGTGCTATCACACAATGTGAATTCATTGCATTATAAATATTGATTCTAATAATATATTAAAACCATAATCTGTTACATTCCGAATTGTTCTTATTATTTTGTTAAAAAAGTTTTTGTCCAGTTTCTTAAAATTTCACAGCTTTCCATTTTCTTGGTAAATGATATTCCAAAGAAGTTGAAACTTTGTTTGCTTACTTTATGTAAAACTTATATTTATTATAGAGTATGTTAAAAACAAAAGCAAAAACAACTTAATATATTTGTTAATTTTATATACATATTTAAGTAGCTTTTAGGTTGCTCTGATATAGATATATGTACGTATTAAAGAAGAAATTCATACTTTTACCCCTTTGGTCAAGAAATTTGTAAGATTTTTTTCAATTTTACTTCGGGTAAAGTTTTAAATCAGTCAGATGGAATTCTTTTTTTTTTTTTTTTTACTTTTCGTTGCAATTTTGACAGGATTTCTCTTTTTCAGTTTTTACCAATAACTTTTCTTGATAATATTGACTAAACTGTCACATCTACTTAAGTATTCTACCAAAAACTTTTGACAACCACAAAAAAAAAAAAAAAAAAAGAAATGGGAGAAAAAAAAGAAATGACAGTGAAATGGAGGAAAAGTTGTTCTGTGGAATTTTAAAAGGGTTCTCATTGTTCGCACTGACGACGTCTTTTTCTTTCATTTGGCACGATTGATTCCAACAATTCATAATTTGGCTTAATGAGCTAGCATAATTTAAAAGTTATTTAAAATGTATATAAAAACGAAGGGAAAAGTAATGTGAACAAATATTCCATTTTATTTGTCATTTTTCACGTTGTCGTTGTTCCCCTAAGAGGTTTTTTTTTTTTTTGTCTCAAAATGATCAATCAAATTGATTAATTACCGAAAAAAGGCGATTTAAAATGGGAGGAACAACAAAAAAAATATGTACCAAAAAGGACATTAATTTATGCCACTCTGAATGTGCGTGTGCGTATGTGTGTGTGTGTGTGTGTTGGTGTGTATGTGTGTGTGTGTGTGTGTGGTTGAATGCCGACGCGAAACAGCGAAGGACCCAATTAGATAAGAAGTTTGTTTGGTAAAGACATAAGCCACTTTGTTGACCTTTTTTTTTTTATTACGTGTTCGGTCTTCGAAGTGTTTTGCTCATTAGCTTTATGTTCTTATCAGAGATGAGAGCATTTCTTTTGGTGGTTTTTTTCCCTTCTGTTTATACCCTGTAACGAGAGGATAAGCTGAGTGACATCTTTTAAAGCCCTAACAGCCGCGACCATCCACATATTAACCGAAATTCGAGTTTAAGAATGCAAGTTAAATAAATATAGAAATAAGAGTACCGATTATAAGTCATTTGAGTTACTTCAGGGAACGGCAGGAGTTTTTACTTTTAATAAGAAGAAAATAAAATCCGTCTATAGCTTACTTCAAGTAAACTTCAATAGGGTATAATGGAGTCGGCTTTTGGTATGTCATTGGTTTTATTTCTTTTGGTTTTCTTTTATTTATTTTTTTTAATTTGTTTAATTTTCATTTTCGCACCTTTCATTAAGAGCAAATTGATGGGAAACGCTCAGAAACAGCTGAGGCTGCCCTCAGGTAGTAGGGAAGAAAACAAAAGCTAAAAAACTTTTCCATTCCTCTTTTTTTTTATCGTTACTTTTTCCTTCTTTATATATGTATACTTATATATATATTTTTTGCCCGTTGTTGTCCTCGAGGATGCTAAATCATTTGGCACCGTTGAACATTTCAAGCAAATTGACGCAGCAGCGAAAAGTGGCAATGGTGTGGGTAGAGGGCGGGAGGGGGGAAATAAAAACGAAGAAAAACGTAGGAGGAAAATGAGAAAAATTGTGAGCTGAACAGACGTGGAAATTACAATTTGGCCTGCTCTGCTCTATCTCTACTTATCCCCTCTATTTCCCTCCATCCCCCCTGTTTCAGTGACATTTCAATAAGTGAAGAAACTAATTTTTGTATTACTCAAGCAAAAAGTTTTCTTGTCTGAGGCAAAGAAGGAAAGAATATGCGGGGATGCGGTGTGGCAGGTCTTTGACGACAGTGTGGGGGAAGGGGGGGCTGGTGAAGGGAAGGGCAACGGAGTGGTAAAAAGTGCAATATTAATTTGCAGCGAGTGCATTAAGGCATGCGAGGAGGTCTGGAGAAGAGACGGAGACGTAACTGGAGAGTGTGGGTTTTTTTTTTGCCCTGTCAGCGAAAGTTGGACATGGACAGTTGGCCAAAAGTATTTGACACAAAAATAACAGTTTTTCTTCGGACCAAAACTAGAAAAAAGCAAAAAAAAAAAAATGAAAAAAGAGAGTGTATTACACGTATATTCTGGCTTGCAACTTTGAGTTTAGTTTCAGTGTTCCCACCTCACCTCCCTTCGGGTCCTTTTTATCCTTATTTTTTTTTTCTGGCATTATGAAATGCTAAAAGCCTTGACTCTAAAGCTGTCGATGTATGTATGTACGTGGTTGGGGGGGATTTTTTGAAGGGGGTGTAAGGGAGAGAAGTAAAAAGATTCGATTCACTTTTTGATAATTCTTTTTCGGTCAGTGTTTTTTCCTTCCCCTTTTCTTTTTTTTTTTTTTTGGTCCCTTTGGACACTGCCAAAATGACAGTCGTATGTAGCACCCCAGATTCATTCGAGATTGGACTCTTTGCGGTCATCACTTGGCACTGATGAAAAGTTTGAATTCTGTTACTGTCCATTTTCTTCGTCTTCCCTCATCATCATCATCATCATCATCATCATCATCTCCTCACTGAGATTGCCGTGGTGGCTATGAGTGTGTGGGTGATTGGGTGCCCGAGTGTGTGTATGTGTGTGTGCATGTGCATATGTATGGAGTGACCCTTGCGGCAGGCTTATGGAATTTTAAGCGCATTGCCAAATGCATTTTCGAGCCATGGCTATGAAAGAGGGTATTTTGAAATGAAATGAACGCAAAAAAAAACAAAAAAAAAAAATAAAAAATAAAACATGGAGGAGAAACCAAAATGAAAATGAAAAGAAGAAAGTTTGTGAAAAGTTCATCGATATCTCAATAATGGTCAGATGTCAGTGTTGGTTTTTTCTGTTTTTTTTTTTTTTTATACTTCTGTTGGTATTAATAGGCATCAAATGCAATGAAAAAGTTTCCTATTTAATCGAATTTCATTTGCCTTCTGATAAATCTTTAAATCTGTCACGGCTGAAAGCAACTGTCCAGTTAATTTTGTCACAAAATTTTCATTAACAGGAAAACTAGCATTATAATTAACTTGCATTAAATTATGTGAAATGCTCTTTAAGTGCATTGGTAAATAAAAAATGGACAGAACTTTAAATAGCTCTTAAATAGTTCTTCGTCCTTTGATTAAAATTAAAAGACAAGTTTCTAATTAAAATAAAATCAAAATTGTCATATCAATGATCAATGTATCAATTGAGTTATTAAACTTTCATTAAAAGATAAAGTTTATAATCTATAATCATAATCGGAATATAATTTTAATTTGATTTTATATTTCTGAAACTATAGCAATAAACTTGCAACATTCCGTTGCTATATATAATGATTCTAATCTATAATTTTAGTTTAAACAAATCTGCTTCATACATTTTTTGTAATTAATAATACATTGGACAATTTGAAAAGGGTTCTGTCTATATATATATAAGTATATATATATATATATATATATTAATATTAAGTTAATTTTTTGCTAGTGGGCAAAAATGTTGTTGCTTTTGCTATACTGAAAACACTCCATGGGGCACTTGTAAGGGATTTGTTGCTTTTCTTTTTAAATACTTACACAACTTTTCACTTACTCACAAGACTTCTGCTTAAGTAGAGAAGTACCAAAGAAGCAGCAGCAGCCGACAAAACTTTCGAGGGAAAATAACTTAAACACTTCAAGAGCAGACTGAGAGACATTCAGTTCGTCGGTTTGCTGGTTGGCAGCTGGAGGAGTTGCCAAGTCAATTTTACTTCTGCCTTAATGCCATACCTTTTACAAATTATACAAATATAATAAAGTCTTTACCAAAGAAACGAAAATGAAATGAAAACCAAGAGAACTCATTTCAATTGCACGACAACGTCGACGACAGCGACAACGACAGCGACAGCGACAGCGACGACACGCAGCACTTGAATAACAACAAAAAAAAAAAAGGAGAAAAAAAAACGAAGAAAAAATGAATGAAAAACGAATGGGAGCACATCAGTGCGTATGTTGGCACTTGTATCCTCCATTCGCCGACCTCAAGATACTGTATATCAAATGAAATTCTAACTACAAATGGACACTTTAGCCATTAACTTTATATTATATCTACATCTATAACTGCATCTAAAACGATTTTAAACTACATATTATAGTTTTAAAAGACATACATTTTATCCAAGACTAAGGCGTCGGACAAATTAATTGATTAACAAGTACAAACCAATAGATAAACATAAAATAAAAACGGATGTACGAACAAATTAATGTTGTAAATACAACAACACGAAGACAAACTTTAGAAATAATTTAGGAAGAATGTAATAAAAGTCGTGCCAGAGACTCATCTACAGATGGTTAGAGTGTATAGTCTAATTAACAAAACGGAAGGATTAGGTCGATGGATATGGTAGCATCAACATGGTAATAGACTTCTTTGTCTGATTTCTACAGGGTACAATGAGAGAGAAAAAAAAAAACAGAGCGCAAGGGAAACAATAAATGAAAATCATATAGAGAGAAGCGTATAAAATGTTTCAACATCAATGACAAACAATTGTAACCACTCAGTTTCGTACTTTGTTCCTCTTTTTTCTTGTATTATATACATATATGCATATATATATATATATATATATATATATGTATATACATATAGTATACGTTTTTTTTTTTTTTGCATATCACACACCAGAATTTTTCACAGGTGAAAATCAAGTTACTGAGGTTGTTTCTTGGAGGCTGTGCTGCTGCTTGATTTCTTCCTTCCTGTCTACCAGCCTGCCAGCCAGCGTGCTTGCCTGGCCGCCTCCCCGCAACTACCCGCCTACTGCCTTTTCAGGCCAAAAGAAAAGAAATTGTAGGGAAATTGGAGGATCGGGGGTTTGAGGGAGGTAAATGTTAAAGCAGAAACATGGAGAGGAAAAAAGGGAACACAGAAATGGCAAACGATGTCGTTTCGTTTCGTTGGCGTTGCTTGTTCCCTCTGTCAAAAGATTATACCTTGGCTCATAAAAAATAATAAAATGTTCCAAGGGAAAACGGCAAAAGGGAAATGGATGCCTTTGCTTGTGCCTAACCCTCCCCCGCCTCAATCATCCTCTTTTACCCATCTGTCCTCAGCTCTGGACTCACATGAGCGCACCCAACAGAGAGAGAGAGAGAGAAAGAAAAAAAATGAAGGATTTTCCCAACATTTCGCTCTGCCCAATGCTCCTTTTTATACATTTGTATGTAAATGTAAAATGTCGTTTGGCATTCGCGACCTTAAAACTGCCGCTATGTGAGAAAGAGTAGTAGTAGATTGGAGGCAAAAAAAAAAAAAAAAAGAAGGGGAGTGGCGGCTGTTACCACCTTCATCTCATTCTTTTTTGCTGGCACTTTCCATGCCCCTTGCCCCAGTCTGCCTGCCGTTTGCTGCCTCTGCTGCTTCTTCTTGTTCAGGCCTCATTTTGGCACCTCGGCACATTTTTTGTGTGTTGGCCCTGGTAATTGGCATGTGTTCAGCATTTTCGCTCCGTTGTACACACTTTTTCGCACAGTTTGCAGTTTCCCCCACCCATTTGCCATTTCCATCTCCTCCATCTCCTCCTCCTCCTCTCCTTGGTTTCTCCCTCTCTGTTTCTCTTTTGGATTACTTGTAAGCTAAAGATATGAATATAATTAAATGTTACAACTACATTTTTACACATTTTTCCCTCTGTTGTGTGCCCCCACTTTTCGAGGTGTTTTATGTTGTCAAAAAAGTCATCAACTAAATTGGCTTAGAGAGATGATGGTGGCGGTGGTAGGTGGAATGTCGGTTTGGTGGGGCGTATGCTAAAGAGGAAGGAAGTGGCATAAAACTTGAATGCCAATTGTTGTGATTCTTCCTTTTTGGGTTGTTGGTTGGACACAATTAAGATTAGTCTCTTAAGTTGGCGAATTAAGTTGTTTGAAATTGAGAAATGTCTTTACTCGCCCCCCAATCCACTCAAAAAAAAAAAAGTGCGTCTAACGGTTAGACACGATAGAAGTGAAACCTTCCGTAAAACAAACAGAGAGAATGAGACGAAAGCAGCATTAGGAGCGGGATAATTATTGGTTCATTATAATATTGCTATAAAGGTCATATTTTATTTTCTTCATTTTATTATTATTCATCCTCAATGTTTTCAATTTCGACAAATGATACGAGTGGCTTATGATAGCTAAAATATGATACAAATGCTTTGGTTTCGATGTTGTCAACATATCTTTGAAATACCGCGTCAATTGTTGTTTTTGATCGTGTTGTTGATTCAGTGCGATTGTTACACATTTTTAAACCGAATGTTGTATTGAGAAAGTCAATTAAAGGAACCGCTGTGTCCAATGCAAAATTTACGTTAAAATCGCCACTTAAAATCATTGGAACTTTATCGTAATCTTTTCTAAGTATCCGCGATTCTTCTGGTGTATACTTTATTAAATTTTCATGAATGAATTCCGTGATGCTATTTATTGATTGATTCGGTGAAATATAAATTGCCACAATTAAAACTGTTTTTCCATTGCTCAATTTGGTTTCGCATGCACATATTTCTCCCACTTTAGAGAGCTGAACAGACATGAAGTCGGATTTGTTTAACGTAGCGTGTACCCCTTAGGGGGTTTACAACCACGGTACTCAAATATGTCCATTTGACATATAGTACAGTGGGCCAAAATAATGCGTCAGCCAACGCCCCTCAAAGATGAAACATCTTATCAGTGCCAATTGAAATGTATGCTGTCGGACATAGCATTTCCCCCTTGGGTAAGGGCGAGGTCTATCTAACACCTCTGCTGGTCTATGGGTACAGCACCCGGTTGAAACGCAACTCCACGCCGAACCCGAAGGCTCTTCCCGCATTCGGGCATTAACCACAGCCACTACGATCTCCCACAAGGGGGCCAACCACTAACTGGGCTAGCTAATGGGCTACTAGCCCATCCCGTAGTACCAAATTAACAGCTTTGGTCGGCTGTTCGCAGCGAAAGCTACTAACCATTTTGTTCATTTTGTTCATTTCGTTGTTGACAAACACGGATTGGGTGATCCATCGGCTTACCCCCCTAGAGAGGTTCACCTACCAGATTAGGCGTTCTGGTCAAGCCCCGTAGCATGGAACGAGTTCCACACTACTACCAGTTTCGGCTAACGTCAGCCCGGCACTGGTTGCTCCACGTGGTCCATCCCTCGCCGCCTCGAAAACGCCGCCCTCGCGAACGTCTCCAGGTTCCGCTGCTGCTCCTGTGTCTCCAGGACCCGGGAAAAGTCCCAACGGGCAACTTCCATCCTGACGCCAAGTCCGTCGAGGTCTCGCAAATCTGCATAGAGTGGGCAGGCAACTAGAACGTGCCGCCAGTCTTCGCACTCGGCACCGCAAAGACATGCGGGCGTCGCACTCAGACCTCTCTGATGCAGAAATGCGTTCAGCGATCCATGGCCAGTCAGCAGGAATCCAGCGTGGAGGCCAAATGCTTGGTCCTTCCGGCTGAAGACGAAGCGTACGTTCGGGTTAAACTGATGAGTCGGTCGACCGTGCTCATCGTTATCCCACCTGCGTTGCCACTCGCAGCATATACGCTCGTCCATCATCGCCTTCATCTGCCTCCGATCCAGACTTGCCACATCCAGACCGTACAGCCAATCGCCTTCCTCCAGCGGGTGGGCACGCTTGACTTTGAAACTGATTGCCAAACGTCTGGCAACCAGATCCAAAGGTGGAGCTCCAGCAAGCACCTGCAGTGCCACGGTGGACACTGTACGGCATACCGGTAGGCATCCTAAGAGCATAGCTCTCTGACAAGAGATGAGGCGCCTCCTGGCCCCCGACTCTCTCTTGACAGCGGAATACCACACCGAGGCACCAAACAGTGCACAAGGCACCATGAGTCCGGCATAAACGGTGCGTCTTGCTCGAGGACTGAGTCCCCAGTCAACTCGTAGCACGCGACACAATGCTCCGGCGACTCCAGCTAGCTTACCGCGTAATCCAGCGATGTGCGACTGAAAATTCAGACGCTCGCCAACTGTGATGCCAAGGTACCGGTACTGTGTTACATATGGTAGGCTTGCTCCTGCAAACCTAACACAGGGCGGCCGCGATCGGGCCAATCTCCCTTTAAGTAACATCATCGCCGTCTTGCTGGTCGAGATCGAAACGCCGACCTCTGCTCCCCAAGCTCCCACGACGGACATCAGCTCCTCTGCTCGACGCTCCAGTACGGCTCTCGACCTTCCCTCGACGACGACCAGCAGATCGTCCGCATACGCGCTGTATCCGCACAGGGGCTCCAGTCGTTGGAGCAGCACATCCATCATTGTGTTCCAAATGAACGGCCCACAGATGGATCCCTGGGGACATCCTCGGGTCACCTCCATGGTAACCTCTCCGAATCTGCTGGTCATTTTCGCACTCCTGCCACTGAAGAAGCTTCTCCACAAGCTGGCTTCAGGGCATCCCGCGTCGATCAAGCGGCGCATCACGGCGCTCCACTCGATGTTGTCGAATGCACCCTTGAAATCAATGAAAAGACCGAGCACGTAAGCCTCCTGGCTGGAGGCCACGCTGGTCTTGACATGATTCCAGGCATCTTCAACACTGCGACCAGGTCGAAAGCCGAATTGCCATCTATTTCCATCCGGGAGCACCTCCTTCATCCGATTTACCATGATTCCCTCCAACACCTTGCCGAAAACTGGCAACAAGCATATACCCCGATAGGAAGCTGGGTTAGACCCATCCTTATCTGGGCCCTTGAGTAGCGCCACTACACGTGGGCACTTCCACTCAAGGGGGAAATATCCCTCAGCTATGCAGCGGGAAAACAACGCTGAGATGTGCTCGGGAATGGCACGCCATACCGCCTTGCAGATACCACCTGTGATGCCGTCTAGCCCGGGAGAGCGCCTGCTCTTCAACCGGGCCACGCATACATCGACCTCGAAGGCTTCGAGAGACGGTGCAGCTTCATCTGGAATGGCAATGTCATCACTCATCTCCGCAACTGGAAAGAAGTTACGGAGGAGGAGACTCGCACAGTCGTGCCATGTTACGACTTGCCTGCCATCCGAACGAAGACATGTCAGCTCTGTGGATCGCTCCTCGGCATATCCTGTAGACGTGCCCCCATGGGTCATCCCTGTGGTTTCCAACGAAACTTCGCCAGTGATCCTCCTTAGTCTGCAGGATGAGCTTCTTGAACTCGCGGACGGCTGTCCGCAGATGAGTTGCCAGAAGCTGCGCAGATTCATGGCCTCTGCGCCTAGCATCCTGGAGCCTTCGCCTCAGTCTCCTGACCTCTCGGCGTTTGGTACTAAGTTCAGTGGTCCACCACTTCACTTTTCCCACAGCTCTCGACGTCCTGCGGCCTAGCACTCTATCGCACACGGACTGTACGATGGTGCGTAGTGCAGTCACGGATGAATCCACCGGCAAAGCTCTGATGTGCTCCAAGGGAAGGTGCTCCAGGATTTCCTCCGCCAGTTCTGAGTCGAACAATCGCCAGTTAGCATTCGCGAGTTTCCAGGACGGCACAGGAGCATATGTGCTCTCAACTGTGTCTGGGGAAGGCGACACAACAACAGTAATCATGTTGTGGTCGCTCATCTCCCACTCGTCCACACTCCAGTCATACGTGGCCCACGTAGACGCTGCTTCGCTGACAATTGTTACGTCGATATCGCTCTGTCCGCGGCGATTGTCAAACGTAAACACCTCGCTGAATTGATTTAGAACTCCGGCTCGGCTCCCGAGAATCCAATCCTCCAGCTGCTCACCCCGCCTGCAGTTCAGTTGGCCACGAAAACTATCGTAGCGCTTACTGAACCACAAGGGGGATACAGCATTCGCATCTAGGCAGAGGATGACCGGAGTACTGCTCGCCAGTAGCAGTAGGGCATCCATATACAGAAAGTCCCTCGTTGTCAATTCAGCTTGTGCATGGCAGTACAGTGAGGTCAGGTAGATTGAGCCAAACTCACCTGTCACCCTCACGCATACTCCAGCCTCGGTGATATGTGACTCGACTGGCAGGCAGATGACATCTGGATCGTCGATGATGACGGCAGCGTTTCTTCTCCGACCCTCAAAGATTCGGCTGCCGTACACTCTCATCCCGGCTGGGAATCCAGTAATACGGCCTTCCTCATCTGTGTAGGGCTCCTGTAGCAGCGCAAAGGGCAATCGGGAATCCCGCATACGCACACCGACATCGATGCACGCAACGCGACCCCGCCCACAATTGGCTTGGATGAGACCAAACATATTAATGTCTGGCCTGCACCCTTTCCAACACTCCTCGGTAAATCGGTCACGATCCCGAGAGCATCAGATGCCCTGAGGGTTGCCCTTTGAAGCGACAGTTCCGGCAGTCCACCGGATTGCTGCACTTCGCTGCCTTGTGCCCAGCCTGACCGCACTGTCGGCACACATCGGACTTCAGGCGGCATTCGGACACCTTGTGATCGAATCCGACGCACCTATGGCAAGCATAGGTACGGACGACCGGCCGGCATCGGTACGAAAACCACTTGATGTAGACCCGTCCGGTCTTCTCAAGTACGGCCAGCGCAGCATCGTCCACATCAAGCGTCAGATTGATACTGGCGCCATCTGTGACGGACCAAGGCTTTGTCTCCAAATGGACCGCCTTCTTAAAAACAACTGCCGTCATCTCCTCCTGGAAGTTGTTCACGAACAACTCTTCCATAAACGTCTCGGGGGCGATGCTCATGTCCACGTCGAACACCGTCACCCGTGGCCTCACGCCCTTGCTCTGTTGGACTGTCAGTCCAACCTCTGCGAACTTTTTGTTCGCTACCACTCGCCGCATCTCGTTCGCCGATGGCGTACGGATCACGGCACCGCCGCGCTTCAGCTCCCGCACCTCGTGGACACGCACTCCCAGTGTCGGTGCGACCTCCTTTCTTATCCGTTCCGCCACTTGCTTGCCGGACACGCTCGGGTCCCGACTCGTGACCACCGCGGACCACGTCTCAACTGGCTTGTTGAACCGTGGCGCGGGGATCGGCACTCCGGGGACGGGGACAGCGGCGGCAGCGACACCAGTGACGGCTGGATAGGCAGCATGGTAAGCTGCAAGGCTTGCGGCAACGGGAGCAGGCGGCGGGGGTGCGGGTTGTCCACCCGAGAGGCTTTCGAGCAACGCGTTCCTCATGGCCAGCGGCATTGCCAGTTCCTCGAGGCGCCTTATCGCTGCCGAGATATCTCGCGCTGCTCCAGGCTTGACACCCACAATGGCGTTGCGGGTGCCCTCGGCAGCAGCGGAGATCTCGGCCAGGATTGCCGACGTTCCACCGGCCACAATACGCCACGCTGGGCATTGCGGCACCCCGGCGACGACAGCCCCGGCTGCGACGGCGACGTCGACAGCAGCAGCGGCATCGACAGCGGCGACGGGCGCTTTCCGTTTCACCGGCTTCGCGACGGGCAGAACGAACTCCGCTTCAGGGGCGACTGAGGGCATGGACACGCTGTCCATCGCCACCCTCTTGGCGACCGTGGCCTCGTTGGCCATCAGGTCCGGCACCGATACCGTGCGGCCCTGCGCCTTGCGCCCCTTCCGACGGCTCCCGGCGGCACCCACAGCAGCAGTCAGACTGGCCGACGACTCGGCGTCTGACTCCGCGACCGAATCCGCAGATTCCGCGACCGTGGAAACACTCACCATGCTGGTGGTGCTTCCACAACGGCTTCTCGTGCCGTTCATCTGCTGTCCTTTGCAGCGAGTGTTCACTGTAGTAGTGTTCACTGTAACACACACAACACACACGCACACTTGTTTCTGGGTCTCTGCCCGCGAGTATGCAATACTTTTAGGTGCTACCTAAAAGTATGCCACACTATTTTAGGCACTGCCTAAAAATATGCTGCACTTTATATCAATGCACTGTCACCTGATTGGCTGGCCAATCAGGGCAAATGTACGGCACTTTTCACAAACTTGTAAACAAGTTACCGCTGTACCACGTGGTTGTCGCACTGGGTTTTTTCCACTGGTATTTTTCCACTCGAATTGTTTCCGATTATACTTCACACCGATATTCGCGATTTAATGCGCTGGCACAACCGCACTGTTCAGCAGTCCAAAACACACTGAGTAGCTGAACAGACAGTGATTCTAGTTGCTTTGCATTCATATCTATCTGTAAAGTTACAATACGAGCACCGTCATTTTGATTGTGGTATATTGCAACACCGCCTGCTCTCGTTTGTGGTCTTTTAAATTGAACTACAATATCAAAATTGGGAATGTCAAAAATGGTTTCATTATCCAACCAAGTCTCGGAAAGAATTAGAAAATTTGACGATGTTGCTACTTTGTCTAACTGCAGATCGTGTACATGAGCGCGCAAACTTTGGCAATTAAATGTAAATAATGACAACCCTTCCCTAGCTGTTATAAAATCACTTAATAACGTTCCAATTGTTTCAAGTCGATTGAGATGTAGCCTTTGAAATTCAGCTTGCAACTCAATTGTAGATACTGTTCCTCTTCGGCCAAGATAAAATTTTCTATCATTCTTTTTTGAAACAAGATGTAGTCCTTGGATTGATGCGACGTACAAGAGCTGTTGAGCGTGGGATGAAATAAAAAAAAAAAATATATATATATGTATATATGTATACAAAAGCGTACTTATGTATACATATGTATATGCATGCACACTTGCCGGCCGAAAATGTACATACATACATATACATATGTGTGTACGCATGCGTTTAAATTAAATTCTGCCGGCGTCGACAAGCAAAGACCAGCCGACGGTGCCCGAACTATCCAATATCGTCGCCGAAACACTTCGGCTACCGAAAAGAATTGAGCAAACACAAATAAGGAACGCTATATAACTCTGTTCTATCTCATTCTCTCGCAGGCTATAAGATCTATATGTATGTATGTCTCTTTTTAGTGTCGCTTTTTCGTTTCATCGAGTCTCAAATCACTCCCAACGATTCTAAAGAAGTTTTCACTTCAAAAAAAAAAAAAAAAACGAACAAAATGACAAGAAAACTTCTTAATGAGTCAAAAGGCAGATGGAATGAGAAAAATGGTTTGAAATTCATTTTGAAAAAAGTGTGTGTAAAACCAAAATCAAAACGCAAAACGGAATTACACTCAAACATTTAAAGTTCGGCTGAATTGATTATTGATTCTACTTTTTGCAAATTTATACTTAAGTATCCATCGAATGTGATTACAAAATGATTCGCAATTCCACTAGATGAATTGGACAGGTTTAGTTCTATTGGTTTTTTTTTTTCAGTAAGCTTAAATAACAATGCATTTTGTTATCCTTTTTCCAATACATACGAAATTGATGGATTTTCCTGGTACTTGCCTAGTGTAAGATATCGCTTATTATTAGTGTTAAACCAATAAGCTTTTTCTACCTATCCAATTTCAAATCTCTCAAACAAAGACAATTTGTTAAGAAAGGTTCAAATTACCTAAATCCAATCATCAATCAATTTGCAGATGGGAGCAACAGAATTTATTCCAGACATCTATATTGTTTCTCATGATTGTTAAATGCCACATTGGCGTCTTCTTGTCTGTGTATACTAAGCAATAATAGTAAAAATAATAATAATAATAATAATAAAAATTCAAATAAATTGCAAAATTCAATAAATTAAATGAAATTCAAATATAAATATACATACATATACATATACATAAATTCGAGCTCTATGAGAAAATTGCTGCAATTCATTGCCTACTTTTTTGGGCCATTGCAAGAGATTTGTTCAATGATAATTAAATTTGCATAACTTTTGTTCAAATTGCAATTTTTGTTAATTTTTTGATGCATTCAGTTTGTAGTGGTTGGTGTATCATGTCATCATCATTTGTTTTATAAAATATTTAAATTAATACCAATATTTATATATTCAAATCACATCAAATAATACAAAAAATAATTCTCATCTTTTTTCTCTTTTATACTTTTCACTTACAGGTAAGTTTTCGATATGAAAAGATTTAACAATTTCACTGAAAATAAACTAGACCCAGGTAAGTACAGTCTGCATCAATAACAATAACAGCCAATCAAGTGCACAGAAAATGGCTAAAAATTCCTAACATCCTTTTTCTGTACTTTGAGCTATAAATTTCTCGAATCACAAAAGTTCTATGTGAGCTATAACTTTATTTCAAAATGGCTGGCTAGCATTATCTGAGTAAAACTTGATGATAGTTTGATCAAATAGTTAGTTTACTTTAACATTTTTACACTATTTAACGATGTGGGTAAAAAGTGTAAGGAATTTAATAAATTAAATTGGTCAGATAACATTTTGTTTTATCTGTAATTGCCAGCGAGAGCAAATAATGATTTCGGATACAATTTAATTGATTTATATGTATGTGTAAAGTGTGTGTTACAAGCACCTTTATAATATCATACAATACCTTAAAAAGAAGTGTATAAAAAATTGGTATTGGTTATATTGAACTAAAATGAAATTTATGAGGCACGGGAAAATCTTGTTTGTTGCTTCTAATTTATAGTCAGTTAGTTGGCATAAGCCAAGAGCATTGAGGAGACACCTTAACGGTCAGACAAAGAGTAAAAGAAAGAGAGATAGACAGAGGCAGAGATAGAGATAGGAATAAAGGCGGATATCCGCATGCAAGCCATAACTCAATAAACCATTGTCCGCATTTCAAGGAAGAAGCAAAATAAAACAAAAGAGCTAAAACTAAAATCCAGCAGCAGTCAAAGATACAATCAAAATGCAGTGGCAACAAAAAAAAAAAAAAAAAAATAAAATAATAAAAAAAAAAAAGAAAACAGAAAACCAGGACAAACAGAGACGACAGCCAGAGAAAGAGAGATAGAGAGAAAGGGAAGACGGAGAAAGAGATTAGAAAAGTAAACAAAGCCAAGGCAATGGGAAGTCGATGCGACTCCACTTGAAGCTCCTTTCGCGCGCTTCCCTTCCCCACAATTCTTGCCTCTGTGCTCCTCCTCTTGCGTTGGCAAAGAAATAAACATTAACTGTAATTTAGTAGAGCATTGTGCTTAAGCGGCCAGTCTCGGGTTTGCTTTTCTGCTTTCTTTTTTTTTTTTTTTTATTTTTCCTTCTGTTTTTCTATCTCTCTCTGAAATTATGGCCCATTGTGCAGCCCAGTCAGCCACGCCCCTCCACGTCCGTCTAACCGTATGGCCAAACGTCTGTCCGTGCTCCGTTTTGGGTCCAGTTCTCAGTTGAGTTTCAAGTTCCACGAGGCATTTCGTGCTGGTCAAAACGCCAAGGGGAGTCCCATGTCCCACGTTTCCACGAAGTGCCAGAGAGGTCAGAGTTGCGGCTGCTGTCAGTGGAGCAATTGTTATTTGCCTGCAGAGACAGCAGTGGCAGCATCAAAAATATATATACACACACACACACACACACACACACACATACATACAAATATAACAGAGACACAGTAATAGACAGAGGGCACAGCAGACATAGACATAGACTGGAGGCAGCAGCTTTAGATTCAACTTTATAGACAAACTACTCAGTTTTCACATTGCCAACAATTAGATGGCAACAGCAGCTGGCAATAGACACACATTGAAGAAATACAAAATACACTGATAAATTAACATTTGAATTAAAGTAATAAGATATTTTTTAATCTGTTTTTTTATCTTTATTAGCAAGTTCTATTAGAGAGACTCTTGACATAAGAATATCTATGCTTTAGTTAGTCGATTGATTGAAGAACCTTTAATAAGTTTAACTACTTTTGAATCTCGAATATATATTCAACAATGTTATCTTTTATTTTTTTTTTTTTTGCCTTGGCGGTAGTATTTCTCTCAGTGCAACCAATACTTAGATATAAATGGCAAAAAAAAAAAAATAAAAAGAAAGGGGAAGAAGGGCAAGCAAGGGAAAATAAAACCAAACACACAAATAGCAAAGCAAATATGGCTGATGCCGCCATCGCCGCTATTGGTTGATGGTGGTGGCAATGGCGGTATGATGGTATGATGGTCGTTTTGGTATTGACGGTGCGGCACACAAACTCTCAACAATAATCGACAACAATAAAAGCCAACAACACAGCAACAGCAACAGCAACAGCAAAAAAAAAAAAAAAAAAGAAAAAAAAAAATTGAAAAGAAAAGAAAAGAAAAGAAAAAGGAGACTAAATTGTAGTGCCAGTTGGCCCACTAGTTAGATTGCTGAGAATGCCAATATGAACGAATTTATAGATATGCAAAGGATATGAAAACGAAGATAGATATGTGAATATGAATATATAAAAAATGTATATATGTATGAAGATTTATACGAACAAAGATGAGAATGAGAAAGGTGACAATATTGAAAGGAATTTGAAGTTTGAAAATGAAAATATCTACTAAATCTATGGATAAATATATAAATGGATATATGGATATATGATTTGAAGACAGGGATACAGATAAAGCTAGACATGAATAAATGAATAAATTAAAGATAAATATAAATACATTAAAGATAAATATAAATAAATTAAAGATAAATATATAATATGTATTAAAGATGTAGCCCAAGCATGTAATAGAAAATTAGATGAGGGAGGGAAAGTTTTCTTTTCATTTTATAAGGATCATAGAAAATGTTTATTAATTAAATAAATTTAAAAGGTAACTAACAGCAGCTGGCCGGGCATATATTTCTCACCACAACTCACCACGCGTTTTGCTGTTTGTTTTTTTTTTTTTTATTTGTTTGCAACTTTAGTCATAATTCAACACCTAAAGGCGTGAAAACAAAAATGAAAATTTTTAATAAAAATAAACCATTTGCACACAACAACAACAGAGTGTAAGCGAGAGACAAATAGAATGGTAGAGGGAGAAAGAGAGAAAACCTTTTTCAAATTAAACTTTTTGCTTTGGGGTCGCCGCCACTCTGACCACTTGATGATACCTTTAGCCACCGCTACGACCCACCCCTCCAAAAAAAAAAAAATCAAACTCGCGCCACTCTTACCCTCATCTAACCATTGCACACACACACCCACACACACACATTTTAACACCGTGCTCTGGCCAGCTGGCTTTATTGCCGGAGACTAAACAACAATTTTCATAGCCTATCAGAGTCAGAGAAGGGAAACTTTTTCTCGAGTGCAAGCAACAAATTAAATTTGCCTTGGTAATTGGATTTCAAAACACTTCGTCCGACGCTCTCACACCCTCTCATTCTCTTGCTAGCTCTCGCATTTGCTTTCGCTCTCTTCTCCTTTCTTTTTCCCTCTCTTTGTCTCTCTGAGTTGGCTATGTTTAATGCCGCCAACCGCCAAAAAAAAAAAAAGAAAGAAAGAAAGAAAAAACAAAAAAAAAAAAAGCTTTTCTTATTGTATTGCCTCCAACAAAAACTGGACATGGACAAGCGAATGTTGCCTGTCAAAGGCTGCATGGAGGAGGATGTTGCCTGCCGACTGCCGACTGCTGCTTGCTGCCTGCCGCCTGCCGTCTAATGGCATTTATACGCTTTCGGCTTTTCTTTTTTTTTTTTTTTTCGCCCAGTTACAGAGAGAAAGCTTTGGCCTAGAAACTGTACTCTCCACCTCTTACTTGTGTGCTATTGCCACTTCTTTCTCTTTTCTCTTCCGTCTGTATTGGCCTCCTGGCAGAAAATTGTAGCCGCGCATCAAGTAAACAAAATGATTTGACATCCAAACCGAATTGAGGCAACAACAACAACAACAACAATAATAACAACAATTCAACCAGAGTTTGATAATTATAAGAGGCGGGCGCGGGGAGCAAGTAAATAGATTTTATGTTGCAACATCAACACAAAAGATAGCGGAAATTAACCCTCAGTATAGGCCATCTTCAAGCCGGAAATTATAAAAAATAGCAAATTATGGCAAATGTTCTATGCAGATTTCAAACAGCGGCAACAGCCTAAAATCTATTTTCAATAAGTCTGATGATTAACTTGCTTCTTATGCAAAGAGATTGAATGCAAAAATCTCAATTCTTTGTTTCTCTATAATCTCTGGTTTAAAATCAATTAGTGATTCAATATATTCATTTAAAATTTACAAAATCTAATGTTAATTTGAAATCAAAAAATAACTTAAAAAATAATATAATACTTATTATGCTTCTGTCTGGAATTCCTATGACAAAAGAACTTAATTTACTTAACTTTTACAATGTCTATTCAAGTAGATTTTAATTCACAATTTCCAAATGACACACTCTTTGTTGAGGTGAATAATTTACTTAATCGACATCTCTTGAAATTTAATTAAAAAGTTAACAACAGTTGTTAGCCACAATTAGAACGTTCTTATGGCAACGAACTTCAAAGTTTGCTCAATAAAAATACGTTTAAAAATGTTTGGACCAATTTTTCAAATATTTTGAATCTTACAACATTTTAAGTGAAATATTTTTAGTGCAATGAAATTTTAGCGGATGCTAGAATCCTATTTTTTTTCTTCTCGATATTTTTATCAAGATGATTTCAAGGTGAAAATGGATATTAAGTATATGAGTTTTTCCTTTGTCAATTTTCTCGCCACAATGTATGCTTTTTCGCTTTTCTGCGATACTTTATTCCAAAACATAAACCACAAAACAAGCAAGAAGAAATAATAATCGTAAAACTCTCTGCGTTTCAATTACATTTTCAATATTTGCAAAAAAAAAAAAAAGAAAATAAAAAAAAGCAAGAAGAAATACAACAACAAAACAAAACCGAAACCTGCGAAAAAGTACGGAAAAATTGTTGGATGAGGAGAGTGGAGGAGAGGAGAAGCAAAACTTTTCGTAAATACAGGAAATTCAATGCCAAAAAAATATTCCAAGTAAAAATCCATTAAATAACCCACGTAAATAAACTGAAATAAAGACAAACATTTCTCCCCACCTAACCATAATACATATATGTATATATATATATAGTGATATATATATATATTGATATATGTATATACATATATATATATATATATATATATGTGTGTATATAGATATAGCTTATTCTCCATCTCCTTCCATCTCGCTTTCTTGTTCTGTCTCTTTCGGCTGTGTCTGAAATTCATTTTTCAAATTCCAATCACAGTTATTAAATCTTTGCTATATGGTTATGGTTATTGTTGTGATTTGATTTTATGGTAATAGATGGAGCGGAGTGGGGCGAAAGTTGGGGGTGAGGGTGACACTGAAAAGGAAAGAGAACTAAGCCAAATCAGAGGAAAACCAAAGAGAAACTTATCTCACTCGCTTGCTCTACCTCTCTTTCTCTCTCTCTCTCTCATACTCTGCGTTTGTGTGTGTGTGCGTGCGTGTGTTGTGTAGTATGTAGGGTGTTGGGAGAAGTGGGGAAAGGGGAGCCTAAAATGCTTTACTGACGTCATAAAACTGAGTTTTTGTCTTATCTGCCATGCCAAATAATGAGAGCGAGAGAGAGGGAAAGAGAGAAAGAAGAAAAAAAGGATGCGTTATATATATGTGTGTGTGTGTGTGTGTGTGTCTGAATTTGCCTACCTCCTTCCTTCTCACTCTCCCTATCTCTTTATTTCCATCTCTGGTTCTATGTATGTGTGTGTAGGCTAAATTTAAATGTCTCTAACAGAGACTAGGCCTCAGGAATCCTTTTGGTCCTTCGGTCTTTGCTGCTTGCTTGCCTGCTGCCTGTCACTGAAACGCATAAAAGGAAAAATAATTATATTTAAAGGCAATTTGGTGGCAACCGCAGTTTCTGCAGTGTCCTTGACCGACTTGAGTTTTTTTTCCATACACACACACACATATATATATATATATGTATTTCTTTTTCCTCATTTTTTATAGTTTACTGCATCGCCTAGCCTAGATATATATTATATATATACATATATATGTATTTGTACAGAGAGAATATTCTACGTTTTCCTCTCATTATTAACATATTTGCAAGCTATTTTCTTATTGCAAGCATAATATTTATATATGCGTTAAGGGGGCGGTGGCGGCGACATCGAGGAGGGAGGGTTAAATGGGCCAATGCTGCGTATGCGTTATATTTTACGATTCGTTCGTGTGTGTTTGTGTGTGTAAGTGTGTGTCTGTGCGTGGGCGTGGCGCGCCATGTGACTTATTTCAGAGCATGATTTAAGCTTCGTTTTCTGTTTTTTTTTTCTTCTTTTTTTGGTGGCTGTGATTGCCCTTGGGGGGTAGGTAAGCGTTGGGGCGCTGCGAGTGGTTTGGGGTGAAGTGAGACATTTTTGACGGTGTTGACTTTATGAGATAATTTGTGTGGAATGTTTGATTTGATGTCTGGAGCGCTTCAACAAATAAAAGGAAGACAGTAAGAGGGAGACAGACACCGAGAGAAGAACAGGAGGTGGGAGAAAGAAAGAGAGATAGAGCGAGAGAGAGACAGAGTAAGAGGCTAGTGAGAAATTATAAAAATATTTAGACGAATTTAGGCGCTAGACAAATAATTGTAGCCTACTTTTCTGCGCACAATAATAATGTTAGTTTATGTTCTTTGCGTATTAAATGTTATATAAACAAACGGAAAACTAAGCAAATTTGTCAGATATTCATTTAACAACTAAACATCAGCTGAATTATTAAAAACTTATTGTTTATTTTGATAGTTTTAAAAACCTTTCTGGATTAGAGCAGTTTCTGTCGTTACACAAGTTCATTTCAACTGGAACATAAGTATTTTCCACATCTAAAACAATAAAAAATAATTTTTAGTCATAAATTTAATTCATTAATTTGCGCTACACGGTTTCCAAAAATTTCTAAATATATTATCCTAAAATAGAATGACATATGAAACAAACATGTCGATGTCTTGGTAGAGAAATATTAGTAGAATCCCCGACATAGATTCCAGCATAGATTTTTAGCAATATGTACAGATTCTTCAGTTACTGCTTTATATTTAGCCATAAAGTATGTCTAACTATCTTGCTGTTATTTCCTTAATGTCAATTTGCAAAACCATTAAAACTCTCTAAAGTCTTAACAACTTTCAATTTAAATTCAATATTCAAAGATTACGTTTTAAACTCTTACAATCTTTGACAAAATAAAGGTTTCTGATCTATGTACATGATAAGCTGAGTAAATATAAGCTTATACATATAACAAAAAAAATACAAAAAAAAAATTAAACAGTAAATTGAAAGGTATTTTATTATTTTTTGTTGCCTTTTCTAATTTAATGGGAATTATATGGGCTCTGTTTACGAATGGTTGTACTGCACTCTATCCAAATCGTTTTACTAAATATAGAATAGCTGCTATAGAAACAGCGGGGCAACTGAAGTGACTGGCTTTTATTAACTCACTAGGGTAAAAAATTTGTTAATCCTATGACCAACCATTGAAAGTGTGACCCAGTCGCGTCACAAAGCCTACAAATTGTATACAAAATTTTTTGTGTTTTATGTTGTTAACCCCCAACAGGCTATGCTGGTCTTTCAATCACTTGCAAGAGGAGAAATCGAGTCGCATAAAAGTTCATGCCCCATGTCATCACCCCACAACGAAGCTATTACAAATTAATCCCAAAAAAAAAAGAAAAAAAAAACCAAACCGAAGAAAAGGAAGGGGAAGGCAAAAAAAAAAAAAAAAAAAAAAAAAAAAACTTTGCCTATTCAGTCTATTCTTCATTCTATTATATGTACTTACTTACTTACTACCCAACAACCAGAAAACCTAATCCCAAAGACCACAATGCCTAAGCAAAATGTCTCAAGCAGCACCAGCAGCAGCAGCAGAAGTAGCAGGAGAAGTAAAAGGAGCATGAAGAACAGGCGGCAGTAGAAAGCCTTCGAAAGTTGTAACAAAATAAATTATGCTTACGATTTGTAAAAGCTTTAATACGCCCCAGAGCCAAAAAGAGCCACAGAGACAGCTGTTGTTGTTGTTGTTGTTGTTATTGTTGTTATTGCTGCTGCTGCTGCTGCTGCTGCTAACCGAAAGACAACAATGAATAAATTTAATTTTACCAAGCGACCGACCTACCGCACATAACTTTAGCTACAGGCAACAACACCACCAACAACGACAACACCAACAACAACAAGAACAATAACAACAACAACAAGATGAACAACAACAGCTCAATAATGTTAGTGTTGTTGTTAGTGTTATTGTTGTTGACTAAACACCTTTGAGATTTGTGAGAGATATGGTTGAACTTCTGCCCCTAAAGTCCCACCCCATATAACATTATTCTACACAGAATGTACACACACACACACACAAGCCGTACATGCCGCACACTCACACTACTACCACAAATGACAGAGGTGCATTATAACTGCATTTTGCTTTTTTGATGACGTCGTCAATGTTGTCGCTCGTTCTCTCCCTCTTTCTCTCTATCCCCCTCTCTCTCTCTTTCTCTCTCTCTCTCTCTCTCACTCTCTCTCTCTTTTACTCCGTATCTCTGTCTCTTTTGTTCTCTTAACTTGGCTTAAAAGAGTAAATGGGAAAAGCTTTAAACGTCAAAAGCTTTTCACCTTAACGCCTGCTGCTCATGTGACTAAGCCAGAGGCAAGAGAGCGAAAGAGAAAGAAATCGAGAGATGCTGCTGCTGCTGGTATATGAAAGCTTTCTCCTGATTTTGCTGATTACGTAAATAAAGGCGAAGCCTCCTATGAAACGAAACAGTTATAAACAATTTTTAAACTGGAATTACGAGAGGCAAAGCTGACACACCGCATACGACAACACACGACACAACGAAATGCCGATACGATGATACGAGAACGAAACGACGACAACGACGACGACGATGATGACACCAACGAAGCTACCAACGAAGCTACCAAAACGAAGTCCAAAATAAAAAACGACCTGCTTTCGTTTAGCTGCTGTACACACACAAGGGTAACAACAACTTAACAACTGCTGGAATTTCTCTCGTACACACACACACAGACAAACACTAGCTCATGTTTCCTTTTCTCTTCATCCTTCTTTGTGTCCTACTCTCGCTCGGCACATCGTTTCTCTCTTTCCCGTTCGGCTGGTTCTTTGCTTGGTGTTGCATGCTTACAGGCTCCAACTTGTGAGTGGTGAAAATCAGTCACAACGGGAACGTCGTTGCGAACTGTGCGCTAGCTCGAGCTTCATCCAATAAGCAAAACGAAAACGAAGAAAATTTTTTGAAAAAGCAAAAAAAAAAAAAAATCAAAATAACCCCCCAAATAGTAGCAGCAAACCAAAACTAAACCAAGTGCGAAGAAAATCAAAATACAAAATAATTATTTTTTTTTTCATATTGCCAAAATATAAATATAAATAAATAAACGAAATTATGGGTGAAAGTTAAACAATGAAATAATAATAAAAGCAAAGCAAAAGGAAGCCAAGGCACAGAAGAGGCAAATAGCGAGAAAAACGAGAAAAAGAAAAAGTGCGTCAGCAAAAGGCCAAGTGTTATTAGAGAGCTAAAGCTGCGGGAGTCTCGATGAGATGATGAGATGAGAGGCGGGCAGCGAGCGGCAAAAAAGAAATCAAATTACAAAACACACACACACACAGCAGAGATATATACACACACTGACACACAATCACACACACACATATATATAAATATATATATATATATATATATATATATATATATATATATATATATAGAAGAACGCCCAAAAAGAAGCGAAATATATGTCAGTAGAAGAAAAATTCCACATGACATTTCAATCGCGCGCAAAATAAGTGTTGAAAAATGCCAAAGCCAACACAAAAAACGAAGCGCATAAAGCGGGCAGGCAGTCAGGCAGGCGGGCAGGTGGTAGTAAGGGCCAGCAGAGCGCGAGGTGCCTGAAGGGGGAGCAGCGGCTAAGCACTTAACACACATATTTAGAAACAAAAACAAAAGAAAAAACGCTAAAACAAAACGAAAGCAAAAGAAAGAAAGAACAAAAAAAAAAAACACATAACCTATACCTAAACTAAAGTCAAAAGATGTACCTCGCCTTCCCGCCGAGAGAAAATGTTGATGTTGTTGTTTTTATTGTTGTTGTTGCAAAAGAAAAGCAAAAGTTTTTGCCACTTTTTTTTTTGTTTGCATATGTATGTGTCTGTTTTGTGTGTGTGAGTGTGTGTGTTTGTAAGTTTGTATGTTTTGTTGGTTGTTTAAAGCCAATAAAATATCAACAAGCAACAACAATGATAATAATAATCATATCGAGTAGCATATTGAAAGGACTAAGGCAAGGATAAACAGCGACTTGGCCTTAGTTCTCAGGTTCAGTCTTAGCAGTAGTAGTAGTAGTAGTAGTAGTTGAAATAGAAGTAGTTGTAGTAGTAGTAGGAGCAGCAGAAGCATAAGCATCAAATGCGGCAGCGGTGGCAGGAGCAACGTCATACATGTGCAAGGATATTATCAACGTCATGCCTGCTGGCTGCTGCCTGCCACCAGAGAGAACAAAGTGTATGGAGGGGCAACAGAAATACACACACACATATATATATATATATATGTATATATATATAGATTTATATATATCCATACATGTATATGTGTGTAGAGCAAAGAGTGAGCAAGGTAGCAAGAGAGAAACATATTTGGCGTGCCAGATTTGTATGTGTTATTACAACCATTAAACGTATTTATATTTATGGGTGTGTGCCCCATGTGTGTGAGCGTGCAACACAAAAATTTAAAGTTAATAAATTGATTAGAAAAAAAACAGACCGACGACAGACGATTTAAGAGAAAAGGAGAGAGAACAACAAACTGACTGCCAGACAAATAGTTATCTAGATAAACGAATTTACAAAATTCTTACCCATCTAAAGATAACGATTTTTCAACCTTTTTCATTTTATTAACCATAAAAATGGAAAAACCACACAATAAAAAATAATCGTGAAACGAAAAACTTTTGCATCAAAAATATTACAAAGTTAAAAACTGTTGCCTACTTTTATGGGCGACGGCATTAGAATAAAACTTAATATAAAAGATGAGATTATGATGTCTATAAATTTATTTTATAACCAGTCCGCATATTTCATTTACAGATACAAGACAAAACTTTGATTAGATAAAGCAAATTTAACAAAAAACTGACACAGACAGATATAAAAAAAATGCATAACATATATACGAGTTAAAGGCAAAGAAAGTTTTTGATGTGCAATGTAAAATTATGCCTAACATAGAAAACTAAATATGCAAATGTCCAAACATTGCTGAATTTCATAATTTGTCATGTCATTTGATCAATTTGCAGTACAATAACACGCACACACACATGCACACACACACACAAAATCTCTTTAAGCCTTCTTCAGAATACGTTCCATCTGCCATATCATGTTTCTGCACATCCATTTTAATTATCATACGTATTCAGTTCTCAAATTGAGATCTCATTAATGGTGGCTTAATTTTAGTTCAATTACATTACCCAATGATTCAATGATTTAAGCATATCAGCAATTTGACTCCACATTCGTTTCGTTGTTCAAATAATTGTGTGCAATGGTTTGATTACTTCAAAATTAGCAAATTAAATTGAAGCCAAATTAATTAAATAAAAGCAAAAAGATAATCAGGTTGAAATATTCAAAAGCAAATTGAAGTCAGAAATCCTCTTTTAAGTAATTAATATTTATAATCAAATTTATTCTAATTCACCATAAAAAAAGGTATACTATTCATTGCTATATTGCTAAAACACTTAAATATATATTTCCTAAACAAGTCATATAAAGTTAATCATTGATCACTAATTAATCAGATTAAACTTTGAAAATATTTAGTAGAATTATTATGAAGTTTTAGCAAAACGTGTTTTATATGAAATGTAACACATTTAATATGAATCTCTACACGAAAAGAAAAAATCTCGATATAAATACATTTATTTAGATTTTCAGATTTTAGAATTCAAATGTCTGTATTCAAGTAAATTATTATTCAACTTTCTCAAACATTATTAAGAAAGCTATGCAAACAATTTTCAACTTGAAGCTTCAAAACAATGCACTATTTTCAAGACTGTGAACAAACTAAACAATTTTGTTAACAAAAACTAAATCTGCACTTGATGATAAGTTTTGCAAAAGAGCAGATGAAAACCACCAGAAAATCAAAGTTAACTTTGACTTTGGTACAATTTACTTAAGGTATATACTTGAGATAAAATTGTAGTCGCAAATCATTGCCTACTTATCTAGAGATTTCACTTCACTAAGGAGAGAGCACTTTAACTTTCATCGAGAGTAAGAGAAACTCTAGGAAGAAAAACTCCTTAGATAAGAAACGCCAGCATTAAGTTCTCTGTGTGTTTGTTTTTTTTTTTTTTTTTTTGTTTTTTGTTTTTTTGTGCAATTTAGTAAACTTTTTCGCAACAAACAATCGAAACAATATAAAAATGTCATTTAATGAAACACGCAGTGGGAGATGGGGAGATAGATAGGTAGATAGATAGATATATAGAAAGGGAAGGATAGTGAAAAAGAAATAGAGTGGGCAAAAGTTTTCTATATAGAAATTAACTTTATTGGCCGAATCAAACGAAAATCGCTAAACAAATGCTAGAGGGAAAAAACCTTTACCACCAAGCCAACTAGTTGAGCTTCTTACTTTCTTTTGCCCTTTCTCAATCACATATGGGCGAAATGTGTGCCCAAATATGTGTGCGTGCGCGCGTGTTTGTGTGCCTCCGTATGTGCGTGCGTGCGTGCGTGTGTGTGTGTGTGTGTGTGAGAAACTTCAACTTATCAACGACTCTAATCTAAACGGGACAAGCTGCTGCCTGCTGCTGTTCTTCTTTTTGAAAAAGAGAGAGAGAGAGAGACCCGAAAGTTTTTCTCCTAAGACACACTAATTCGCAGCTCTGACTCGCACACACACACACACACACATACAAACACACACGGGCACACATGCATACGAACGCCCACTTGAAGCCAAAAAGTAGGCTATAAAAACTATCAACACACAACTCAAAGTTGTGGCAGAAAAGTTGTGTACAGGATTTTCTATAGAGAAGTAACAACAACAAGAACAGTAACAACAACAACAACAATAAGTTGGCATAAGCATAACATAAAAATAGGAAAACTTCCATTTTCCTTCCTTCCTTACTATATTTTCTTTTTTTTTTTTTTTGGTGTGTGTTTTTTTTCTCGTTTTGTTTTTTTTTTTTAAGTTTCTCTGGATCATATAATCCTTTCACTTAACAAGCAAACTTTTTGGCAGCAGGCAGAAAAACTTTTTCTCACTCAGCTCCATCCACCTCTGAGCGCCACCGCCGCGTGCTTGCCCCCCACACACACACACACACCTCCAGCTTGCCCCATTCCCTGCCTTCGCCCTCTTTTTCTGCTTTGCATAAACACAAACATGACCGAGTAGAAGACATGAAATTTATGCATTTGCTGCCAGGATCTCCAACAACAAGACAAAAAAAAAAAGTATTTATGTATGCTCTTATAAATATATGCACATCTACATCTCTCTCTTTCTGTCGGTGTGTGTGTGTGTGTGTGTGTAGATAGTCAAAATTTATGCTAGCAATATAACAAACAAAATATTTGCGCACAAGTCGCAACAGAAAAGTTTTCTCTCTCATATTTTTTTTTGTTTTTGCTCCTTCTTGTTGCAAGAAAAACTTTACTTTAAGTATAAATATGAAAAATTTAAAGAGAGCAAAGGAAAGCCTACTAACCAGACAACTGTGTGTGTGTGTATGTGTATATGTTGATGCTGCTGTCTGTGTGTTGGTGTGTGTTCTTTTATTTTTTGTATTTTCAATTTTTTCGGTTCTGTGTGTCCTTGTTCTAAAATTCAAACAAAAGGCTGGAAAAGGCAGCATGAAATGAAATGAATTTGAAGGTTATTCGTCAGTTTTTTTTTTTCAAACAAACGAATCCTTTAATTAGTTCAAGTTTTTTTTCTCTAGCAGTTATGATAATTTATACAAAGCCGCATAATTATAATTAAACAAATCCCGCCCAGCGAAAGTTATTCTTTGAATGATGCAAATTCTAGCAAAAGCAAACTCTATAAAATTTTTACAACTGATTGGATAATAATTAAAAGTTATTAATAGCTATTTTCCGATTTGATATCAAAAGTTGGTTTAAGTAATCAAACAATTAAAAGAAATCTTTAAAAACATATATATATATTATTTACACAACTTGTTAAATGTAGTCTGAAATTGGTTTAAAATCGATAATTACTCATAGATTGGAAATTTGTGTCTGTCATAATTTATTAGATTCATTCTTGTATTAAAAAACTTCACTTACTTGCTATATGATGGCATAATATCTGACTAAACTCATATTTCAATGCTCTAATGGGGACATACTAATGTCTGCCCCAAAAAGTAGGCAATGATAAAGTGCAACTGACCATAGACTTTGTATTTGCAATAGTTTGCTCTTTCCCCCAAATTGCTAGAAATGTACAATCTGTAAAAATAGACTCTTAGTAGTAATAATAATGAATACAATCAAATTAATTAGAAATACTTCCAACAGTTCACCCTCATTGCTACACTAATTGAGAAAAATGTAGAGAAAATATAATTGGAATTAGTTCAATTAATTGTAACGCTTTCATAGATGGCTACATTTTGATATGACTTCGGTTGATATAACTCAAAATCCGCTTCAATGCTTTTCAATGCACAATTCAAAGGGCAATTCTCGTCGCTGACTTTCACAGAATACAGCAAAATAATACTGATAAATAAATACACAGGAAATTCATTTTGTCGCTCGCAACAAGTACAACAAAAACAAAAACAAAAACAAAACAAAAAAAAAATAATAATTAATTATAGATAAATGGTCGTCGTTGTCGTCGTCGTCGCCAGCATGAGTGTGTGTGCATGTGCCTGTCTGTCTCTGCGTGCGTGTGTGTGTGAGTGAATGTTGGCCAAAATAATAAATGACTAGGCCCAAAAAGCAAAACCGAAGCGCAAACGGCATACGGCAAACTCGAAACCAAAACCAAATACTAAATACTAAATACAAAATACACAAAATGAGCTTTTAGTTTAATTAATCAAATGAATATTAAACACAACCGAAAAGTGCATAAATAAATTAATTATAAAAACAACAAAAACAACAAAAAAAATAAAAAAAAAAAAAAAAGGAAAACACAGCAAACCAACCCAAAATCGAAAACAAAAACAGAAAAAAGAAAACAAAATAAAGCAAATGCATGGCAATAAAGAGGAACGACGGATATCATAGGAAGGCGCAGCGTGAACCAGTTCATTGGAGACGTTTAGAAAAGAAGGCCACACCCGTTAGTGTAATTAGTAGAACCAGCTGCTGCCGCTGTTCCAGTAATTCATTCTGGCCGCCCAACATCTTAGCAACGAGCGCGAACTTAGCGTACCACCAACTAACCCGACCAATAACAGTAGCAACAACAACGAGGCGACATCAGCCATCAGTACAGCAGTCCCTGTTGGTCATAGTGGAGGAGGAGGAGGAGACGCTAGCGGTGGTGGTGGTGGTGGTGGTGGTGGAGGTGGTGTTAGTGCCGCAGGAAGCGGAGGGGGAGGCGGCGGCAGTGGTCCGAGTGCTGGCAGTGGAGGGGCCGGCAGCGATAGTGATCCCAAAAAAACCTTCTCCTTGCATTGCTGTTGCGTGATTGTTGATATTACTCCCGTCTGCCAGCCAGGACGACTGACATCAGCAACAACGGCCTCGGGAAGGGATGGCGGTACAGGAGGAGGGGGTGGAGGCAGCGGCGCTGGCGGTATTAGCCTCGGTGAGAATGTCTCACAGTTAGCCAGTCAATTGTTTCGTTTTGGTAGTAAAAAACGTGGTAGCGGTGTCTGCATTTGCAATGCCCAATGTCGCCTTCAATCTTTGGGAGAAGGACCATTGGGTCCAACCATTAAAACACATCATGGTTCCCTTGATCGTTTGCTACAACAACAGCAGCAACATCAACAGCAACAGCAGCATCAAAAACCCCCCAGCCCCACTCCCTCCTCCTCCTCCATCGTCACAACCATCGCAAAATGTAACGTCTGAGCGTTCCATTAGCTGGGTGGTTGATGGCGGTGGTGCTGGAGCCTTACTCACTGCCTCCTCCGATGAAAGTGATGAGAAGAAGCAAAAAAAGATCTCTGAGAAGCAACCACCCACTGCCAAAGAAGAATTCGATCGTGGAGTTGAGGTCGAGAAATTCTATCATCAAATTAACGGTGACATTTTTGAAATTACCCGTCGGGTGAGAGCACGTGATGAAGAAACCATAGAACAGAAATGCATACGCCGTAAACAGCATCAGCAGCAGCAGCAACAACAACAACAACAACAACAACAGCAACAGCAACAACCAAGAGCTCCTCAACTACCACCACGACGACAAAAAAGTGCCGAAGAAGTTGCTTCCGTACCAAAAAGCGCCCTTCGACAGGCTCCTGAACAATTGGAGTGGTTCGATCGGAAGGCCCAGCAGCGTCACTCAGCTAGATCAGCTGAAGGTGGACAGGTTAGGGATGAGACAATGGAATGGTTAAAGCTACAAAGCAATGCTGCAGCACCAGTACCCCGAACTTCATCGGGTCCTAGTGAGATAACAGTAATGAAAGATGAGCTGCCCGAATGGTTACTCGAACATTTGCCCAAAAAGAAAGAGCAAAAACGCGAGGCAACAAGTTCAGCCTATGCCAAAGCCTTGTCCGAACTATTAAAGAAACCATTATCTAGACAAAGTTCAGGACCATGTGAATTCTCTTTGCTTAAGACCGACATTGTCGAATGGTTAACAAAAATGCAAATTAGCGGGCAAGTGCAAAAATCGGCAACATCACGACGAACACATCATCGTCGTAATGGTAGTTCAGGTGGTGGAGAGGCACTTAGATCCAATTCGCAGGAAGAACAACAGATCATTTCCTCATCGTATCATCGTAAACGACATTCTCTGGGCCATAGCGGTGAGGAGGAGCAACAACAACAACAACAACAGACAGTAGACTGGATAGCATATCCTTTAAATAAACTGCAATCGCTGGGCAAGCAGCCTTTACCGCCAACAAATGTGCCCAGTGGTTATGCTGTACCACGATCCAGAGAACGAAAACTGCGTCACTCGGCCAGTGAAGTGGTAACAGGATCTGGAATATCCGCACAAGCTCAACCCTCCATTCAACCCAATATCGAAAGACTCTATGCGAAGCCCCATAAAGAACGCTATCAGTATGTGGCCAAAAAGGATCATGTCTCTTCAAAACGCGAACGTTCGCGTCGCCATCAGACCCAAAGATCGGCAACTGTTTCAGACATGTCGATGGATCGTCGTGGTGGCCATCATAAACGTAAATCGTCGAGTGCCGAACGTGCACCACGTTCACCATCACCCACACCCTGCACCGATCCCAGTTGCCCACTAATGCCAATTTGCACTGATCCGCATTGTAGGTATCAAGAGTGCCAGGCGACAACCTCGTCCATTTCATCGGGAAATTTACAGCGACATCAACAATTGGCCCAAGTCCAGCTGCATGCTGTGCCTGCTCATCTAGTTGGCTCCTCTGATGCACCAACAACGCCCTCGACAACAGCAACGCCACCGCCACCGCCGCCTACCCAAGCCACAGTAGCAGCACCACCTCCGGAAAGACGACGTTTGGTCATTTGCCATGAATGTCGGTCATGTGCACCGCTTTTGGCTTGCCAGAATCGTAAATGCCTCAATGCCGCTAAATGTAATTCACTGCCACGCTGTGCCGCTGATTTTAATCGCCTAAGAACTCAGTTGGCCCAGCCTCCCCTGACATTAGATGACATTGAGCCGGCGCCGTTGGATATTGAAATGCAACCATTGCCTTCACCGCCGCCTCTGTCGCGACATCATCAGCAACAGCAACAGCAGCAGCAGCAGCAGCAACAGAAGCAGCAGCAGCAGCAGCAGCAACAACAGCAGCAACAGCAACAACAACTGCATCATCAGCATCATCGGAGTAATTCACAGCCAAATACTTTACAAAGGGGCGATTCGAATGCCTCATCAACGGCCTGGTTAGAGCCACATACAGCACTAGTCCAGCAGCCTTTACCCACATATGTCGTCCATCATTCCAATGGTAATGGTAAACTTATGAAATCAGCATCAGCTGCATCATTAAATTCCCGCCGACGTCGTCATAAAACCGTGCACTTTGGTGAGAATCTCCTTAGAGAAGTTTGCCAGAATCGTAAACTGATTAAAGAGGAAAGCAGCCATGCCCCACCATCTGGTTCAGCACCCATGAAGGCAAATATTCAAATGCTATATAATTTTGTTGAGGGTGTTCTCAGTGCCTGGGTGGATGATGATGAGGATCAAGTCCGTTCGGGTGCTGAATCAGAACCAGAACATGGTGTTATTGCCCTACAGCCGATACATCGTTGTAATCGTTTGCGTTATCAATGCATCCGACGTATTGTGGAAGAAGCAGCCGATCTACAGGGTACTCTCAAATTGGGTAACTCACGGTATCGTCATCGACATTGGCGGAGTACGGCCAAACAATGCAACGAAATGTTCCTTCGCAAGGTATAGTAATTGAAGCAATATAAATAATGCAAATACCAACACAGTCTCAGTCTTGTTCAATCTTAGATCCATTTTCTATAAGATAATACTTCTCATTTAAACTGTATAACAGCGATTTGTATGGTGAATTGGTTCCCAAACATAAACAAAGTGTTTCTTCTTCTTTTTATTTGTTTTTTTTTTTTTTTTTATACGATAGAGAGATCGTTTTGCTTTATATAGGAGAGAGATATCATTAATCAATATGACAAATCGGATTGATATGGCCATGTCCATCAGGCTGGTTGGCTGGTTGTCTGTTTGTTTGCCTCCCTGCTTCTTTTTTTTTTTTGCAACGCAAATGTTGCCATAATCCTGCCCTGGTCCCTGTATCTAACTTAATCGCTTTAATGCCAATTCCCTTTACAAGTACACATACACACACACACACACACATACAGATAGATAGACACATACACAGATACAAATTAAAGACAAAATCTTTACCATATACATTGATCCAAGACTATTAATTAATATGCAGCTATCGTAACGAGCTTCAGCTAGCGATTCGAGTTCAGTCATTTGAATATCTTCCACTACCCACGACCTCCATTTCCTCATTCTCTTTCTTCTTCTCTCTCTCTCTCCCTCTCTCTCTCCCTCTCTCTCTCTCGTTTTCTCGTTTTCTCGTTTTCTCTTTCACTCTTTTAACCCCTCTATCTCTGAGCATCTTTTTCATTCTGAATATAAACTCATTTGAATGCCAATCAGTGTGCTAAAATCTTGACCATGATTTTATTTTTCCCTTTAGTTTAGTTTACTACGCATTGCATTGATTGAAGTATGTGTTTAGTATTTTAGTTAGTTACATTCAAGTAGATACATATAATACCATCTATGTATATACACACACTCAACAAACTCCGCGCAATAGGTACACACACACACACACAGAATTTCTATTTCAGAGATTTAGCTGGAATACAAAAAGCCTTTTATCACTTTGAAAAACATTTGATTCATGCGAATACCAATCAATGTTATTCATTACAACCAAAAAAAAAAAAAAAAAAAAAAAAATGAAATAAAAGAAAAACGAGAGGGAAAGAGAAATGAACAAAAAATAATATAAAACAACCAACGACGAAAGGAAGAAACTAAATACAAGTAGTAAATGAAAATGCCACGCCTCTCTTTGCCTCTTTGCCTTTATCTATGCTATAGTATCTATTCTCTCTATGCTGCCGTCTGCCTTTTGTGCATGTTGTGTGTCTTTGAATGTGTGGGTGTGTATGTGTGTGTGTTAAGAGCTTTTCGTTTTGGTGGGGCGGCGGCTAATGCTTTAATTTATTGCCCTCTTCGTGGCCATGGCAAGGAGTAAAAGCAAGGAGTGGCAAGTAACATCAAGTAAAGTAGCAGTGCCAAGTAGCAGCATCAGTTCGAGCGTGAAAAAGGCTCCTCCTGTTTTTGGCTTTGATCAACGTTTTGTTAGGCAACCAAAATGAATTTGTTGCGACAATACACTTAAGTCAAAAAGACAGTCCAGACAAATAGACCCACAGACAGACAGACACACACACACACACCCATACACACACACACCCATACACACACACAAACAGAGACAGAGACAAAGAATAAGAGAGATGGCTAGCACTTGCCAGTGAGTAGAGAAAAGTAGGTAAAGTAAGTACTTACACGACGCTCTCTGTTGTCAGACAATTTTCACTCATTTCCTGCCATAAAAAAAAAAAAAAAAAATAAAGTTCAAAGTACACAAAGCAAAAAAAAAAAGCAAAACACAAGACACACACGCACATACAGAGGAAAAAAGTAACAAGAAACCGTGTGAATTTCTTTCGTTCGCTTGAGAAATGTAACGCACATTCCCAATTCCCAATCCATTGCATTTGTCAGCTCAGTGATTAATGAGACAAAAACTAACCTTTCAAGACAATCTCATGTCTGAATGAACGAACGACTTCTTTCGTCATTTTTACGCTAGAATGCTTGGCAGCAGGATATTTTCTTGAAAACTACATATAAATACATATCAGGATTTGGCGAATATTAACTTAACGTTTTTGGCAATTTATCAAAATTACCTTTAATTTAGCTTACAGCCACCTACATCTAAGTATAACAATGGCAATCTATTTCACTCTGCTTTAATTTTAAAATTTAAATTATTACATACATATGTACATATATTTCGATATGAATCGTAAATGTCAAGTGTGATAAAAGGTGAAATTTTTAATTAGCGATTGATAAAGTTTCTTGGATTTAAATCTTTACTTAATCTCTGATTTGAACAGTTTGAAAAAATTTGAACAATTTGATTGGATAATATTATAACAGAATGACCTGGTTTAGTCGATTTGAAGGTTTGCTGGCTTACCTTGATTTTATTGCCTTTGTTATATATATTTAAAGATAATGATTTAGCTACTTGAGTTCTATATCTTAACCTATAAATATCGAAATAAATGCAAGATATCTATTTGCCACTCTTTAACAAAGCATGATAATTCGACGTTGACAGAGACAAAATGATTGAGGAACGAACCATTTGAGTGACTAAACATTTTTCTAGTTAATTTTGATTGATCTCTCTTTCTCGCCCCCTCCCCCTCCCCCTCCCTTAACACCCACATCGCTCTTGTCGTTGTTCTCGCCTTGCCTGCCATTCTCCACCTACTCACTTTTATACCCAATTAAGTTAGCCTAGGAATATTTAATCAACGTTTTGTCTACGGCCTGAATCCAACTTCTTTTAATGGCTCACGTGCCAGACAAGGTTACAGGTCGTTTACTTACTCATCTGACTACCAACTACCCATCCAACCCCAACCCCAACCCCAACCCCAAACCCCCATTCAATCTACAAACATATGTAGGAATATTGTAATTTTTTTTTCTCCCATTTTTTTTTTTTTTTTTTTTTTTTGTTGTTGTTGGTTTTTTTTGTTTTTTTTTTTTTTTTTTTTTTGTTTTTTGACAGCAACAGAAGAAAAATGAAAAGATTTGAGCCAGACATACGCCCTCATGCATCCCCCGCTATCCTATCCACAATACAGCAATTCACCTACTTGTCCCCTCATCTATGTAGATGACGATGTAGATGTAGATGGGGTGCCAATGGCAGTGCCAATGACATTTACTCACATTTGACATTCAAAAGTCATTGATAATTATATGGATGAAACGTGAACGACAGCCGCATCGAGGGATCACAATCAATTCTTGATTAGAAATCGCAGTCAGCACCTGGTCGGTGGCGTTGATGGGTGGTAGAAGGATATATATGTATATATATATATATATATATATATAGAGAGAGAGAGAGAGATATACAGTCATATGTGTGGTGTGTGTGTGTGTGTGTCTGGGCGTAAATTGAATTTTGATTTTGCACTGATGCTGAGATATGGCATATTAGGCCCCAAAGTAATCAGGGACAACGAACAGAACGATGAAGCTAGAGGAGGCAACTCTGGCAGGCATTTAATCTTTTGTGTGATTGTTTGGGCTCTGTGTGTGCGTGTTTTGGGTTGCCCATTTAGGCTTACGATGAGGAGGCATTCGTGCGTGCCGCACTCTCTCTCTCTCCCTCTCCCTCTCCTTCCCTCATCATTCACCTATCCTTTCACTCTGTGTGAGTGTGTGTGTGTGTGTGTGTGTGTGTGTGTGTGCGTGTGTGTGTGTGTGGAGAATCAGAAATGGCAACAGAAGCAGTGGAGTAACATTTCGAATCTCATTGTCAGCCTGATGAAATTTACTAACAACAATAACAATAGCAACAACAACACTTTACAGACTCCTCTCTCTATATATATATGTCTATCTATTTCTATCTAACTCCCTCTCGCATTCTCTCCCTTTCTATCTGCTTGGATGGCATCAATTAAAAATTCATGAATCATTTGGCAAACCTTTCTCTCCAGCTCACGAGTCCCTCTCGATCCTTGGATTTCTGCTTTTTAGACCCTCTCCATAGGGATGTATGTGTATTCATATATATATATGTGTTGTGTTGTGTTGTGTTGTGTTGTGTTGTGTGTTGCGTGTGTGTGTGTCATTCAAAACACATTCTAAATTCACAGTAATCTGTTGTCCAGAAAAAAAGGTACATAAATCTCGTTCTATAGTTGGTCTCCCCCCGCTTCTTTCTCAGTTTTCCGTAAAAGGGTCGTAAGATATATCTCCGTTTCTATAGGGAAACGCAAAGAAGAAAGTACAAAGTACAAGGATGGAAATGATAAAATGAAGGAAAGGAGAGAAAAAAAAAAAATAAATAAATTCAAGTTAATTTTATTAAAATCAGAAATGTAGCTCCTGGAGATGGTCGGTCAAGAGAAGGTACAATGACTCAACGCTTAAGTCGAAATGGAAAGAGTGAATCCTTTTGAATGAACTTGTTTGCTTAAATTGTTACACATCACTTTGAGCCCACTTTTGGATACATATTTGAATGATATTATTAATTATTCAATTCGCTTAATGCATTCATCTGTTAATTGAATTATCCAATTAACAAATCAAACTCTTACATAACGCGAATCCAAATCCATAACTTTATACTTCATTTCTACTTAGGTTACATTAAACAATACAAAAAGTCTTTTAAACTCTCAATATGAATTGTAATTTAGATTGAATAATAGTGACTTAGACTTAGAATTAAATCAAATAAATCAATCCAATTGAATTTTACTTCAGTTCTAACCATCCGGGTTAAAACATTCAATCCGAACTTGATTTGTATCTATTCATTATAATGAATCAAACCAAATTAAGAAGCGAACTCTGTGATATTTTACTACAGACATTAAAATGCACTTTGCTATTCAATTTAATTTCGTTTGTTATTGCTTTTTTTGTTTTTTTCGTCATGAAGCTTTGAAATATAATTAAATCAAATTGATTTATTCAAGATTCAATTGGCTTAAAACTTATGGAATCAATAATAAACTTTTTAACCTTTTCTAGACAATGTCGATGGTTGTTATACTTTTTTTTTCTTTTTTTTTTAACTATATAAATATACGCACAACTTCTTTTATTCTCTTCAAGTTCTATAAAAACTCAAAGTCGATTTGTTCACTTCAGTCAATTAGAATAGGAGAGAGGGGGGAGGGGGGCCTCCGCCCATGTATTCATTTATCTCAAATTCATTTAAATTAAGCTCAAGCTTTTAATCAACTCATTTCCTTTCAATTTATGCTACTCGATTTTCAACTAATTCCCATTTTCATATAGACCTTAATTTATCCAATTTTCTTTAAATAGACTGAATCTGGTTTTCTCATCAATTCTTTTCTCGCTTGTATGGAAAATGGGAAATCTTTTCTTCACTTCACTTCGTTCACTTTTTTGTTCGTCCAAATAAGAAAAGAAAGAAAAGAAAAAAATAAGACGAGAAAATCAAAAAAAAAAAAAAAACCCCACACACATTTCTGGGTCACTTTTGAGTTTAAATCAAATGCAACACTTCCCCCTAACTTTTCCTCCTTCATTCTCCGTTCAATCTCCATCTACATTCCCATTTTCATGACCTCCTACCACCTCCCCCCTCCAGCCGCCATCCTGTCTTCTCTTGCTACCCGTCACCTTATACCAATTTCAAACATTTTCACCATCCTGCCTGAAACATACAGTTCAACAGTTCCGCTCGACAGCTTCCGCTTGGCTTGATGATTTCATGGAAAACTTCATTGAGCAAGCGGAAACTATTTCATTTGGTCAGAGGAGGAAAGCAACAGAGTGAGAGTAACATAGAGGGGTGAAATCAAAAGGGGGACGGGATTGGAGATTGGGGAATGCAGAAGAGACGTCACTTCTCATCGAGTGTTTTTGAAGTTTTCAATATTTCCTTATAAGAAAATATATATATATCTTTTTATATATGAAGGTATAAAGTAAATCGAAGAAGAAATATCGACCATATTAAAGTGACACCCGCAGAGATGCGAATCGCCTTTGATCCTGGCATTTCAAGGAGATGCTACAGTTCAGGTTGTGCTACATCCTTATTGGGGTTATTTGCATGCCTTCGATTAATATAAAATTTGATTAAACTTGGTCGATTGGTGGGTTAAGCATATACAAACATATCCACACAGACACACACACACACACACACACACACACATATCCACAAAGACGCACACATATGACCCCAAACGACTGGCAAAAAGACGTCGCGAAATTGAGTGGGCAAAAGCAAAAGGAGAGCCGATGGCTGATGAATGGAGACGGGAAGAGCATGATGCCTCGGTTGGTGGATATGTCCGCCCACCCGTTGGGGCCAAGAGCAAATAAATAACTTGTAAAACATGCATATGAGCAAGAAATGTTTGAAAATTTGCCAAAATGAATAGGACTATGACTGGAGACAGGGGCGTGGTGGCAGTGAGACGGGGTAGGACGAGGCAAGGGCAGGGCAGGGCAGGGCAGGGCGGTGACATGGCATTGATGATGGAAGGAAAGAAGGTTACATGGAAACGTATAAACACATTGTAAATTGATTTCCTTGGGAACTCAAATAAAAATGGCAAACGAACGGAACGAACCAAACGAATGAAATGAATGAATGAATGGGCAAACCAATTTTTATTGCCACGCGGGACACGTAGCTATGGGGGCTGGCGTCCCCTGAGCTGCACCCTCCCTCCATTCTCCATTCTCCATTCTCCATTCTCCATCTCCAATCGTCCTTCTTCACCTTCTGCTTCTGCTTCTGCTTCTGCTACCCAATCTTGTCTCTTTTCCTGTTGCGAAAGCAAAAATTGTAAGGGCAAAAGGAAGGAAGTAACAGCCATGGCAGGACACCAAGACAGCAGGACAGCAGGAGAGCGGAGCAGGGCAAAGCAGGAGTAGTACGGGCATGAGCTGGGACAAAGATAGTGTGGGGTAAAATAGGGCAGCGCATGGTACAAGAAGAGGGTCAGGAGGAGGACGTTGTCGGCTTTTTGATGAAATAACATGGCCAAGTAACAGTTGCCTTTCCCTTTTTTACTGTCTCCTTCGTCTGTCAATTGTTGTTCATTCTACTTTACCGCGCCACCACCATCATCTCTCACTGCCATTCCCACTCTCATTCCCATTCCCATTCCCATTCTCATTCCCATTCCCATTCCCATTCCCATTCCGTAGGTCCGTCTATCTGTCTGACTTGTCCGTCTATCCGCTCGTCCGCTCGTCCGCCCGTCCGTCCGTCCGTCCGTCAAAATGTCCGTCAGTCTGTCCATTCGTCCGTTCATTCGCTCGTTCGTTCTCATTGGCAACTTCAACTAAAAATGCAGGCGGCGGCGTGTAGTACAAGAAGAAGAGAAGACAAATTGCTTTATCGACGACATACGTAACAAATGTTGCTGTCGGCCAGTGACAACAACAACAACATAAACAACAACAACAACAACATTACGAACAACTTGATGACGACGACGACGACGACGACGACGACGACGACGACAATGACAACGACAACAACAAGGATGTGAGAGGGCACCAGCAACCATTATTGGTTTCAAATGGCTTCTGCCTGCTAATTATGACTTAATTATTTCAATTATTTTCTTTCCTCTGCTATTCAAGCTATCCAGGCAAGAATCCATCTATCCAACCATCAACCTTTCAATTTTTATTGATTTTTCTCATTCATTTTTCCTTTTCGTATTTTGTATTTTTCTTTTTTGCTAGATTTCTGACGATGATCGAATGAGCCTCACAACTGCCGTTTCGGATGAAGATGATGGCGAAAGTGTCATGGCGTCACCATATAAAGCAAAGGCCACTGGCACAGCTGCATCCTCCTTCAATTGCACTGGAGCTGTACGTAAAGCTGGGTGAGTACATTCTCCACCACAGTTGGTTTAAATTTATTGCCAAGATGTAATCTGGCCAGCTTGTTGTTATGGCATGACCATAAGAGAGAGTGGCATGGGGGGGTGGCTGTTGAATGTTGCTTGTTGGATTGAGGAATTGTGTGGGGTTAAGGGGTGATGGTGTGGTGGTGGGGTGATGGAGTGGCAGAGTGGCGGGGTGGCGGGATGATGGTAAGATAGATAATTGAGCTCGGTCGAAAGCAAAATCCCCCTGAGGCAGAAAGTCCGTGCTGAGTTTCACTCACGTCCAACAAGTCATCATAAATAACTGGCAAACACCATGGAGGAATATCATTTACAGTGATTAAGGTGGGCCAACAGCAATATCATTATGACAAAGTAGCGAGGGGAAGAGTTAGGATGAAATGATTAAGTTAAGTCTTGATTAGCTAAGAGGGAAAATTTATGGAACTAAACGGAACTTAACGAAACTAAACTGAACTAAACTTTTTTCTCAGACTTATTTCCCCCAACTATAAACAAGGTAAATCTTAAGCCATCTTTAACGGATATTTAATTTTAGTTGCGGGGTTAAAGATGTTTAACAAATCTAATGCAATAACTTATAGGAAGCATTAGCTAAATCTCTACCGATTTATATTTGATATTTATTTATAAAGGTATCCTAATTTATAAGTAGACCTTGGTTTCTCTTACATACATACTACATATATATATTCGTTATAATCTTTAACTAAGGGCATAACCAAAGATCAAAGATTCATCTAGATTTGAGTGAATACATTGAGAAAATAAAAAATTGCAATTGGTCTAGATGAGATAATAAGCCGAGTATTCCCATTTGATTTCAATCGTTGGATATCAACTTAACTTTCATCTCCTTAATGATATTCTTTCTCATTGCTTTTCCTTCTCCTCTTTATCCTTCTTCTTCTTGTTTTCATTTGCATTTTCCATGGCAGTTTTCTATCGGTAAAGAAATGGTTACTACGCAAAAAGCATCAAATCGAACTGGCACGCAAACGAGGCTGGAAAGGCTATTGGGTATGCCTAAAGGGTACCACATTGCTCTTCTATCCATGCGATTCTCGCGAGGGACGAAGTGTGGAGGCAGCACCAAAGCATTTAATTATTGTGGACGGTGCAATTATGCAGCCCATACCCGAACATCCAAAGCGTGACTATATCTTTTGCCTGAGTACGGCATTTGGTGATGCCTATCTCTTCCAGGCGCCCTGTCAGGTGAGTACAATGATGGCACCATGAATTGGTTTGGTTTGGCGGTGGGTGGTTGTAGATGGGTAGTTGTACCATACGAATAAGAATACGAATACGAATACGAATAGAAATGTAGTGTGTGACGTTTGTTACCTTGAGGCCAGGACTAAACTCACACAGTTGTAATGAAGAAGATGAAGGGAAGTCCTTCAAGCATAAGACGAAAAAGAGAAGAAAATAAAGAAAAAGGAAACTATAAAAGCTTGGCCTTCGCCTGGCCTGTCCTGGCCTAGCTTGGCTTGATGCTTGATGCTTGCTATAGTGTGGTATGATGTGGTGTGCTGTGTTTTGGCTCGGCTCGGCTTGGCTTGGCTTGGCTTGGCTTGGCTTGGCTTGGACTTGGCTTGGATGATTCCATAGAAAAGACATCACAAAATTTGTTTGCACAAGGATGCGACATACGTATGAACATGTGTGTGTGTGTGTGTGTGTGTGTTAGGATGTGTTGTGGCATGGTGTTGAGTTGAGTTCACCGCTCGCGGGCTTTCAACAACGGACCTTACTGTAAAATGTATGACGAGGACGTGGACGAGGACGAACAGGACGAGGTGTCATTTGACACACACACACACACACACACACAATATATATATATATGTATGTATATATAAGTATATATACAGAGCACCGCAAAAGGCTTAAATGCAAATCGTAAGCGTAAGGCTTAAAGTGTGATTGAGGTTGGGTTGGCGTTTGGGGTAGCATTGGGGCTGCCAACTGGCAGATTGCCTTGAACAGCAGCTGCAAAGTCCTTGTGCCTAAACTGTTACATGTCTCAAAGGCATACGTCCTCATCTCCTCATCTCCCATCCTCATTCGATGCCAGGTTGTCAGCTTGCCAACTCGCCCTGGCTACCTCAGTGATTTGTCATTAAATTTGCATAACTGATACCAACAACGACGACAACGACTATAACGACTACGAGGATGATGCCAACGATGACGATGACGATGACGATGAATACGAACGACTACTAGTTCGACATTTGGCTTTGGGGAGCCACGTCTGCAATTTGTTACAATGTTTCCTCCTATTTCTCTAAACAATCTTTTACTCTTCCACTCTTTCACTCTTCCACTCTCATCATCCATTTTTAGGTGGAGCTCGAGAATTGGGTGAATAGCATTCATAGCGCCTGTGCTGCTGCCTTTGCACGCCATCGCGGTAAAACCGGTACATTGCATCTACTTCAGGAAGAGATCTTTCGTTTGGAGAAGGCCATTGAATCGGTAAGTGAAACAGACAAATCAACCAAACATATATATGTACATATATACATACATACTTTTAAATCCAAAAAGTGCCAAAGTATTCGTTGTGGTCAAAGTGTATACATAGATATGTACCTACACACTTGTAGTAAGTACATACACATACACACATATGTACATGTATGTATGTATATGTTTGTATGAATATATATAACTGCAAGTGGGTGTGGGTGTGGGTGTGTGTGCGTGTGTGTGTGTGCATCCTGCCAGGATGTAATACGAATGTGAAAATTCTAGTTGGCTTTGCACTTTGAGTTGTGTTGAGTTAAGTTGCATTACATTGAGTTCTTCTTCATATATTTCTTCTTGTCCGTGCCTTGCCACTTCTTGGCTTAGCTTGGCTTGTGGTTTCTGATGGAGTAGAGCAGCATTTTGTTGCCCAACTAACTACAGAGAGGGATTGAGATAGAACTATGTACTAGACTAGAGTTTTTGGTGGTGATGGAGAAACAAGTGGCCAAGATATGTAAACGAATTGTGTTTGTATGGCTTGCTAAAGTGGTTGAAATTAACTTTAACTTGAATCTATATTTGCACTAACTAAGCCAAATCAGAGCAAGAATGGGCAAAATATCTAAATAAACTATTTTATACATAGAGAGAGAGAGAATTAGAAAATTTAATGAATACTTTCATATTAAATTTTAAAACGCTTTCAAATCGCTCAACTATGTAGATTAAAGTCAATTAAATTTAAACAAATGCAAATGAAAATACAAAAGAAAAAAAAAAAAAATTATTTCAAATAAACATGCATATATTCTATAATAGATCCCATAGGAATATACATATAAGTATATAGATATATATATATAAGTATATATATAGGCTAGAGAATTGTTTTTACATTAGTAATTGAAAGTCCTTCCTTGACTATATCATAAACTAAATTATAATAATAACAATAATAAAGCACTACTATTTCTAAATCAGAAAAAGAAAAAGAGAGAGAGGGAAAGAGAGAGAGAGAGAGAAAGAGAGAGAGTGAGAGAGTGAGAAGGAGAGAGAGAGAGAGATAGGGGAGCGGTGGTGGTAAAGCCAAGTTCTTAAGTTGCTCCGAACATAACAATCGCATTTCGCATTTCACATTCCAAGCCAATTTCTTTCACTCACTCAGACTTGAGCTTGGTCCCCAAAGATTTATGCTCTGTCGGAAAATGTTGTCGAATCCGGTTTTGTTCCTTTCCTTTCATTTCATTCTTTCCATTTACTTTCTATTTTGTTCTGTTCTGTTCTGTTCTGTTGCTGCTTCTTGCCTTGCCCCACAACTATTTATGTATTTTTGCTTTCAAATCAATTCCCCATCAATTTCGCGATGGCGTAAAATTTGTTGCACTGCAATTTATTTGCACAGAAAGAGAACAAAACTTTGTGAAAACAAAACCCAAAGAAGCCAGCGACGCAACAGCAGGCAGGCAAAAATATAAAAAAAAAAAGAAAACAACAAAAAAAATAGAAGCGACAGAATGAAGTTGCGGTTGAATTCGAATGGAATGGGAATGCGGGCTGTGGGCGGCGAGTTGCAATTGAAGTTGGAAAGATGGGTGGTGGGGTGGGGAGGGCAAGCAAATAGAATTGAACTCAAGCTGAAACTAACAAGAAACTGCACTTGGCTCCCAGGCCGCACGATAAATGCCATGGATAAACTTGAGGCTGAGTGGTTGCAGTTGCAGCAAGAAGCACACACAAAAAAGATATATATATACATATATATGTATATAATAAGGGAAGAAAAAAATTTATTTGTTTATTTATTTTCCATCATGTCATTTTCAGTTGACGCCCCCCACCCCCCTCCTCGCGCACTTCTTTACTGCTACTATCTACTCCTTTAGCTGCTCTTGGCTCTTCCATGAATATCATTCCCAAAGACAATTATGCTGTCTGTCTGTCTGTCTGTCTGTCTGTCTGTTTGTCTGTCCATCTGTCTGTTTGTCTGTCCTGGCCATGGCTAAGGACTACTGTTGGCCTGATTCATTCATCTCTGTCTGTCTCTCTCACTGGCCTAAGTTTTCTTCTTTCATTTCTTTTCTTCGTTTCCTTTTTTTTTTATTTTTTTTTTTTTTTTTGCTTTTTGTAATTTAGTTTTTTCTCATTTGCTGCTAGATTTGAAGTTTGATCTGCTCCCACCCTCAGCCTTCTGTCATGGCAAACCAACGCCACTCCAACTCTTTCTCCTGTCCCTTTGGATAAACCATAATTACTTCCTTGAAATGCTGCCTCTACATTTTCTTCTTCTTCTATATATACTATATATATATATATGTATTTAGATCTACAGATATACAGATATATACGTATTTATTTTTATTTTTTTTTTTTGTTAACTTGCAAGTTCCTTTTTGTCGTTTTTGTTGCATTCCTTGTTTACTTTACTTTTGCATTGAGCGGAAGTCCGAGATTGCCATAAGTGGGTGCTTTGTAACAACAGCAACGACGGCAAATAAAAAAAAAAAAAAAAAAAAAAAAATAGTAGTAAAAGAAACTTGTTAGATGAATATTAATTAAATGAGCCAAAGGAGTGGTTCACCGCTTTTTTTCCCATTTCCAATGGTTTTCATTTTTTCTTCTTTTCGCTTTGTTTTGTAATTAATTTGCTAGAACAAAATGTGCAAAGAAATGTCATAATAAACGCAAATGTTTAAATGAATTAATTTAGCAATGCAATTTATAGGTATGTATACTTTTATTTAGGTATATTTATTCTAAAGAAAATAAACACTTTATATTAAATTTTATCCACCAAAACATAATTGTAAATAGCCCTTTCAGATGCACCTGAATAAGAAGGAAAGGAAAGAGATTCAAGAGATTCAGAAATTTGTCCTTTGTCAATTCATTTGTGTTTTTGTTTTTAAAGGAAGAATATTTTATTTTATTTAATTTTGAACGATTGTAAACAAGTAACTTAATCATTAATAAGTTGAAAATCTCGATACCAAATACTCAAAATATTTTTATATATTTACAATCATTTGTTTACTACTACTTATTTACTATTTATTACTGAGTTAGATATTCCAAGAATCGAGGTGTTTATAAATAGCTCAACGGATGGAAAAAATTGTGTGTGACTTCTTTACGCTCTCATATCTTAATTTGATATCATTTTGGATAGATGCTAAATAATATCCTTTGTGATATTATTTCTTATCATTTTTTTTTGTTTTTTTTTCGGATCACAGTCTATCGATAGGATTTTAATTTTTTTTGTTTTTTGGTATTGGATACTCCTTATGCAAACTTGATTCTAAAGTTAATATATCCTGTTTGTCAGATTGAAGGTGTCGTTTGGTAGTCAACAAGCATCTTCACGCTTTTTATGACCATGTATGGGCGTGGCCAGGCAACCGTTGCCCACCTGCCCCCCTGCCCCCCTGCCACCTGCTGCCTCTTCCTTCATTTTTTCTTTTCTTTCCGCTTTTTTTTTAATTTTTATTTGTGAGTGAGTGTGTGTGTGTGTGTGTGTTTTTTGTTTCTTCTTTAGCTCTTCTGAAAAGAGCAACAGTGTTGTTTTGTCTTTGCCTTCTTCTTCTTCTTCTATCTTTCTACTTTGTATGGGCTGCTGTTTGCCTGCTGCTGCTGCTGCCGCTTCTTCCACTTTTTTTTTTTTTTTTTATAGCTGTCACCTTTCGGAAATAATCATATATGTGTCACTGGGCGTGGCAAAATGGGGATGGATGAGAGCTGGTGTGAGTGAAGGGGGGGAGGGTGCGTTAGGGGGATGCTTGGTGGGATATAGTGATGAGGGGTCGTCGTCACTTCGCTTCGTTTGCTTTAGCCTTTCTAGTTTTTGCTGCTATCTATTTTTCTTTTCGCATAAAGCACTCGCTCACACATACACACACACACACTCACACATACGTTTATATATAAATATGTATACATACACCCACACACACACACACACACACACACACACACACACACACAAATAGAGTAACTCACACACAATGGCGAGCCGTAAAAAAAAAAAAAAAATAAATATAGTAGTAGGTAGCTTGGTTTTTCGTACGCTCTGGTTTTTACGCTCTAATTACGACCCGCCTCCGCCTACCAACACCCATCATCTCCCACCTGCCTCGTGTGCAATTGCCATGGCGGCGGCCTCCTCCATCTAAACAAGGCTCACTTGCCTGCTGCTTTCAATTTGCAATGGCTGCTGTCATTTCAGCTCAATAGCAGCTCCATCTCCATCCAGTCTCTTTCCCAACCCCCAACAACATGCCATATTCCTCTTTCTACCAAACTCCACTTACATGTACCATATACATACATATATGTATATGTGTATATATATATACATATATATATATATATATATATATGTTGTCTGTGTTGTTGTTTTTACACTTTTTTTTCTTGTTGTTTAAATTGTTGTTTGGTTTAAATTTTTATTTATTTATTTATTTTTTTTTTTTTTGCAATGGTTCACATTATTTCTTCTCTATCTATTTGTCTGTCCGTCAATCTGTCAGCCTCAGATTCTTGCCTAGTATTGTTGTTTTTGTTATTGTTGTTGTTGTTTGTTTTATTGCCATCGATTTGAATTAATTGCTCTAATTAAATGAATGCATCATTTGTCAACTTATTTAATGCAATTTAAACAAGTTTTTAATTGTTTTTTTATTTTTAGCAAGAAAACAATAAAAACGCCACTAAAATTTACAACTATTTAAATATTTAATGCAAATTGCTTTCGCATAACAATGTCCAATTTAAATCAATGTTTAAACAATCTAAAGGTCCTTCCGATACACGAACGTATACTAAACATATTTTTCTATTTAAATTTTTTTAATTTGAAATCTAATGCATCATCTGTATCTATCGCCATTTAAAGCTTAGAACATTATTCTTTAAGTTACGAAACTAGACAGTTCCATTGTTTGTTGGTCAATCGTTGAACACTTCACATGACCCGCTAACAATCATGTAGGTGCCCATAGGTGCACGACCCATGGGGTCGGTCGGTCTATAGGTTTAATGTTTCAATGCTTTTGCGTGTTGCATTGCCGCCAGCTTGGGGGGGGTGTCCTATCAACAATGAATGGTCATGTTGTTACGTTGATTTTGCCAGTGGCACATTTGATACATTAGTTTGGAGTTGGAGGATGAATTCCTTACGACTGATATTGATCTGAAATTCCAAAGATCCAATTTTGTTTGTTAATTAATCTGATTTTAACTTACATTTCATATGCGATAGAACAAAACTTTTGAGGCTATTGTTTCATCATTATTAACAGAAGTCGAAATGGGAGAATCTTCTGATCCAAAAAATAAATAAAAATAAAAAATAAAATAATAATAATAATAAAAGAATGCTGCAATTCGAGACGAGTGGCAGAAGCAGCAACTTTAGTACCAAGTTCTATGCGAGTAGTACATATACATATGTATATACATATATATTCTCGTACTTACAATTAATTTTACAATAATTAAGCCTGAAATCCAACCTCAGCTACGCTTCTTGTGTGTCGTCTCTCTGCCTCCTCCTCCTCCTCCTCCTCTTCCTCCCTGTCTTTACCTCAAAACCCTCTTACTGCATACAGACAGAGAGAGCACACACACACACACTCTGGGCACATATTTGCACAGAGGTAAAATATGTGTAACGAAATTCCTGGAGAAACAAAAAAGAAAACGTAGGAAAAACTGAGAGAAATAAGTGAACGACGTGAAGGCAGCCGCAGCAACATCCGCATCAGCAGCTGGCAAACCAAACTCCAAACCGAAAACCCACAATATAATGAAATGCATATTTAGTTAACTTTAAGTTAAACTTAATTAGTGAGTTGATATCCAAAAAACTTTAACAGAAACAGACCAAGAGCGAAGGGTAAAACAATGGAAGCCAACTTCCTGCCTTAGTTCCGTTCTTCTTTCCTCCCCCCCCACTCCACATACCCCACTATTCCTTCACTCCAGTCACAACCAACCATCGTCTTTCCTTCCTCTCTGCAACTGACCCATAGTACATGCATTGAAAAGTTAGTTTCCCTCCTATATATACATACGTCGTACCTATATATTTATGTATATATATATATATATATATATATATATATGTGTGTGTGTATATATCTTTTCTTTCTCTTTTTGTTTTTATTTTTTTGTTAGTCAAACTCTTGCGAAATTTTTTGATCAATTTTTACTTTCCTTTCCTTATACTTTTTACCCTATATTCACAGTCTAGATAAAGGTATATTAAGCCAAGATAAAGCTGTTAAAACTTAAGTCTTAATATACACATATTCTTAATCAATAAAAGATCTGAAATTTTATATATTTTGAAACTAGAAGAGATTTGATAGAACCAAAAAAAAATGGCTTAGTTATGGAGAATGTGAGAAATACAGGAAAATGTGTTATGAATTGAATAGATTTAGAATAGAATTGTAAAATTGCTGGCACATTTATTTGATAAAGGGTATCGTAAAGTCGGCTATTCATTCTGAATTGTATTTTCTGATCAATTTTTTCTTCTCTTTGTTTTGTTTTTTGGTCCTTTTTTCTGTTGTTTTGTTTAATGAAACCATAAAGTTTATAATTACCATAAAATTCACTTGTCGTGGATGGTAAAAACAAAGAAAAAAAAACTTTAAACTTGGTCTGAGCATGGGCGTGGCTAACGGCAAAACAAAAAAAAAAAAAAAAAAAAATAATAAAAAAAACCAACCCGCCCTAACCCAAAAACGAAATTTATGGCAAGAAATATGAGGAAAAAAATCTCCCTAACAGACACACATTCATACACACATGCACACACATATGAGCATGTGCGTGTATGTGTGTGTGAGATGACCTCCTCTTGGTCCTAGTTCTGGGTTATGGCTCTAATTCTGGTCAAGCTTTGTTTTTAGCCAAACGTGCGAATATTTTTGCAACTTTTGGTTTTTGGTTTTTTTTTTTTTTTTGGGCTTCCAAGTTGCACAGGAAATGGCCCTGGCATATGGTGAAAGGCGGTGGCAGAGACCAAAAACCCGGTAACACTTTGCCTCCTCCTATTTTTTTCCTTTCCTTTCATTTTTTTTTTTTTTTTTTTTTGGTTTTTTGATTTGTTTTCTGTGGGTACAAAAATATGCTTTATGGCATAGGCCTTGTTGTTGGCAGACACTGAAATTGAGGGTTCGGACAGGGGGGGTACTGATGGTCAGCTGGTTTCGCAAGTGCACAGTGTGGCGGAGTATGGATGGGGAAGGGAGGAGAACGTTTGTTCGGGTGCCGGTGGGAGTCAGGGTGCGGGTGAGGGTGAGAGTGAGGGTGCTGGGGTCGCTTCGTGCCAAATTCAATTCAATTGTCAACAGCAACTCGTTTGCCTTTGGTCTCTCTGGGATTCGGTGTGTGTCCGTGTGGCCACAGTTTACGGGTTTTGGTTTTAGGCCTCTCACCCAGCCTCAGTCATAAGCCACAATGGCCCCCATCCTAACCCCTTTAACCACCTACCATCCCTGCATCTACATCTGTTCCTGCTTCTCCAACTCCTCATACGTTATATAATGCGCCATCATTTTGTGGTCAGCATTTATGCACCCCAAAATGAATGTGGACAATTTTTACTGTGGTCACACATCCGTTCTTACACATGGATATACATATATACACATTATATATACATAACTATGCGTGTGTGCGTGTGTGCAATGAAAAGGCCTTGTTTATCTTTCTCTGACTTTTTGAACTGCTATGGAAGTGCAGTTGCAACAGTTTCCAGCATCCCCAATTTAATGCACAAGCCTTGTCAGAAAGTCATTTAAGTGTTTTACGATTGGTCCGGGACGTTGTCTGAAGTAAATTTCAAATTTCTTGTAAGTGTTAATTAATCGAAAAGTTAACCCCCCCCTCCTCCCCACCACCTCGAAAAAAGGACTAAAAATGAAGGAGTAGAAAAATGTGTGTGTGTGTGTGTGTGCGTGTGTGTATAATATTTTAAAAATTAAAGCTCCATAGCATGAAAAATTATCATGGAAATGTCCAAAAATTTCAACTATAAAATTCTTGAATTAAAATTAAAAATCATGGGAGAAATTTCTTGAATTGTAGAAGAATAATAAAATGTTTCCGGTTAGCGGTTTTCATCGGTAGAATAGCAATTTTTTGATATCTTTAAATTCCTGATTAAATCATCAATCAATTTGCTCCTGTCCTGAATAAGGATTTTCCCTAAAGTTGATAAACTCGTACTTAATGCTAAAGTTGCACACAAAATAATCTAAGATATTCCCAAAAGGATATACCAGGAAAAAGAGAAAGTGTTTTGGTTTATGTAATTATTTGATCTCATTCTATAAGAATACCGAAACTTAAGCCAATTTGATAAACTTTTGCCCTCTTTTGTTTTATACATAGAATATATAATTATTATTTTTGATTAATTTGAAGTTGTTTTTGATAAACCGCCGCAAATTTGATTTGGTTTTCCATGTCCAAGACACATATACACATTGTGGCGAAGTGTTATAGTGTTTCGTTACCATTATCATATGCCCAGTCATTCTTATTCTTATTGTTATTGTTATTATTATTACTCTGATTATTGTTGTTGTTGTTGTTATCGTGTTGTTGTTGTCATTGCTGTTGCTGTGGTTTTATTTTATTTTTTTCTTTTTTGCCATTTGCGGCATCTTTGGCTTGTCAAGGAACCAAAACGTTGACTACAACGGCAACGGCAACGGCAATGGCAACGGCAATGATGATGATGATGATGATGATGATGACTGGGAACGATGACAACAATGGACAGAATGTATTTGGTTTTGTTTTTTAATTGTACTCCCGAGTAAACACACACATATATCAGAACAGCAACAACAAGAAACAGAGAGAAAACAAAAACAAGAGCGAAAGAACGAACGAATGAACGAATATTGTATAAGAGCCATGAACTCTACACAAACTCTCCAAGCGGAAGCGGAAACGACAAACGCAATGGCAATGGGGCATCCTTTGCCCTTACTACCCTTACTATGTAGTACGATTATACGACTACTATCACTTGCTACTACGACTACTACCACTACCATTACTATATAGGAGCTATAGCTTGTGCACTCCTTGGGAAAAATGTGCGCATGGGGAACCTTTTGCCGACGAGTGGCGGCGCTTAATGAAAGCGCAACAGACAGACAGACAGACAGACAGATAGACAGAGGGACAGATAGACAGACAGAGGGACAGACAACACACAGAAACATGACCACGACGAGCAGCATGAGAAGCAGCAGGAGCAGGACTAGACACAACAGGACAACTAAATAGGCGAACCGCAAAAACCCATCATCAAGGAGAAGTGCTGCTGGTGCTGCGGCTGCGACGGCTGCTCCTAGCAATAATAAAATTCACTTTAAGTGGGAATTGAGATGGTTGGCTTTGCAGCAACTTAGTGTGGTAAAGAGAACTGAGGAGAAAAGTTACTGGAAATGGTAAGAAGACCACCACGACCACCAGGAGGAGCTGTCCTGTCACTTAGCGTGTGACATGTGTCAAAACAAGCTCCAACCACAGAGACTCAACTAGGGAGACCGAGAGAACGAGAGAGAGAAAGAGAGAGAGAGAGAGAGAGAGCGATAGTTAGTGAGAGAGAAGGGGCAATAGAGTACGAGAGAGAGAGCGAGAGAGATGACTCGGTGAATGCTTGTCAAATGTTTGCCTGGCATGCCACAAAGACATTTCCACTCCATTCCAAAAAAAAAAAAAAAAAAAAAAAAATAAAAAAAGGAAAACACCAAAAACAAAAAACCAACACATATCGTGTATATACCTATATAAATATATATATATATATAAGTGTATATTTATATATATATATGTATAACAGGTTATTGAGCGTGATTTACTTACTGCAATTGCTCCCTGACAATTACATGGCCATTAACATTTACATTAACCCTTGAAGTGCACACAGAACTGAGTGGAGCAGAGTGGAGCAGAGTGGAGCCCAGCAGCTATTTAGTTATTTATGTTTGGTCATATTATTTTCCAACAAGCACCAAACTGTTGCTGTCGTAAATAATTTTGCCCATTCCAACCATTCCCCCCCGCCCCCTCCCACCTCCCCCCTCCCCCTCTTCCACTATCCACTACATCTATGTATCTATCTAACTAACTATTCTCTTTCTTTCCCTCTCACTCTCACTTTGAGTGTGAGTGTGTGTGTGTGTGTGTGGGCTTGGGTGTTTGTTTTGCTGTTTGTCATTTAAGCAGCTTTCCTCAAGTGGCCAGAAAAGAGATGGCAAACAGCTCTCCTTTTACCACATCCTTCCGTCGTCTTCTCTTACCGTAAGGGTCTACACTATATATAACTAGGCTGAGCTCATAATGGGACTTTGGTTTATTAATTACCTTCTCCTTGCCAACATATTATAAAGAGCAGGACACGGTAAAAGCGAATAAGATGGCAAGGAGTTACCCATAGGAGTACCACATTAGTCCCTTTAAATAGGATTTAGAGTATTGAGCTTGTTATAGCTTTTTGAAGTCAAAACAAAAGAGGCAACACATTTAATAAGAATTTCTAAAAGTCCTTTTAATTATGCAAGAATGGACACAGAATAGAGAAAACTAATATTAGTTTGCATAGTGGAAATGTGAATCTTAGGTAAATCTTAACAAGATTCAAGATTCCCATATTCCCATATAAATGAAAGAAATATAAAAGTATTTTGTAACAATTTAAAAAACATCCTTCGAAATTCATATTAATTTCTCCAATGTTATTGCATTGGTTTATCACCAGTAACAACTGATTAGTTTAGTTAGTTTAGTTACCTTTTTTTAGTTCTAGCCATCTTAGTCTTTGGTAAAACATTATTCATTTAAGACAAAATTATTAAGAAAATATTTAATTTGCACTTACTTATTTTTGCTATTGTTTTTTGTTCAACTTTGAGAGAGTTTGATTTAAAAATTTATGGAATATTTAGTTGCTGTGAAATATGAATTTACATTTCCTTTTATTGATTTTGGTATTATCAGGTATAAATCGTATACACTATATGGACATATATGTATATACATATATATGAATGTATATCGTATATGAAATCTGGTAAATAAAATGTGGCAAACAAAATATGAATTTATTTCACGTAAAACAAACATTACAAATGCCACATATACAATAAGAATGCAAGAGAGAGAGAGAGAGAGAGAGAGAGAGAGAGAGAGAGAGAGAGAGAGAGATAGATAGATGGAGACATAGACAAAGAGAGGGTATGGGAGAGGCGGTGGGAGTGAAAGCAAGAGCATACAATATACAGTAATCCTATGGACTATACACGTGCTTCAACTGGTATGGCTCTCGTTTATACATATGTATGTATGTTTATATATACATATTCCCCATCGCGCTATATATGGTGGAGCCATCGCCATGTTTATGTGTACACATTCATTAAAATGTCGAACATCGAAAGTGCCTATTCAGGTTGTGTGCCTCTGCCTCATCCGTCCGTTTGTCTATGCTATGCAACAACTGCAACCGGCAACCGACAACCTACAACCTACAACCTACAACCTAGAACCAGCAACCAGCAACCAGCAACCAGCAACCAGCAACCAGCAACCAGCAACCTGCAACCTGCAACGTGGAACTGCATCTGCAAATAATTGTCAGCTTACTGACAACCAAAAAGCAGAAATAGCAAAACTCAGGCAAAGGCACAGATGGATGGAAGGACGGACGGACGGATAGACGGAGAGACGGAGAGACATACAGACATTCAGACATACAGACAGACAGACAGACAGATAGATAGATAGACGGACGGAGCAAAGAGGAGATAAAGGTGGAAACTCTAGCAACCAAAAATGAAACAATCACGTGCACCATGAAATCTATGCAAGCATGGAATAAAACGCACGTGAAAGTGGGATTGAGGATTGGTAAAACTTACACACACATGCACACACATCCTCTCCACTCTAGCCAGCTCTTCCTCCTCTGTATCCCCCCCCTCTCTCTCTCTCTCTCTCTCATTTTGATGGTGGAGGGGAAAGGAAGTCAAACGTTATTTGTAATGAAAACAGGGCCATGTATATGCATCTACTGAAAGAGTTTTTGGTGCATTGCCAACGCACTTCAGTATCAGGAACAGACGCCCCATAACAGGGAGGGAGGGGGGTAGATATTTGAATTGTGTATGTGCGTTATATATATATACATATATGTATATGTACATGTGTGTGTGTGTGTGTGTGTGTGTGTGTGTGTGTGTGTGTGTGTGTGTGTGGATATGACGCGTGATTTATGTATTTTCGTCAAATGGCAACTGCAGTGCCATGAAATGCTAATGATGCCTCCACACCGAAATGCTTTCATAACCCAACTGAAATACTTCCCTTACTTTATTCTCCTCACAACCACATCACCCACATCACCCACAATACACCACACACCACACTCCTTTCCTTGCCTTTCTTTCCCTTTACCATAGTTCCTATATTACCAACTGATATACATACATACATACGTATGTACATTTTTTTTCTTCATGTTCTTTTATATTTTTGTGTTTTTATCTGTATCTTTGGTGTTTTCTTTGTTTTGTTGCAGGATCACAAACTGAAGCACATGGCCGAGTTGCAGCAATCAGTTGTCACCGATCAGGAGACACGACATCAGATTCAAACACAGATTTTACAATGGGAAGAGAATTTGGAGCGTTTGCATTGTGAACAATTTCGATTGCGTTGCTATATGGCATCGCTACAGAGCGGCGAATTACCCAATCCGAAGGTAAGTTATGGCTTCCATTTGATGGCAAGTAATTTGTTTGTTCAACAACCTAGATAAGTGGGAATGGGGGGATGGGGGGATGGGAATGGGTGTAGATGTGGGTGGGTATATACAATGTTTTGTATACACAACAGTGTAGTGAGTGTAATGTGGTGTCTTTTATTTTGTGGGCGGTGTGGAATTTATTTAGTGGAGTAAAATAGACACTTAAATCAATGATAGAGTACCGTGATTAGAGTAAAGACTTAAGATATGGCCAAGTCAAGGTTAAATTAGTTATTTATCTTATTTATTGACTATTTTACCATCAATATGAGAAAGTGAAGTAACAACAAAAATTGCTACTAAATATGATAGTTATACTTCATTGACTATCATTTATTCATAATAATGTAATGAACATTCATTTAACTGAACGATTACAGAAATGTTTAATATATGTATTTGTATATACATATATAGACAGTTAGAGAGGCATAGATCTATTTATATCAACATAAATCAAAGTTTCATTTAGATTTTCATTTTGTGACATGGCATAGGAAACTACCTGAGTGCTATATATAATTCAGCTGTTAGTTGGTAAACTAAAACAATAGAAGCATTGTATTCATTCAATTTAAGAACTTTTCTTCTTCTTTTTCTTAAACTTATTAAAAGCAATTACAAGCAACACCTTTTCATAAGCCTTTCACTCAACTCACAAAGACCTTTCTAAATCCGTTTGGCCTTTAGACCATGTCCATAACAAGAACATCAAGCAACATCTTACCCCTCCCCTACCCACCATTTACATTTTGTGAAACATCAAAAACAGACTTGAAAAACATTTAAGAAGAGATTAACACACACCTCAATAACAAATCCCCGCCAAAATCACAATACTCACTCAAGCAAACCACATTCTGCACCACAATACTTTAACACCCATTACACTTCATCTCACCATACCACGCGACGTTACACCTACATATATATAGATGTATATTTATATAAATACATATATATGTATATATATCTGTATATATAGTCATAAAGTTTCCTTATCGCCCTTGTCTCTGTCTATACGATTTAAGTATATAATTATGTCTAACTACACAACAATGGCGTGAAATTCAATTCAAAATCACTCAAGGACTCCCCCCCCACCCCCCCCCAAACGCGCCACCATGTATCCCTAGTATACCACGTACCTATTATCCAGTTTGCGTCTCAAACTCAAAGCCATTTACAAAATCAAAAACCCAAACATGCACAATTAATCCCCCATAAAACAATTTTAAGCATCTTAAATGAGCTTAAAGTGAGCTCTGAACTCCGAACTCGAACTGCCAACTCGAACTTTGCCCTGGCATTTAAAAAGATTTATAGAAACTAGGAAAAAAAAAAAAAAAAAAAAAAAAGGGTTGTGGCAATAAGGGTGAGACAGGGAATTCAAGCAAGGGTAGTTGCTTCAAGTGGTGGGCGGTAAAAGTGCATTTCAGTTTATGCAACTTTGAGCAAAAAAAAGAAAGGAAAAAAAAAACAAAAACGAGAAAAAAACCGAGAAAGGGTGTGTGCGAGAGAGAGAGAGACAGAGAGAGAGGGGGGTTAAAACGGAAGGCATAAAAAGGCCAACGTCATTTATTATTAATAAACCCACAAAACTCAAACAACTTCAGTCAACCAAACAGGTGAAGAGCGACGAGAAGGTAGGTGATGGAGATATGTAAAGGAAAGGTGGGGAAAAAAAAAGGGGAGCATAAACATGGACATGTAACTCATAGTCCGCCTGAAGTTATTTACATACCTACAGATGAAAGGGATAATCTCAACCGTACAGTGTACTGATAAGCCTTTAGAGTTAGTTAAGCCCAACAAAATTGTCCTCTAAACTAAAGTAAAAAGAAAACTGAAAATCTTCTATCTATTTATTGTATATATTTTTCATTTTTTTTTCCTTTCATTCTTGCAGTCACTCCTCACTCACGTGTCGCGTCCCACTAAGAATACATTGAATAAACTTGGCGTCTTTACGGTATCCTCATTCCATGCCTTCATCTGTGCAAGGTCGCCATCGCTGCTCAATAATCTATTGGCTGGACGTGGAGCAACCAAACGTCGGCCACCCATGCTATCCCGTTCCAATAGTGGTTCAAGTCGTCGCTCCATGCAGGTAAGTCAAGAGTTCTCAATCTGAAATGATGTGATGTGTGCATTATATCACAATATTTCTATTATCTTTGATTAGTTGAAAGTGTCTAGATTTGTGTGCTGTACACACACATATACATACATACATACATACATATATAGACGAGCTAGATATAGCTAGAAATAATATCTTATTCCAGTGCAGTCAAGATTTCTTAGTTTTTTTTAGTTTTTGTCAGATGCCATTTGATAATTCTAATAACATAAAAAACAAAAAAAAAGAGTTTAGTTTTGCCGTCCTAAAAGAACAACGAAATCTACTTTTGATACATTTTTAAAGGCTCATAATTTTCTTGTATTATGGCGCTTTTCATTGATGCATTAAAAAAAAAAGAACAAAAATATATATATTTTTTAAGAATTGTCTCAAATGAGAAATGAATGGAAATTATACGATTTTCTTTTATAAAACCAATTATATAGTATACATATGTATATGTAAAGTTAGATAGATATATGCATTTATAGATATATAGGTTATTAATCGAACTGAGTTAGTAGTTAAATTTAAATAAGTTTAGATATGAATTTATTTTAATGCCTTTATTCCGTTGATCATTATTGGAATGGCCTAACGCGTAGTGGTTTCTATGCGATTAATTTTTTACATGTACATGCCTTATAATAAAATTATTTCAATTTTCAACGCATTTATGTCACTTTGTGTGTGCGTGTGTGTATGTGTGTGTGTGTGTGTCGGTGTGTGTGTGAGAGTAATTGAATTTTTATTTAACTTGGCGGAAATGGCATTAAAAGCTAAATTGAGCGGCCAGAAAATATGTCGCCAGACACCAACCCGGCCAAAACCCAGACTCGGCCACAATGGCTAATGGGCCTAACCATTATTATTTTTGCATTTTTATAATTTACATTTAATGGCCATCAAAAAATAAAAAAAAGAAACGCGATAGAAAGAAAAAAAAATGTTTAGATATTTCTTCTCTCATTTTGTGTATGTGTGTGTGTGTGTGTGCTGTCTGTCCAAATATTTGCATATTTGGCCAAATGGTCTTGGCCAGTTTCTAATGGCCTTTATCATCAGTTCGCTTTCACATAAACCGACATTTATCTTCTCACGGGCTGTTTGATTAACTTGATTTGTACGCCATTTTTGAGTTTATTTGATCAACTTTCCAATTAGCCGAAATCAATTTTCTGTATTTTTCATAAAATGAAATTCAATTCATAAATTCAATTTTTTGGTTTTCCATCTCATCTTGTTTTTCATTTTATATATATATATTTTTTTTTTTTTTGTTTTATTCATTTTTGTTTTATTATTGACAAAATAATCTTGTGAAGCTCCAATTCACTTCATTCCCATTTTCAATTAAATTTGCCAACATTGCAGATTTTGCAGTTGCAGTTGCCGTTGCCATTGCCGTTGCCGTTGCCGTTGCAATTGCACTTTCAGCAGCAGCAGCAGCAGCAGCAGCAGTTGCAGACCAAAATATATTTACAGAATGATAAAAGTTAAAAACAAAAAAAAAGTCAATGCTAGAGCATTGCTCTATAATGTTGAACTTTCAATACCCTTACATTTTAATAGATATTATATAGAACAATTTATTAATCATTAATATTATAGAACGTATTTTAGAACTGTAATTTTGTTCAATTTTAATATTATTTATAAATTTATAAATTCATATAGTTTGTTTAAACATAAAACAAGAAATTAGAGAAACCATTCCTTCTGATTCTGATTTCGATTTTTTACCTAGATAATAATATATACTACAATTATCTTGAATAGTAAATGCTTCGAATATACATAGATCAAAAACTAATTCCAGACAAATCGCACATTCCATGACATGTAATCATCTCTTGAATCAGTTTACATGAATGATAATTTTCCTGCTGATCAAGAATATATAAACATACAAATGTGTATATTCTGTTTTTGTTTCAACTACATAATTTTGCAATTGTTAATATAACCCTTCGAAAAGAATATTTAAAAACTAAAGTTAAATGAAATAAAATAAGGTAAAATGTGCGGTAGACAGAGATAGTGCTAGATACAGAGGAAAATGGAGAGTGTAAGCGAGTGCGAGTGCGAGTGCGAGTGATAGAAAAACAGACAGAGACAGAGACAGAGACAGAGACAGAGACAGAGACAGAGAGTCAATGATGGTGCATTGTAAATGCGCTGAAAATTCAATGAATTTGAAAAATGTACATTTGATTTGGTTTATATTTTCCTCTCTTTGCATTTCCCCTCCTCTCATCTCCTCTCATCGGATCACATCGCATCGCATCGCAACGCATCGCATCACATCACAACTCATCTCCTCTTCTCTTCTCTCCTCTTCTCCTTTCTTTTGTCGCCCCTTGCCTCTTGTCCACCGTCATATCTGTCTGTTTGCGTGCGTGTTGGGTGCTTGGCTTTTCATTTGCCAACATGTCAGCTGCAATGCAGCAGAAATTGCCAACTGGCAATTGAAAATGTAATGAAATTAAAGGTATCCTCCATCCATTACCTTTATTCCTGTACACACACACACACACACACACACACACACACTCACACACAGACAGTCAGATAGTCACACCACACGCACATACACATTCACAGTCACTTGCATCTCTTGGTAAGTTGACGAGTTGGTCGCCACAGGGCGTAAACCTGGCCAATTATCCACTGTCCGAACATTGCCACGCTTCGACTTAAAAAGTTGAAGGCATTGTGGCTCTTGCATCTGCAGCCTGCAGTCAGTCCATTTAATTGACTTGAATTAAGCTGAAAAACAGGCTTAAAACTCAAAATTGAATTAACCAAGCCAAGTCTCAATAAATGAAAATGACTTGCAAGAAAGTGGCAAAAGTTCATTAAACAAACACCAGCACCACCTACCTACCCCTACCTTATCCTCATCCTTAAAGAAATGAATGAAAACGAAAATAGGGAAAAATGTTCAACGTTTAAAACGAATAAAAATTTTAAATCTTACGAAACAAGAAGAGAAAATTTTGGCTAGATGCCCTAAAACTATCATTAAGACTCTTATTAAAACACTCACAAGTCAATATAATTTGATTACTTTAGTAGGTATCTCTAGCATAATTCTCTATATGGCAAAAGGAAAGGAATTAACTAAATTGTTTTACACATATTTTGATATCTTTAAATTGACCGCTTAACTTTCACCTTTCATGCTATAAAAATTGCCATAAATCTTGCCAATGAATATAAAAGTCGAAAGGAATATTTTGTAATGTATATATATATATATATTCATATTGATATCCTTTTGAACTGAACCTTTGCATAATGAGCTTGCAAGCGATATGCAAAACGTTGCATGATGCAGTGCAACAAATTTCCATGTAGTAGACATCGATGCTTGGTAAAAATACGAGAGTTCGCCATCCTCATCCTCATCCTCATCGTCATTCTCATCACCATAGCCATTGCCATTGCCACCGCCATCGTCATCGTCATCGCAATCGCCTTCCTTAGGCAACTTTGTCAGCACCATAGAAAGAGCGATAGATAGATAGACAGATGGATGGATGGATGGATGTATGGATAGATAGATAGTTGGATAGAGTGATAAAGTGATAGAGTGAAAGAGAGGGTGCATTTTGCCAACTCCAACTACTGGCTAAACTAATTCAATTGTCGTAGAACACGTAGACCATGTGTGTCTGTGCGAGAGAGAGAGAGAGAGAGAGGTAGAGTGAGAGAGAGATGGAAAGAGAGAGGAAGTGAAGGAAAATACTAGGGGACATAAAAGGGCGCCAAAGCTAGTCAGCCAAAAGCAAAAGCATTGCCAATGGCTGCCAATACAAATGCAATTTCCAAGCAACAGCAGCTGGGCGACTGATTCGTTTACCAGGAATAAGAGTAACAGCAGCAGGAGCTGGAGCTGGAGCTGGAGCTGGAGCAGGAGCAACCTCCTCCTAGTTAACATACAAAAGTAGGAGATGTGGATTGACGATGACGTTGTCGAAACTGTTAAGCATTTTAACTGAGTTTTCTTCCGAGAAGAGGCCAGATCCTGCTGATGCTATTGCTCCTGCTGCTGCTGCTACTGTTGGTGTTGGTTGGTCCTCGTTCTGGTTGTGTCAGAACTCGCGGCTGTTGCTGACGACGTTTTTCATTACATTTGCCCAGGCATCGCTTGTTCGTTGGTTGGTTGGTAGGTTGGCTGGTTGGCTGGCTGGTTGGTTGGCTGGCTGGCTCGTTGGTTGGTTGGTTGGTTGGTTGGATAGACGTCAACTCTGCAGGCCAAGCGCAGCGGTAGAAATGTGTTTTTGCTATTTTTCAATTTTCACTTCCTGTGTGTATATGTGTATTTGTTGCCTGTCTGCGACTGACTCGCTTAATGACATTGTATATGTGTCTGTATGTATGTGTGTGTGTGTGTGTGCGTATGTGTATCTGTGTGTATTTGAGTCTGTCTGCTCATGCTCATCCTGTTTATCCAATCGAATTTTCTGCCTTTTTCCAGATGAATTCACGTGACGAACCGGAAAAAACTTTCAAAGTTGCAATGCCCGACAATGCTTACTCGACAGTTTATCTACGTGATGCCATGTCTGTCGAGGAATTCTTGGCCAGCGCCTGCGCCCGTCGCCAACTCAATCCCATGGAGCATTTTGTGCGAGTTAAGAAGCGACGCGATATGGAGGATCATAATTACTTTGTGCCGCATCGCAATGATCTAATTGAAAACTATGTAAGTGAAGCCAATCATACATTTTTTTTCTTCTTTTTTTTTGAAAATTCAATTGGAATTCAATTGGAAAATATATACTAGATCCCTAAGGATGTATCTAGCTCCACTTAAACATAGAGGAGTTGGAATAAGCAAATGCATTGCAAAAAATTATAATATATTATAATTTAAAAAAAAAAAGGGAAACCAAAAAGGATCCTAAACTCTTCTCTTGTTCTAAGGAAAAATCCTTAATTATTGAAAGTAATTTGCCCAATCAATTGCAACTGTTTCTAACAGTTTTACTTTAACTAAGATTTCATTTCGTTCCCCTATCGCTTTGCCAAGTTAGTTGGCGAAAAAGTTTTGCTTAACAAAAAGCCAAGTGGAATCCAACCACAACAACAAGCTGTAAATATGGCCAAAAGGTGCACACCAAGTGCACCATCTTTCTACTTGAGAGGAAAAAACTTTTATAAGTTATCCAAAAAAAAAAAAAAAAAAAAAAAAGAAGGAAAAAAAACTGGCAGCTCAATAAATTTATCGACAACAAGAAGTTTTCTTTCCTTCCTACTTTCTTTTCCTACTCTCTTTTGTTGTTGTTGTTGTTGTTGTTGTTGCTTAAAAGGAAATTTATTTGAAACTTTACACTAATTTTATGGCGCTCTCTTGCCGGCATTTTTTTTTTATTCCTCCTATTTTCTTCTTCTTTTTTGTTTTCATTTTGCAGCTACATAATCATGAATTCGTGGAGGTCTGCATGAAAATCTTATATCAGGTGGAATTGCAACGAACCACTTTGGAGCAGATGTGGGGCTTCTCAGTGGAAGCGGAATTGATCGAGAACGCTGAGCGACAGGACGAGTTATGCTGCTATGTGAGCCGTGTCGAGGATAAAAGTGTGGCCATGCATAATGGTAAGTGTCCTGAAAGGAAACAAACGATAAAAAGACAAGTAGCCATGACAACTGGAAAACATTGTAACCCAAAGAATATTATTAAGTGTCCTTCCATTCTGCCGCTCCAACAATACCCGTCTTACCGCCTTCTAGCCTTTCCTAAATCTTCAACATTTACCTCCCCTCCCCTCCCCACCCATTTTACCCACTCACAACTGTCGTGCTCTTTTCAGTCAGTCAGTCAGTCAGTAGCTACTATGTATTTGGATTCCACTTTTATATTTAAATGCTTTTCACTTTTATGTCAGACACGAAAGAAACAGAAGAAAAGAAAAACTTGAGTTCAACTCCTTTCGCTCTTTGGAGTTGAGTAGGAGTCGTGAGTCAAGTGCAGTAAAGCTTGTGCAACGCAAAAAAAAAATACATATATATATATATATATATAATAAAAAAAAAAAAAAATAAAGAAAAAGTCAACTGTTAGCTTCAAAGAGAGCGAACGAGATGGCAAACAACACAGAGCTACAGAGAGAAAGAGACAGACAGAGAGAGAGAGAGAGAGAGAGAGAGAGAGAGAGAGAGAGAGAGAGAAAGAGAGAGAGGTGAGGAGATGAAATACTTCTCAGGTATCTTCTACCTTTAAGGCATCATCACTTAAAATCAACTTAAGTTGGCATTTGCATTTCCACCGCTACACCGCATTCCCTCCCCTCCTATACAACATTCTTCTTTCCGAACTGAAGTCAAGTGGATGTAGTCGAAATGCCACTAGAACAGCAACTTAAATTATGACATCACCCCCTACCCCATCCCCATCCCCATCTCCATCTCCATGCCCATCACCCGACCTCCAGCTAACGCTAAATTTTCCTTTACCTGTGTACCAGCTGCACTTGCATAAAAAAAAAAAAAAGTGATGAACCGTAAGCAAAAATTTCTCTCTCAAGAAAAAGAAAACTCATTAAGCACGTCGAGGAGTGGCAGTGCCACTGGCAGAGTGCCGCTGACTGACGCTCATTTGGTGTGGCATGGACGTCAAGCCGTCAAAACGAATCAAAAATCCATGAAACAATAAGCACGAAATTTTCTGGAAATGCAAAAGCAAAAAACTATGAAAACGACAAAACAAACAAAAAAAAAAAAAAAACTTTAACCGAATTGCAATTGTAATTGTGAACATTATAACAACAAAACAAAAATGTTGCATATTCTAAAGAAAATAAGCCACAGACTTGCAAATGACCTTACGATAAAAAAAAAAAAAAACTAAATAATCAACTTCAATTGCAATTGCATTTAAGGAAAACACTTTAAATAGAAAATATTAACTTTTCCTGGCAAGGAAAATCGTAAGTCGTAGTAGTAAAGGGTAAATAAAGAAAGCCCTTCTCTAAAAATCTTATATAATAACTGGTAAATTGTTAAATTACAATTTCAATAACAATAATATATACATTATAGTATACATTATAATGAATTGAAAATCGTTTTGAAATCAATTTACATTGTCCGCCCGCCCTTCCAACAAGAACAAAAATATTATTGAAATTTTCTTTTTATTTCATGGAAAAGAAAATAGGAGGAGTCCCCATAATTATATACAATAGACTTTTCCATTGAAATTGTTTTCTGAGAAATTATAGCATATTTAAGGATGTATGAAGGATGCATGAAGTTAACTCTTTAAAACCAAATTGGAAATTTATCTAAGTATCTGGCTAACAATTCACATTACCTAATTTTGCGAAAACAATTTCAATTACATTAGAGTTTTTAGCTTATTGGCTGAAAAACTGTTTAGTAAATGAAAAGTCCAAAGTCCTTGGTGGCCAATCAAATTCAAACACACACATACATACACACACTCACATACACACACACACACACACGTTAACTTTCTCTGCAAACAAACAACAAAAAAAAAGGGTACATTGATAAACGTAGTCTGGCAGTTTGGCAGTTTTTTTCTTCTTTTTTTTGCTCACATATATATACATATATGTATATATATATACAGAGGCACAGCTATTTCTCACTACCTGCTACATGCTCTCCATTATCCAATGACTGTTGCCCATCAAAGCTCTGAACAGGACACCCCGGCTGGCCAATCAGTCAGGTGCCAGTGTATGAAGGTCTAGCCCCCATCACCCACCCCTCCTCACCCGATCTCCCTTCACAATGTCCTTTGAAATGGCGCTATTTTTGCCTCATTCATGATTGCAATTGGATTGATTGGAAACTTTGTTGAATGGGTTCATTCGAATTGTCAATGCCATTATTTGATAGTTTCATTACCAGTTTTCTTTTTTGTTTTTTTTTTTTGGATTTTCTGTTACTTTTTTTGGTGTTCGAAATAGAAAAGAAAATATACAATTCCTATTACGCATACGTTCCGCTTTCGATGACAACTGAAATCGTGATAATTCTGTAACACAATATTAAGGATACTCTCTTTTTCTCTTTTTCTCTCTATCTCTCCTTTTCTATTTTATTTTCTTGTTCTGTTTCTGTTCTGTGTGTGTGTGTGTGTGTGTGTGTGTGTGTGTGCGTGTCTGTGTGTGTGTGTGTGTGTATTTCTTTGTCTCCATTTTATCTTCTTCAATTGAATTCCGTTTGCTTGTAGTTGCTGCGTGTGTATGCATAAATTACAAAAAGTATTTTTAGCTATGGACAACAACAATTGAAATTAATGCCTAAAAGACTTAACAAGAGTCACTCATTCCTTTTCCATCCTCTTTCTCTATCTCTCTCTCTCTCTCTCTCTCTCTCCCTCATTCAAACTCGGATTCTAACCGCAAAACAAATGCCCGAATAACAACAGAAAAAACATTTACAAGTAAATTGCAGCAAGAACAAAAAAAAAAAAAAAAAGAAAGAAAAAGAAAAAGGAAGGAACAACAACGTAGACAAGTCGAATGTCGTCGCCGACTTTGAGATACTTTTCCATAAAAAAAAAACTTTTTATAAGAATGGAAATTTGTTTTTTAAATGTTAATACCTCAAACAATAATTTAAGTACTTAATACTTATTAACGTCCTTTGGCATTCCTGTCGGTCAGTGTCTCATTGACGCCTTCATTTCTAACAGATGTTTTATATCGTCCAAAATTTCAGTTATTGTTAATTGAGCTAAAGAATTCCTTATCTGTATTTCTACCATATGCCATATTAACTGTGATATACCCAATTATTCTTTGGGTTATAGGGTATCAAAAAAAAAAAAAAAAAAAAAAAAAAAACAAAAACCAAAAACCGCAGAAATGAAAGCATATTCAAATGCAAATGAAATGTTGCGGACAGGCTAATTGAGAGAGAGGAGGGAACAGATGTAGAGATATAGAGATAGACACAGATAGATAGATACACAGCCAGAGAAAAGGATATATGTGGATAGGGGGGGCAAAAAAAAAAAAAAAAGAATAACAGATTTAGAGAGATGGAAAAGAATAGGGTTTAAAGTAAGTCTTTAATAATTTTTTTTTTTTTGTATAAGATATGCAAAAACGAAAAGAATGGAGCAAACGAGATAGACGACGACGACGACGACGACGACAACATAAAATAAATATATTGCATGTGTCAGGTGGCATTAAGATGTAAAAATCCGTTTAAATTGTAACAAATGCAAAAAAAAAAAGAGAGAGAGGGAAAGAGAAGAACCAGGGAGACAGAGAGAGAGAGCGAGGGAAAGATGGGTGAAGAAAGAGAGAGGGAGAGAGAGAGAGAGAAGGGACAGAGGAAAGGAAATGCCAAAGGTGTAGTATAAGAAATTCACATAAAATGCAGATAACAACTACACACACACACACACACACACACACACACACACACAACACACTCACACATCACAAACACACACATAGTACTATACACATCCAGAGGTACATATGTATATCGAAAAAGTTTTTACCTAAGAAAATATTCTTTTACCTTTGCTGCAACAACAATGATAAGCAAAAAGCTGCTGCTGCTGCTGCTTCTTGCTTGGTTGCATGTCGTCAACAGGAAGCAGGTAAAATAAATGTGGTAAATGCAGGCGAAAGAAAATTTTAACGAACGGCGTACTACGTGGCGTATGAACAATGCAACACCAGCAACACCATTCCCGCAATCAACTGCCACTCCCACAATGTTTCTCCCCTCCCTCCCTCCCCCCACTGTCTGCCTTTGCTCTGGTTTGCTGTATAGCTTGTTATTGTTTTTATCAGGCAAAGACATGAAACGCTTATCGTTTCTGGTATTACATATAAAGGATGTCAGTTTTGAATCCTTCAACCCGCCCACCACAAAACTGAAACTCAAACTCAAACCCCGAATCCAAACCTCAACCTCAACGACAACCACTACTTGGCTATTGTTTGCTTGGTTTTTCCACCTGGCATAGTAACTTCATTTTTATATTCTTCCTTTCACTTCTCTTTCACTCTCTTCTATCTTCCTCTCTTCCAGGCATTATCAAAGGGGACGAAATAATGGTCATCAATGGTGCAATTGTATCCGATCTAGATATGATGTACTTGGAAAGTGTCCTACAGGAAGAACAATCGCTCAGCATGATGATGCGGTAAGTCTTCAACACACACACACACACACAGAGACATGCCTATATAGAATATATTGTTCATATATGAAATTGTTTCATGCTTGAATGTATTCTCGCCATCATCCCCCCATCATCTCTTTGGCTTCTCAACATTCACCATCCTGTTACCACCTACCTCTATGTATATACATATATCCCTCTCTATTGACATTTGAATAGACAAGACAATGCATCCCATTCACTGCAGGCATAGACACAACTAGAGCTTCTAGCTAGTAACTGGACTGTCCTGTCGTGTCATTGTTTCGCTCCATTGTTTCTACCTTCATATACATTTACCACACACTGATACAAACACACACACACACACACACACACACATGTACATATATACATATGTACATATATAGAATTAATTAACTAACTATATTTGTGAGACATTCAATTCAATATATATTGTTCTATTTTTATGGTGATAAATTTCTACCTATCTCATTCAATTAAGGCTTAAAAAGTTCTATAAGTTACTGAAATGGCCATCTCATCATTTTATGTTAGCCAAAATGAAAGGGTCATGCAATATTCGTATAGAATTGAAATATGCTTTGATGTGGTCACAATTATTAGTGCATCGAATTCTCACCATGGTCATTCTACCAATCAAAAGACCAAAAATAAGATATTTTCAAATTGCAATATTTCTTCTATTGTATCTCTGTCTTCGTACATACATGTATTCATCTATTATGTATGTATGTACATATCTACATATGTATGTGTGTATATATGCTATGCAGTACACATTATAAAATTCTTGGCCGATATCTGTGTTCCCTCTGGTCGAAAGGAGGCATATCAATTGCTAGTTTTGTTTCATAGTCCAAGGGATTGTCATTATTAAATTGTCTAGCCAAAAGCCAAAAAGCCAATACAACACACAAAACCAAAGAATAAAAAAAAAAAAAAAAAAAGGAAAGAAAGAAATGCATAGTTTCATAACCACTTTTGATGATGTTGTTGTTAATTAAAAATTCTTCACATGCAATGCCCTTTTAGAACACACCCCACACCCCACACACCGACTGCACCTACACACACCCAAACACTCAAACAACACAACAAGAGCTTGGTAAACCACATCAAGTTTTTTTTTTCTCTTTCTCTCTCTCTCTCTCTCTCTTCCCTCTTCCCTCTTCCCTCCCTCTCTTTCTTTTTTGTGTTTTGGTAAAAATGTCAACATTCGACAAAAAAAAAAGAAGAAAAAAAGAAGCTTGCTTTTTGCCAAATTTTGAACGATAAGAAGTTGCCAAACCAAACACGAAAAAAAGTACAAAAAAATGAAAATGAAAAAAAAAAAAAGGAATGTTTAAATTTACAAAAGTTCAAGTTGCTCGCAGGAACGTTAGAAAAAGAGAGAGAGAGAGAGAGAGAGAGAGGTCAAACAACATGTTATAGCTAAACTGGCTGGGGGCACTTGTTCCAATTCGCTGACCAGCAGCCAAAGCTACTTTTTGCAGCTCATGCTTCTGCTACTGCTCCTGCTCCTGCTCCTGATCCAGCTCTAGCTACAGCTCCAGCTCCTTCCTTTCCTATTTCTACTCCACTGCCGTTTTGCTACGCTTCGAGTGTCGACTAGCATTTTGATAGCCTAATTAGCTTCACTCAAAAAGCTTTTGTGCCACCAATTCATTGCCCTGGTGCCTTTAACCACTCACACCACTCACACCGTACCGTATACATCACCGGCCACTCGTCTCACTCGTTCTTTTACACCTTCCACTTACCACTTTTATGTATAAATTATATGCGTTTTAATATCCTGTAGGCAAATGTATAAAATGGTATATCAAAGTCAAAGCCAACGGGCACAAACTGCAAATATTTGTTCAAAAAGACAAAGAAATATATACATATGTATAGGTATTATATGGGGATACATATTCCTAATCAATCAATCAAAATGTTTCCATTTCTAACATTTCTAAATGAATTAAGAGCAGTCTTCAATTTGAATGCATTTTCTACTACTTTCTTTTCCGCTAATCTTGAATTAAACTAAACAAATTTCACGAATTGGAATAAATTTATGTCCAATCAAATTCTTTGATATATGTATGTACATTATTAATTGTTTAATTATTCCATTATACCAAAAGATAAAGGGTAATTTAAAGTCGTCCCTGTCATCTCTGTACGTAATTTTTCCGCATCTTTGGATAATTTCGTACAGTGCCGCCAGGTGACAAAAACAAATTAAAAATTCCACATTTTAATCAGCTTTTTCTCTCATTTTGTTTGTGTGTTTTGTGTTTTTTTTTTGTTTTTATTTTTTCCTTTAGATCTTCGCGCACTGAGCCACCAGATCTAGTTGGCATAATGCGGGTAACAGATGATATGATTGATTCATTGGTCTGCCCACCACCACCCACAGATCCGCCGGTGATGAGTGAGGAGATGATAACGGGACTGATTGTACCGGCACCCGGATGGAGTAAGTAGAAAACAAAACAAAAAATTCCTTTACAAATATTTAAAACTAAAAAGCCAAAAAAAAAAAAAAAAAAAAAAACAACAGAAAAAAAGAAAAATAAGAAGCAAAAAAAACAACCAAATTGTTGGCCAAACATTTTAAACGTTAACCACAAGAGCAACAACAAAAGCATACTAATCATGACTCTGGTCAGGTGGTTAGCATGAGCCTGGATGAAATAAATAGTTGGCAAGGCATAGGTTAGGGGGGGCTTAAAGGACTATTTCGGAAAACCCCCCTTTACCGTCCTATTCTTGGCAGCCGTGTGTGCTACCCTTCATGATAGTTGTGTGTGTGTTTGTGTATGTGTGTAACGGAAACGAAAAAGCGCATTTCCGGTTGCGCATGCGAAATTTTTCGTGAAAGTTCATTAAAGTAATTTATATATACATTTTGTTGTTGCCTGCTTCTTGTTTAATGCATAGTTTAAGCAAAAAGGAATGGGTTGAAAAAGAGAGAGAGCGAGAGAGAGAGAGAGAGCGAGAGAGAGCGAGAAAGGGGGGTACGTAGAACTACATAATTACAGGATTACAAACTGCACACACATGCAACAGAGAAAAGGAGACAGAGACAGAGAAAGATATCGCGCGAGAGACAGAGACAGAAATATAGAATGGAGAGAAAGAACCGAAGTGGCTAAAAACACAAAACAATTAAAACCAACAACAATAATGACAACAACAACAACAACAACAACATGTGTTATACACAAAATGAAACTTTTTTCGCTGCTGCAAACAATTAAAAGGCAACTGCAACTAAAATAAAACAACAAAAAGAAACAAGCGAAAAAGCAAAAAAAAAAAAAAAAAAATAAAGAAAGAAAACCGTACAACAAAAAATTTGTGGCAACATATATATAAAAAATGTAACAGAAATTACACGACTCACTCAGTCAGTCTTTCTCTCCCTCTGCCTCTCTCTCTCTCCTTTCTCTCTGTGTGTGTGTGTGTATGTGTGCGTATTAATATTTATTCCCTTTTTGGCTCACACACACACATACTGGCAAACCGCGCCCTCCCCACCCCTCACCCCTCCACTTTAGTCTCTTTGCTTCATGGCGGCATCTGTTACCGCTGCTCAATACCCCCTTCCCCTTCCCCCCACACACACACACAAACAAAAAGAAAGCCTTTTTTATAGTCGCTGCCATTGAGATTTTGGTTTGCTTGATGAGAGAGTGGGCTAGGGGGGTGTATGAATATAATATATATGTAGCTCACAAGTGGATTACATTTTACTTTGGCAATCAAACACACAGGCACACACACAAACATACACATACCCACAAAGAGAGAAAAGCGAAAAAGGAGTAAAGTAAAATAATCATTGTACAGAATGGGTTAAAACTTTATAATAGACCACTAATGGCTTATTATATGCAAAGAAAATGAACAATCTGTTTAATGAAAATATTTTAAAGGACAAGAAACTTAAAAGTTGCCAACGAAAATGTATAAAACTGCGACCAAACTGACCAACTGTACCACAATCTCAACTTAACCCTTTTGGAAGAGTATTCATATAAGTATATGCTCCTTTTGCTTGCAATAGATTCAAAATTGTCTCATTCAAAAAATAAATGTTTCAATCTAAAGGTATATATATATATACATATATTTATTCTTTACTTAAAACAAATTTACCAAGAATTCTAACATTTTAGCCTTATAATTTCTTTTGTCAATTTACATGCTACCTCTCTCTCTCGCTCTCTCTCTCTCTCTATCTATCTATCTCTCCTTTTGTCTCTTTAATTAAACCAGAGAATATAACTATCTGCTCTCTTGTAATAAGATCATAAAAATAGATTATTCCTTCTCATTCTCTGCCATATGCCTCGTGTTACATTTCATTCAAAAAAAAGTATAATACTTTGAGACAGTTGTTGTCTATGTTTAAAGTGCCTTGGGATTGCTCCTTATGTTTTTACTTGTTGTATCAAGGATACAAAGTTGCAACCTTCTGGTTTATTTTCTTACCCCTCCTCCCCCCCTCTCCCATTATCAGATGATATCTTAATGAATAGTTGTCGTTGTAATTTCGCATAAACTTTCATTCCCTTAAGCAATTTTTAGGTTATTTAATGAACGACCCTCGTATATAAAAGACAGACATACATTTTCAACATTTTTTATAGATGGTTAGTTTTTTTTCCCCTCGTCTTCTTCTTCTTCTTCTTCTTCTTCTTCTTTTTATGGCCAGGAAACGTTTAAAAGTCATGTCGTTGCTGGTGTTTTTCGTTGCTTGCATGCAAATTGCGTACAACCAAATTTTATGAACATTTTCGCCTTAAAATTTCACACCAAAAGCACACACACACACACACACACACGCACATACAGGAAGAAAAGCTCAGACACATGTGAAGATATTGAAATTGCCGCCTTATAAATTTCACAGTCTTGCGGTCTCTCTAGGATTTTATTCTCCTTTTTCTTGTTGTGCCAGAGGGAGATGGAGATAGATGACAGAGCGAGGGAATGAGGGAGATGGTGATAGTAAGTCCTTAGACAACTGCCAGGGCTAATAACTTATAGTAGGACGTTAGGACGTGCCAAGCTGCAAAAATTTGTCGATGGCAAATAAAGTTTGTTCCTCTCTGCCCCCAACTAACAATTCCCACCCCCCTCGCTCTCTCTCTCTCTCTCTCTCTCTCTCTCTCTCTCTCTCTCTCTTTCACTCCCTCTCCCTCTCTCCGTATACCAGCTACAGCAAAAACAGTTTTTAGTGGCTTTAAATAAAGTAAGACTCGAGGGCTAGTTTATGAGGGTAAATGAAACTAGAGGTGCGAACTGAGAGGTGTTCTAAGAGAGAAGTTGTTTTAGAGTGTGTATATGTGTATGTATGTATGTGTGTATGTGTATGTATGTATGTATGTAGTATGGATTTTAAATGGTGAACACAAGTAAATTGTGTAATTTTCAAATGAATATATCGGATATCAAAACCGAAAAACGTAGAGGTCATAACTTCTTGTACGAACATTTTCATTTTATTGCATCCCTTTTTGCCCTGCATGAAGAGGAAGGATGCAGGATAGTAGATAGAATAAGGAGACTAGACCAACAAAATGTCGGAGGAAGGAGAGCCAAGTTTGTTTTACTTAAGGCAAAAACTAAGATAATTTAAAACAAATTTCAAGTGAAGATGTTATTTTTGTGGGTGAAAAGTTTTTTGATTTTTAGATAGTTGAGATGAAACTCTTACCCACGCACACACACACACACGCACACACATACACAACAAATAACAAATATGTTTTAATAGAAACTTTTCAAGAAAACAAAAAAAAAAAACAAAATAATATGCAAAATAGAAAGAGGAAGATGACCAACTTTAATAGATATAAAAACTTAAGTTTTAGTTAGAGATATATATTACTTGGGTTACTTTCAATTTATGTTTGCAAATTAAATAAATAGAATGATCTTACACTAAAGTGACTTCTTCATAAAAGTCTTTCCTCTAGTTTATTTTATTTAAAGAATTATAAATATTCTCATGACATTTCAACATAAATATCAAAAAAAAAAAAAAATTTAAAGAATGTTCTTCAATTGTCAGAACGCTGTGTGTGTCTGTGTGTGTGTGTCTGTGTGTGTCTGTGTGTGTCTGTGTGTCTGTGTGTGAGTAACAAAAAGATTAAGGAGATGTTTATCCTGTTATTTTGGTGCACAAGTTCCTATAAAAGTGCATTCCCATTTAGATTCAATAAAAAAACATTATACTCCTTTTTTTCCAAAATAATTCTATCCAAGTTGCACTTCGTTTTACTTTACGGTCATCTTGTTTGGCTGGCTATAAACTCATATGATATATACATATATATATATTTATATATATTATATGTAGAACATTTGTATATAGAATATTTTTCAATGAAGTGATCAACTTTGGTAAACGAATATATAAATTTAATCGTAATTTTTTCGTGAACAAAAACAAAAATTGAGTATTAAATAAACGACCCTCGTTAGCTGCATATGTTGAAGCCGCCCTCATACATGGCCCATAAATTTCTTGTTGGTAAAAAGAAAAGCTGCCTCGTACCAACCCCTTTTTACTCTCTCGTTTTGTCTCTTTCCACCTTGTTGTGTGTGTGTGTGTGTGTGTGTGTGTATGTGGGTGTGTGTGACTGTTGTGTGTGCAGCAATAATCATTACAGTTTGTTGCTGTTGTGGCCTCTGGCTGCTGATGCTGCTGCTGCTGCTGCTGCTGCCGCTGCTCTTTTTGTTTTTTTGCGTTTATTTTTATGGCGAGTAAAGTATTAAAATTCCTGTTTTCCGAACATGGAATTTAAAATGAAGAACAAACAAAACGGTACAGAGACAAAGACACACAGACAGACACAGCGACAGATACAGCGGAAGGGGAGGGGTAAAGTAAAAAATCGAACTTTAAACTGCAAATGTGGCGAACTAACTAACTAATTATGAGACTGTGTGTGTGTGTGTTTGTGTGTTTGTTTGGAAAGAAAAGAGACATGAACAGAAAGCCATAAAAAATAGTAATAATAATAATAATAAATTTGTTATCTTTTGTTCGTTCTTTAACATATTCTCATTCCACATTTCATAACGTTTTGCATTCTTCTTTTACCCAGATGGTACTGGTAAGGATTTGTATTCGCCAGAGGCGGAAAGCTCTCCGGCTCCCTCCTTTGTCGATCCACAAATGGCAGCACAATTGGCTGTCGTTGGCCCTGGAGGCGTTGCTGGTGTCGGACCTGGCGGATTGGGCGTGGCTAAGCCCACCAGTCGCACGAGCAGCTTTGAAATTGAAAATTTACTCAAAACGGCCGAACAAGTAAGTAGTTAATAATACAGTGTATATATATATACATAAACAAAAACACTAGAAGCCCCAGACGCTAACCTTCCTCCACCAAACCCCAAACACCCCAACCCCGCAACACCACCCCCCCCCCCATGTAACCTTCCCAAGCTTTACTTCACAATATTACGCCTTGTCATGCCGCTGCGCACCCCACCAAAATTTCCACCCAGTTTCAAATGCAAAAAGCGGAAACCGGAAACTATTAAAATGAGAGCCACAAACATGGCTAAAAGCGGACTTCCTGCTAGTCCCCAATGTGCACTTGTGATTGAAAAAAGCACAAATTGAAATTTCTTACCAAGCTAACCGACACCGCCCCACCACAACAACTAACCCACTGCACCCCTCTCTTGCACTTGCATTCCTTCGAGAGCATCTTAGTTTAGTTGCTCAAGATGTCAGAGTCAAATTTGGCCTATTGGGCATATGCCGCTTGGCAGAAGCAACCAGAAACAGCCAAAAGCAGCAGCAGCAGCAGCCAGCAAACAATAAAATGTCACACAGAAGAAATAGAAATGTTTGTGGCATAAAAATATCAAGGATATAGCTCAGACAGACTACATATAGATATCTACATATATATAAATATACACTCGACGAAAACATTTATCACATTTAACTTACGCCTATGGAAATTCGCTACAATAAAATTTTCACATATTTTCAATAATTTTATTGTCAACTTATCGGAACAGGATGTCAAACAATATGAGTATTCAAAGGCTACTTCTACATATACCAATTAGACGAGATAGCCTTGAGTTCTAACGTATTGCCTAATTTTCCATCCAAATGCAAATTAGAAAGGATTTTTAATAAGCTTTTAGCTATGTATGTATATTTGTTGCCTACTTATTGGGGTTCATTGATTCCAGAGGGGAATATCTAATTGAAGTTGTATGATTACTACCGATACAAATTCGATTGTGATTCTCTATTCTAGAAATTCCTTTTCTTTATGTTTTTTTTTCGAGTGTATGGCTTTATACATATGTATGTATGTATGGGTAGTACTATGTATTAGAAGTAGTAGTAAAAGAAAAAGAAAAAGCATAGGCAAAGATGCCACAGAATGCACTTTGTTGTTTCTCTCTGGATATGCTTTCCTTTCCCCCAAGTGTGTGCTCGAAACTGGCAGAAACCCACTTCATTTAATGATACTTGAACACTGTGTGACACACAAACACACTGAGGCCTAGGGAGAGAGACAGAGACCAAGTCGGAACGACGGACGGACAGACAGGCAGACAGACAGACAGACAGACCGAATGGACAGACAAACGGCAAGACAGATGGACAAACAGCCAGATAGACAAAACCGACCAAGACGAAACAGAGTGACAGAGATAGAAACAGAGTGAGAGTGAGAAGGGATGAGGTTCACAGGGCGTTATATAAGAATCCTTTTAATTCAAGTTGACATTTCGCACAGTAGCAGCAAAAGCAAATTCAAGACATTTTCAAATTTTTCATCTTTGGGGCAACATTGTGTGCTGGCACTCAACAGCTGCAGATGCAGCACCAGCAGTTGCCCTCACCTGCATCTCATTCTTCGTCTCCCCTCTCCCCTCTCATTCCTCTGTCTTTGTCTCTGTCTCTGTCTCTGTCTCTGTCTCTGTCTCTGTCTCTGTTTCTGTCTTCTTCTGCCTTAACCCTTCTTAGTCTCATTTTTTTGGTTCAGCTTCGGCGTCGTCGCTTATGCAAATCAAGCAGCAGCACAGTCAACGTAACAGCAGAACAATAAAACAGTTAAAAATGTAGACAAGAACAAGCTGCCTACAAAAGACAGAGACAGAAACAAAGGCAGAGGCAGAGGCAGAGAAATAGAGATAGCGAGAGATAGCGAGAGAGAGAGAGTGAGAGCGAGCGCGCGAAAGAGTGAGAGAGTTAGCTGTAATAATACCTACAAAGTGCAACTGCATAAAAGTGAAATGTCTCCTCTATCCACAAAATGAATGCCAAGCGACAACTGCAACGGCAACGGCAACGGCAACGGCAACAGCAACAGCAACAGCAACAACACCAACAAAACCAAGAACAACAGCAACAATAAATACAATAGCAAACCAAACAATGGGAACAACTGGGAATAACGTAAACGATTTTTTTTTCCTTTTTTCGGTTTTCGTTTTTTTTTCGTTTTTTGTCCTCCTCAATGCTGTGATGTGATGCTAGAGATGACAGCGTGACAAATCAGATATTGATATCAAGATATTCAAGTATAATAGCGCCACTTAACGCAATCTGCTTGATTGATGGCCAAAAAATTCAGAAAACATTTATTATAAATAACGATTATTATTTCAATGGGAACTGGAATGTTTCTAATCCTAATTTTCCAAACATAATAATTCCTCCAAATAGCTTTCAATTAATTTGAAAAAACCTAAAAGGACTTCAGACATTTAGCTAGAATGTACTTGTCTCATATCTTTTTCGCATAGTTGTCCTACAGATATATGCAAATAACAATCTATATCCAATACTTTAGTTAAAAAATAATTTTTTATCAGATTATTTGTATGATTATTCAATCTAGAACAAAAACTTTTTTTCCGTTAAAATTCATTTAGAATTCAAAGGTAAACTAGTTGGAAAAAGCATTAAAATGTTTATAAAAACGTAAGGCTTAAGCTATGACTTTAGATTTTTTATAGAATGTAAAATTAATTGTAAATTGTAAATGGGCAAATTTTCTCCAGAAGTCTGCCGCTTTCTTAGTCATTGCATAGCATTGAAATTATGTTTGTCCGTGTGCGTGTCTCTATGTGACCTTAGTGCCTCAAGTCTCTTAATTTTTATTATTATAATTTTTTTTTTTATTTAGGTGGGGTGGTTATTCAAACTCCTTTTGACCTTTTTTGCAAATTGCACAACACAACACATACAAAATGAGCTAGAACAACAGAGAGAAATGGAGAGAGAGAGAGAGAGAGAGAGAGAGAGAGAGAGAGAGAGAGAGAGAGAGAGAGGGGAGACAAAGGCAGAGATAGCAAAGAAGAGATATATATAGAGAGAGAAAGGGAAATGTTTGTTTAGGCATTTACAATGCAAATTCATTCAATATTTTCTGTTGCTGTTGTTGTTGCCCCTTTTGGGTTTCGGTCTCAGTCAATTTATCAGGCAAAAGCTCCATTTAACACTTTTCTTTTCTTTCCATTTTTTCTTAGAGAGGGAGAAGAAACAAGAGGAGGAGTGAGGGTAGGGCTAAAAGAGCTAAACAAATATCAAGGAAGATTTCTGTTCACCTCCACATGAATATGCAAATGTACACTTTCGGAAGAGGGGGAGAGAGAGAGAGAGACGGGTGGGTGAATTCGAGGTCGGGGTAAAGGGGAAGATAGATGGTGAGAGTGAGGTGTATACGGGTGTTGTTAGGTTTAGGTATATACACACACTTCTAGTATGTCAACCATCAAGCGTCAACTGTCAGTGCCAAATGTGCTTGTAACCGCAGACCAGAACAGAGTGAGCAAGCGAGAGCGAGAGATATATGTACAGATAGAGAGACAGAGATAGAGATAAGGAGAGATTGAGGGGTAAGAGATTGGGGAATGAGCAATGAAGAATGGGGAATGGGGAATGGGGAAAACTTGGACTTACGACAAGGACGTGACAGTCATTTAGAAACCACAGCGCCTCATCTCTCCTTTCCTTAAAGTGGCCGCGAGTTCAAAGCTCACGCAAATTCACAAACCATGACCCCCCCCCATGACCACCGCCCCTCCTTATACCACTTAACCATCCCAGTCCCCGCACCCGTCAAGCCCAAGCTCAAACTGAAACTCTCAACTCCGCCATAGTCCTCGTCACTTACTCTGTCAGCCCAGTCCCAATCCCTGTCCTTTACTATAACTATCACTGTCTATTAGGGTTGTTCAAAATGGCATATCAAGTAAAAGAATGACCAAAATGGGAATTCAAATCGATTTAGATTTAGGTCCAAAAGTTAAGCTTAACTATTAGAGCCATTCATTCTAAAAATACGAACTGTAGTTTGATTAATATTTTATCATTTACATTATATCCTGGTCAGTTTTGCAATCTTTAAAGTTGATTAGTCTAGATTAGATTTAACCCACATGCCAAACCCAAACAAATGTAATAAATGAGATAACGAAACTTCGCTTATTATGGTAAAATAAAGAAAAGTCGATGACAAAAATTAGGCATAAAATGAAAGGAATCAGAGATAAAATGAGAATAAAAATAATCTTTACTACCAAATTTAGATTGCATTTTGTCTCGTATTGCACATTTCTCACCTCAGCGCTTCCTTTAAAATGCTTTACAATTAGTAGTTGTCTAATGATATCTGATTTATATAGAATGACTAAGGCATTTATTATTGCACTAGAGTGCCTAATGCATAGATAGCACATGCAAAAAAAAAAAAAAAACAAATAAGTTAATATTACTCATCTAATTAGTTTTAGATTTAAATTAAATATTTTTTTAATTTAAAAAAGGCAAGAGAGTTCAATTTTGGGCTGTGATAAATTAATTGGTCGTTTTTGAATAACCCTAACTATCGTCAATCTATCTCTCTCATGGCTAATTTCGTTTTGTGTTTAATTCTACACGTATTCTTTATTCCTCTTCGTTTTCATCTTTATTTGGTTCTCTTGTTGTTTTCTTCTTTATCACTTCGTTTCACGATCCTCATCATAATAAACACAACAACAACAACAACAATAACAATAACAACAACCACCACCACCAACAACAACAACAACAACAACAACACAACACAACAACAACCAAAACAACCTCATCTCTCTGAACCTGTTAAGGTTACCGGATTTTGTCGTTCACCTCAGGAAACACGAAAATCGAGCCCCACAGGTTCTATAACCTCATCCGTATCAACAACAGCATTGACACCATCACGCCAATTGACCGATGCGGAGAAATTAAGGAAAGTCGTTATGGAGCTGGTGGATACGGAAAGGACCTATGTGAAGGTAAGAATATTATACCATTAACATATTCCATCGCCAACCAACGAGCGAGCAACTTCAACAGAATCCAACTGGTTCCAAATATTCCAATTAAAAATGCAAATTTTAAGCCTTTAACTGCCAGCCACAAGCTTTAAGCCAACTTTCTAGGCAAGTTTTTTTTTATTTTTTCTTATATACTTATATATATTTATATAGTATATAAGTATATATATATATATATATACATATTTATATATATATATATATATATATATATATATACATGTATATAAATATATATATGTATATCCTGGTACTGGGCAGAAGAAGGAAGCATACAAATAATTATTATAATTTAGAAATTATGTAAAGCTTCGTGGCTGTGGCTGTGTCTGGGTCTTATCTCCGCCACCCGGCAATCCGTATCCCTTATACTATGGCCCATGGCCCGTAGCCCGCCGCATCACGGAGATGCCTCCCTCGCACCATGCTCAGTTGCCACGCCCGGAAGTATTGTTCCAAATGAAAGCTCAAGCCTGTGGCTATGCTACAGTTCTTTCCTCCACATTCTCATCCGCATCCCCTTTACCATCTTAGTTCTTGTCCGCGTCCTCGTCCGTGTCCGCATCCGCGTTCTCGTTCTGGTCGTTCTGGTCCCCGCGCCAGTTTGTTTCAGTTGCAAACTAAAAAACCAAATAAAAAAATGAAAAGAAAAAAATATTTGCCTAGTGGGACTTGTGTTCGCTGATTTTTTAATTTAATTTATGCATTTTTCTGTGTTTTTTTTGTTTTTTTGTTTTTGTCGTTTCTCCCTCCTCTTCATATATTTCTTTCTTAATTTATTGAATTTGCCTTTTTTTTCTCTTCCTCCCCTTGCTTTCACCCTCTCTTTTTCTCTTTTTCTCTCTCTCGCTCTCATTCTCTTTGTGTGTATGTGTGTGTGTGTGTGTGTGTGTCACTTAGCATTTGAACAATCTGCTGGAGCATTATCTGGAGCCGATGAAACGCGAAACATTCCTATCAAATGCCGAAATAAATGCTCTATTCGGTAATATCCATGAGATTGTCACATTCCAACGGCAATTCTTACAAAATTTGGAAGAAGCATTGGAACTTGAACCGGAATTTAATAAATTCGAACATTGTGGACAATTTAGGGTAAGTTGAATAACTAAATAATTGATCGATTGATGATAACATCTAGATTAATGTGTATCGTTTTATGTATTTATAGAATGTCCTTTTTGCCATTGGTTCGGCATTTCTTTACTATGTCAACCATTTCAAATTATATTCATCGTTTTGCGCCAGTCACAGCAAGGCCCAAAAGGTTCTACATCCAAGTAAGTATCAATTGAAATTCTCTTCCATCCTCATCGAATACAATATTAAAGTGCCTCAATGTCCTTTCAATGAGAATTAGATGATATGGTTACCAATTGCTTACTGGGACTAAACACAGTAATCAGTCAAAAAAAAAAAAAAAGTACATATCTCATAATCTTCGTTTCCTAGTTACCTTGTTACCAAAAGTGAAATCTAAAAGTTATAGAAGGCAAACCCTTTAAGATAATCTAATTAACAACTTTAAGATTGTTCAAATTGAGTTGGCATTATCTCTCTCTCTAATACACTCTGCTAGTTTTTGTTGACATTTTTCTGCACCTAGAACTGAACACTCATTGAAAACTTTGTAGGGGAATTTATATAAATATATATCGGGTCTATATATGTATGTACAAGCTCTATGTATAAGTATGTGTGTGTGTGTGTGTGTGTGTGTGTGTGTGTGTGTGTGTGTGTGTGTGTGTGTGTATTGTGCCAACTATTGCAATCAGCGTCAAGCGTCAAAGTCTATTTGAGTTAAAGTTGAAGAAACTTGTAAAAGTCAAACAAGAGGGAACCATCCTCAACCCCAACCCCAATGGCCCGCACATACACACACACACACACTCACACAAATGTACGTATACGCACATACACACTCACAATTGTCAAACTATGCGCTTCAATTGTGAGTTTTGTGTGCAAAACTTTTAAATGATTTGCAATTTAAATGAATAATTACAAGCCACACAAAATCGGGCCACAGAGAGCAACGATAGCAAATGCTAACCATATTCATATAGAATATTTTCATGGTTGTCAAGTATCTTTTGTTAATTAAACTTGTAGAATTATGACACGAAATGGCAAAAATGGTGACGATGTTTGGGTCTCCGAAAGAAGACCAGAATGAAAACGGAGTAAGGCAATATGGCAAAAATGTTAGGGTGTGACGTGATGGCAATGGGTTGGTGGGTAAGAGGGTGGTGGTTGGGGGGGGTGATCGGGCAACTGTGGGTGTGTTATACCCAAAGCGACAACATGTCATAATTAAATTAGACTTAGCTCTCTAAGCTGGAAAAACACTTGAACAAACAAGTTGAACGACGAAGGAAGGGTAAAACGTAAAGAGAATGGATTGAAGCAGAAACTGAAGAAGAAGAAGAACCAGAAGGACCAACAAAGTGGAGCTACTTTTATAGTAACAACGACACAAAAGTCATGGGCGTAGACAAGTCAACAAATATTATATCCCTCGACACAAAATCGGCTAACTCCGCGTACAATTATCGAAATAGCCAGCATAATAAAAATTTTTATTCAATTATAAACTTCAAAAACTGATTCTATTACTAGTGGAAAGAGCATCAGATCAGTATTAAAGAAATTAAAGAATTGCTTTAGCCTTTCGCTATTCCTCCCCTTCCCCCCCACACTGACTACTACGCCCATGGTCATGCTTATCAAGGGGTAAAATTGTTAGCAACTTTTGATTGATATGCATGAAAAGCGTTGAGGTAGAGCTAAAATTGTATGCACCATATTTGCAATCAATGAGCTAAGCTAAGGTTGCCAGGACGACAACGACTACGGACCATAAACGGAGCGAAATAAGATGACGAAGTTAGAGGTAGGATGTCACGTCATCCTCTTGACAAGGTCTGCGCTTGGCTGTTGCTCATGAAATTTTATGCAAAAAAAAAAAAAAAGACAAAAAACAAACAGGAAGACAGAGGTAAACTTGAAGAGAGACAGAGAAAGAGAGAGAGAGAAAGAGAGTGCGAGAGAGAAAGAGAGAGAGAGAGAGACCAAACACAAAATGAGAATGATAGAAAAAAAAAAGAAGAAAAAAAACAAAGTTGAAAAGGATAATTAATTATAGCAAAGAAGTGCACTTAAGTGCCTTCGTTACGATGGCAAAGGGGAGAAAGCAAAGGGAGACGGGGTGATTAACGAAAGCAAGGCCATTAGATGCAAATCCTTAGCTTCTACTGATGCTTCTGTTGCTACTGGTGCTGCTCCTGTTCCTGCTCTAGACAGGCTTTGACAGTGCCTTTATCAAAAGCATCGTCAACTGACAATAAGTACAAGTTAATGACATTTTGCTTGTTGTAACTGCATATCCTTGTTGCTCCTTTCGGCTGAACCGTCTCGTTCCAATTAATTACACCAAAAAAGCGATAAAGGCAACGACGAATGTCGTTGGCTTCAACCATTTTGCAATCGAATCATTTGCCAAATGTCTCAATTTGCATTTGCAATTTCCCTCCCTTTCCCCACCATCTCTCAACGTAACCACGAACTCACTTAACATAACTTCACCATTCCTTTCAGATGAAGGCAATCATGCTCTGCAAGAGTTTTTGGCTGCACGCAATCCCAAGCAACAGCATAGCAGCACACTGGAATCGTATCTGATCAAGCCCATTCAGCGTATCCTTAAATATCCATTACTATTACAGCAAATGCGTAACTTAACTGATACTCGAGCCGACGAGCACGTTCATCTTTGTGGTAAGTAGAATGTTAAGAACAGAACATGCCAAATCAATTATTTTATAATTATAAATCATTCTCTTTTTTTTACAGAGGCTCTCAAGGGCATGGAAAAAGTGGCCGAGCATATCAATGAAATGCAACGCATCCATGAGGAATATGGCGCCATTTTCGATCATCTCTTTAGGCAGCATCAAAAATCTTGCAAGCAGCCCATTGATTTGAGTCCAGGTTGGTATTCATACAGATTGGAATCGTCTACCGTAATCGAAGCATGAGTAGCATTTTCTGGAAACCATAACCCCGCCGGAAAACCCCTAACTTCCACAGTGTATAATTGGTTTGCGTTAAAATCAAATCATCCTTTTACCATCAGAATTGGACCTTATCCTGATACTTAGGGGGACAATTTAGATGCCAATCGATAGGAATTCTTAAATACACTCTAGCAAAACATGTCCTTTCATCCTGCGGCAGGATATTCGAAAAATACAGCTTAAAAACTGAAAAGTATCAACTTCTCGAGACTATAACTCCACAGGACGATGGTCGATTTAGACAGGATATGTTTCTTTAGGTTCTCCAGGATCAGGACTATCGATCTGCATTCAAGGATTTTCAGGATCTGATAAAAAATATTCTTCTTTTTCGAAAAAATCGAAAAAGTCCTTGTAACACAGCCATTTGAAGGACTATCAGGATGTCCTTTGGCCAGAATATAGTCCTTGATGATTAACGTCCGCTGACATTAACAGATCCTGGAAAGTCCTTTAGATGGCTGAGAAAAAAGGACTTTTTCCTGTACAGAAAATTGCTTATATCTCGAGAGTCCTTTGAAGGATCAGGACGAAAGCAATGCGAAATGAAAATTACAAACAAGGACTATTATCTGGCCAAAGGACATTAAGATAGTCCTGCAGGGAGCTGAGATATTGACGATTATGTGTTTTTAAATCATTTTTCCTCCGTTTTTTGGCCCAATGAATTTTTGTAGTATACTTACGGGGGCAGCTTTGGTTTAGTGAAAAATTACAAGTCCTGGATTCTTAGATGACCCCCACTTTTTATGATGCCAATCGATAGGGGTCATGGAGGACATTCTAGCAAACCATGTCCTTTCGTCCTGCGGCAGGATATGCGAAAGTTAGAGCTTATAAAGCAAAACAGGACAAACTAATCTAGGCTATAACTCCACAGGACGATAGTCGATTTCGAAAGGATATGTTTCTTTAGGTTCTCCAGGATCAGGACTATCGGTCTGCATTCAAGGATTTTCAGGATCTGATAAAAAATATTCTTCCAATTTTTGTAAGGGGGTTAGCCATCAAAATCGCTAAAAAATCGAAAAAGTCCTTGTAACACAGCCATTTGAAGGACTATCAGGATGTCCTTTGGCCAGTATATAGTCCTTGATGATTAACGTCCGCTGACATTAACAGATCCTGGAAAGTCCTTTAGATGGCTGAGAAAAAAGGACTTTTTCCTGTACAGAAAATTGCTTATATCTCGAGAGTCCTTTGAAGGATCAGGACGAAAGCAATGCGAAATGAAAATTACAAACAAGGACTATTATCTGGCCAAAGGACATTAAGATAGTCCTGCAGGGAGCTGAGATATTGACGATTTTGTGTTTTTAAACCATTTTTCCTCCGTTTTTTGGCCCAATGAATTTTTGTAGTATACTTACGGGGGCAGCTTTGGTTTAATAAAAAATTACAAGTCCTGGATTCTTAGATGACCCCCACTTTTTATGATGCCAATCGATAGGGGTCATGAAGGACATTCTAGCAAACCATGTCCTTTCGTCCTGCGGCAGGATGTGCGAAAGTTAGAGCTTATAAAGCAAAACAGGACAAACTAATCTAGGCTATAACTCCACAGGACGATGGTCGATTTCGACAGGATATGTTTCTTTAGGTTCTCCAGGATCAGGACTATCGATCTGCATTCAAGGATTTTCAGGATCTGATAAAAAATATTCTTGCAATTTTTGCAAGGGGGTTAGCCATCAAAATCGCGAAAAAATCGAAAAAGTCCTTGTAACACAGCCATTTGAAGGACTATCAGGATGTCCTTTGGCCAGTATATATTCCTTGATGATTCACGTCCGCTGACATTAACAGATCCTGGAAAGTCCTTTAGATGGCTGAGAAAAAAGGACTTTTTCCTGTACAGAAAATTGCTTATATCTCGAGAGTCCTTTGAAGGATCAGGACGAAAGCAATGCCAAATGAAAATTACAAACAAGGACTATTATCTGGCCAAAGGACATTAAGATAGTCCTGCAGGGAGCTGAGATATTGACGATTTTGTGTTTTTAAACCATTTTTCCTCCGTTTTTTGGCCCAATGAATTTTTGTAGTATACTTACGGGGGCAGCTTTGGTTTAGTGAAAAATTACAAGTCCTGGATTCTTAGATGACCCCCACTTTTTATGATGCCAATCGATAGGGATCATCAAGGACATCCTAGCAAACCATGTCCTTTCGTCCTGCTGCAGGATATTCGAAAAATATAGCTAAAAAACTGAAAACTATCAATTGTCATTATTGTCAACAGATTGTCTTTATTGATTAACATCGATGGACATGATTACAACAATATGTATTGCATAATTGTAGGTATCCTGAATTTGTTTGTGAATTTAAACTAAATCGAAAACCAAACAAATAAGTTTGTTGATAATAATCCTAAGCAGAGTCGGGTATTACATATGTATAGCATATCATAACGGCAACTGGAAAATCAAAATACCGCTTGGCCTAGATTTCACCAGGCAAAGAGAAATCAGCATAGGGTTTATTTAAGTCTAATAAACTATCAGTGGTAGCACAATTCTTTGTCTTAGATTATCTTACTCCTAGAAGCTTATTAATATTAAATTAATATTAGTGTTCTAAAAAAAATATATGTATACATAAATACTTATAAATATATATGAATGGATTTTCTCAAATTATTCTTCATCACGGAGGAGTGGTAGGTGGAGCAGCTGAAACAAAAAAAAAATTTAAAAGTTATACCATTATGATTGAAAATTAAATAGAATACCAAAAAACTTACAAGATGACTAAAATCCAGGACCTATTAAGTTTTTCTGTTTTAAATCTTATATATATATTTTTTTTTTTTGTTTTTTTCTGGTTTTTTAGGTGATCTGCTCTATTATGGCGGAGTTGAATGGTTAAATATCTCCGATTTCTTGGGTAAAATCAAGAAAGGTCTGGAGCTACATGCCATGTGCTTTGTATTTAAATCTGCCGTGGTATTCCTCTGCAAGGAGCGTTTGCGTCAAAAGAAGAAACTAATGGTAAATTGGACTGCTATTTACAAAAATAAAGTGGTTAACTATTTGAATAAAACCATGTTTCTATTTTTAGGGTGTCTCAAGCAAAAACGCAACGAATGAGGTGGAAATTATACGTTATCAAGTCTTGATTCCTGTGACCGAAGTACAAGTTCGAGCTAGCTCAGCCAAAGATATGGATTCACACTTCCTGTGGGAATTAATACACTTGCGCTCTCAACTTCAGCGTCGCTCGGAGAAGGTCTATGTGCTATCAAATAGCACAGCTGATTTCCGTAATGCTTTCCTCAAGACCATACGTCAGATAATACGTGAAAGTGTTAGGAATATGTCAATTCCGATGAAGAATTTTGGTGGTAGCTCTGGTTCAGTATCGGGCATGTCCTCGCAAGGTGGCGGCATGGTACACGGCGGTTATGCGGGTAACTCGCAAACATTGGAAAGACCCAAACAACAGGTAAAATAGAAATCTACTAAATTAAAAAAATATAGAATCGTATATAATTGGACATAATATTCTTGCTAATAACTTCAGATCACCATTGTGCATGGTTCTCATACCTTGGGTAAACCCAAAAAGAAATCCGGCTCACAGCGTCATTCGGCTGGCAATATCGACTATGATAATCTATCGGGCAGTCAGGAGGGTGATGATCTACCGCCAACTGTTGTCGGTAGTGGCGGTGTGGTACATTATGCAACCGCCCAGCATACCCAACAATTGCAATCCGGTGGTTTTCGTGGTCGCAGCAAGACAGTTGGCGATGTAACAGGTAAATTGGCCCGATAATTATGATAGAAATAGTAAAAGGAATGAAATTTCTGAATTTAGTCCGTTTATGTGGCATGCTGATCAATTCTCCATATCCAAATCCATATACCTGTGGGAATTAAAAATAAATTTCGATGAATAATGCGTCATCTAATATTAACTAATGAGTATTTAATGTCTTTATTTAATTTCGGTCAACCGAAATTCAATTTTTGGTTGATTATAGTTAAATGCTAATAATCGCTTGATCATCGCCTCTTCCATCATTATCATCATACAATCATTTCGTGCATAAAGAAATCACTTATTCTTCCATAGATCCGCAACAGCAGCAGATGCAGCAGCAACAGCAGCAACAGCAGCAGCAGCAACAACAACAACAACAACAGACATCTTCTGGACATCCCCATCCACATCCGCGAGAGCCACCACCACCGCCCATACGACAGCCTCACTTGCATCATCATAGCAGCGATATAGAGCGTATTGATCCGGGAACGAAATCCGAGGGCGAAGAGGACTCACAACAGGGCACAATCAGGCCCAAGGCCACACTGGGTCGTACACCCAATCACCTGACATTGAGGTAAGAGGATTGATGCATATTTATTTGCCTCCTTTCGCCTCCCACTTAGATACGCTTGCCCTTTGTATTTGTTTTTGTAGCACCACTTCAACCCTATCGGTGGGCAGCACTGGCAGTCAGGCTCGTCTCATACAATCATCACATCCACCGGCCAGCTATCAGCCGGTATTAATGAAGGACCTAGGTAAGCCATCATCATCAATATCATCGCCAGATGATGAAACGGAACTCGAATCGGAATCGGAGGTTCATGCCCAACAAGTGGCAGCCTCATTTAATTTAAGTTTAGGTAGTAGTGGTAGCCTATTTGCCAGTGATACCCAACAGATCCAGACCCCCCAGCACCATCTATCACCACGCCAATCGCCACGGCAATCGCCGCGTCAATCGCCCAAACAAGAGATCGAAGTTATCGAAATCTTTGAGAGCGAATCAGAGCGTTTGGCATCGTCACAACAGGTGGCGGTAGTGCATCAACATTCGGGTGGGGGTCAGGCCAAACAGCGACGCGACCGTGAACGTGACCGTGACCGTGACCGAGACCATACACAGACAGAGACTGACGCAGCATCGGCAAGATTTATGAGCGAATTGTTAGAGCAAGAGAATCTAGCAGATGGCACATGCAATATTGTGGCCTATATGGCCAGTCTCAGGGAGAAGGCTTTTGAGCCCCAAGATTTAACAGAGGAAGAAAATGGAGATCAGCAACAAAATGACTCAAGTCTCTCACCAGAACCACAAACCATTGTCGAGAACACCTCCACTAGCAGCAATCAGCAGACAGTTATTGTAGATATAGAATCGCCACATTCATCACGTCCCACAACCGAATCGGATAGCACCGCCACAACAGGTCCTTCGGAACGTTCTGAGGATGAAACCGAAGAGGAAACCAATATCGGATCCTCTCTGGCCTCACACATTGTGGTCATAGATAAAAAGGTCGACAAGATATTTAAAACGAAATCACCAGATCGAAGCAGTTCATCCATTAGCCAACAAAAAATCACTGGTAAAGGTTCAAAGCGTCAAAGTATTTACATTTCGCCAGATCGTTCAAAATCTCAGGGTAGCTCTCCCGTTCGTATTATCAAAATAAAATCGCCTCGTTCAAGTCTCAGTGAACAGGGTGGAAAACGTAGTCGCGACAATTCTCAGGGACGACGTACACCTAGTCCTCGTCGCTCATCGGAAGGTCTTGGTGGTATTCTTAAACATCCCATTGCCCAACCAACTGGTGGCATCTTAAAACCACATCTTTCTAGTCCATCAAAATCAAAGAGTCCTGATCGTAGCTGTCTGAAAAAGGGTGGACCTTCACACGTATGTGAAACAACATCCTTATCGCCACGTCATTTGTCTCCACGTAGTAGCCTTGATCATTTGTCGCCAGATCGTGCGGCCAGTGGTAGTAGCGTCGTAGGTGGCGTCAGCGGCGTCGGCGGCCTTGGCGGAGGAGCTTCATCTTGTCTGCGTCACTCACCGATGAGTAGTTTTGATAGTTCCGATCATTTGGAAGTTCCAGGTCGTAAACGTAGCATGTCTGCCCATGGCAGCTTTGAGACAGGTACCAAATCGTTACGTCATCAGCAAGAGACATATCAATATTATCCAGTCTATGATAATCAGACATGTAGTGATCATTATGTGGCCACTGGGAAATATAGCGGTGGACGTAGTCGTCTCAGTAAATCTTTAGAACGTTCCACATCAAGAGATAGCTCAAATACAAATAGTTCGTATGGCATTAGGGCCTATGGCAATATATCACCAGAACGAAATTATGTGGTCTATAGCTCGGGACCTTTGCGATCTCAATCGGCAGAGAATACGTTCTCGCAACCAATATACGATCATCCTCTACCACTCAGACAACCAACCGCTCAGCCATACGTCACATATATGCCCGATATGTCTGGCTATGTTGGAGGACCGCCAACCGGTTGTACGCACGATCAATCAAGTGCAAATGCTGCTGGCTATCAGTTAAGCTCTTCAGCTCCAGAATATACCACATGCATTGATTGTTTATATCAGAAGAGACCCTCCTAGCATAAGTCCCGCGTGCGGCAAAGTCGCACGCGGAAGAAGACTCCAAGAAATATGGGTATGGGCATGGGCATGGGTATGGGCATGGGTATGGGAATGGGCATGGGAATGGGCATGGGCATGGGAATGGCAATGGGTGTTGGCGGTGTGGTGGTCAGTGCCCAACCGACGGCTAGTGGTGGCATAGGATTTGTCCCAGAAATGGGCAGCGGTGGCGAATCCGGTGGTTGTGTGGACTGTCATGACTATTTTGAAATACATGTCTAAAAAGTCTTCAAAATATCAGAAAAACCCAAAAACCAAATAATCAAAAAAAAAAAAAAAAAAAAAACCAAAAGCAAAAAACAAGAGAGACAAAAACAGGGATTTTTAATCAGAGTGCCTAAACTGAAACTGAACTTAATTCACAATTATATATATGTATATATATATATATGTATGTATATATAATTCTTTTTTTTTTTTTTGGTTTCTTTGATTTAATTTTTAAGAAATTTCAACACATTTATAGAGCAATTGCACTTTTTTAGATTTTCTTTTTATTTTTTTCAATCCCCAATTCAGTTCCAGTTTTAGGCACTTTAATTTTTTCGATGAACTAAAAAATCATATATTGAGACTACAGTTGGGAGGACCTTACATCCCCCTCACTCATAATGAAACCAAAGAAAACAACTTCCAAAAAAACTTAAACAAATAAATAATTATGAATGAAATAAAGATGAAGAACAGCATCCTCAGCATTCTATATATATATATATATATATATATATATATATATATATATATATATATATGTGTATATATATATATATATATATATATAGAAACAATTTATATAATAAATTGAAATTAATAATACTAATTAAATAAATGATAATAGTATCAATAATAAACTAACACGCATAATAAACTGACACAAATCAAAACTAGAGATATTAAATTAATTAAAATAACTAAAATCAACATTTTCAACATAATGAATAATGATTAAAAACCAAAAAAAAAAAACAAAAAACTAAAGATGAGAAAAACCCAAAATAAACTGCGTAAAGAAGTTTTCAAGGCTGTAAATATTGATTTGTAATTAAAAACAGAAAATAAATAATTGAATTTCTTAATATTTAAGCTTTGATCACAATAATAACATTCGATTTTCAATATATATATAATGCATATCGGTTAAATCGGTTGGTATTCCGTTTAAGTTTTATTTCTTTTTGTGAAACTTCGATACCGATGTGTTCCATGCAATAATTTATTTATTTATGGCATGAGAGAGACTTTAAAAGTCTTTAAAAATTGATCTTTTTTATCCAGATCAAATAAAAAAATATAAATTAAAGTAATGAGAAAAAAACTCGATTCTTACAGCCTTGAAAATTTTCATACAAATCAGATCTTAGTTAAAATCGTAAATAATATTCTTATTATTTTATTTGCTAAAAAAAAAAAAAAAAAAGGGAAGAAAATTAAAAGTTGGCCATTGAAATCAACGTGTGAGATTATGTCATTAATATACACGATATCGGGCCTTAATGAGTATACCAAAAGAATTTTCGTATTACAACCAAAAGAAAATAAAAAGGAAACAAATAAACAAAGAAAATATGTTAAAACGAGAACCCAAAATGCCTCAAAAACTATGAAAACCAAAACTCAACTCAGATCAGAAAAATATACGTAAAATTTGCAACATGTAAAAAAAACAAAAGCGAACAAACGGAGAACTTTTTTCGGATAAACACAAGGGATTGAATATGAATAATAAATATGAATATGAATATGAATATAAATAATATTACAGTAAACATCATTAAAACCAGTCTAAAAGTGACAGTAATTTGTTTGCTTAATGGTAAAAAATTTTGGCGAAAATTTTCCATTAGCAACAACAACAACAACAACAACAAGAACAAGAACAACAATAATAATAGTAATAATAATTATAATTATAATTATAATGTTGCTGAATTTCCACGCGCTTCCTCTTTCACTCACTTCCCTCTCTCTCTCTTCCTCCCTATATCTCTTACTCACTCACTCTATATCTATATCTATCTCTGTCGCCTGTCTAACAAGCTAATAATTTGTTGTTTTTTTTTTTTGAGTTGTCCAAAAGGTTGTATATATATATATATATACACCCTTTTTTCATATATATAAATATAAAAATAAAAATTACGCATACGCCGCATTGGACACAGAAGCTTCGGCTTTTTTCGGTTCATCTCAAGTGGCGTAATTAGCAAAGGGAAACTAACTAAACTTAGAACTACAAGTAAACTAAAAAACTAAAAATTGAAATTCATACTCGCACACACTAAAAGCGTAAACTAAGCTAAGAGACAAGTGTAAAGGAAAACTTTGATCAAAACAACAAAAAAGAAAACTAAAAACAAAAGAAGAAGAAGATAATCAAAGTGGCAAATGGAAATGGAAGAAAGTTGTTCAGCAAATGGAAAATGGATAACAGACAAACCGTAAAAAGGCATACAGAAAATGGGAAATGGAAAATGGAATATGGAATATGGAATATGGGAAATAATGATGGAAATGAATCGTAAACAAGTTTAGCAACTGCAACACACTTAATAATCAAACAAAAGTTCTTCAAAATAAGAATGAAATAAAATATGCGGGTTGGACAAAACAAACAATTCTATAGGGTTAACATTATATATACCTAAACCAAATCCAAAGTATTTGAAATATTTACATCAAAATATTAAAAAAAAAAAAAAAAAAAAAAAACAGCAACAAAGCAAAAAAAAAAAAAACAAAAACAAAATAGTTAGTTAAAAAAGCAAATTTTTTTGTATAACAAATAAAAAAATACTTAAAAAACAAAAAAAAGAAACAAAAAAAGTAAAAAAAAAAAACAAGAGGAGATCAAATCAAAGGGAAAAACGAAAGAAAATGTTGTGACAAATAATTGTTTTTTGGATTCATTCTTTTTTGATATTTCACATTGTTTTTTTAAGGTTTTTCATTTATCTTAGAGAAAAAAAGGCAAATTTTTTTGATGATAAAAATGATAATCGTAAGTCGTACCTCAATGTTCAGTATTAACCATATATATATATATATGTATATGTATATGCATATACTTATATAAACACATAAAACATTCATTTACATATATATATACATATATACACTCACACACATACTTATAGGGGAAAAACAAAAACAAAAAGTATATGGCTATAGATAATCTTTAAATCGAAATGGAAAACAATATTATGAAAGATCCTTCGGCTCTGTCGAAGTTGATATACCCTTGCACATTATCTATCATATACTTAGGGTACTCTGTAATACAGTAAAGTCAGGTTAAGATCCTTCTTCCTTTAACTAAATCTTAATCATATTATATTGATTATTATTATTTAGCTCTAAAAAGTGGAATGAATAGGATTTGAATAGTCCCTCCTTAAAGATATCAAAATTTAAAAAATGAATAGAATTGGTCTTATATAAGAAATTATTTTTAACTGATCGCACATATCATAAGGTTGTTCGATCTGATGCAAAGTTCAACAAACTATTCGATATATTATAAAGAAAACTTTCATTTTGTCAGATTTTTCTTATGGCTATCATACAATATATATATATACATATATATGTCCGACTTGGAAGGGCTGTAAAAAAGTTTCTAGACGATGCTGAACAAGATCATATATCTATATACACATATGCTTTGCAAGGGTATAAAAATACAACAAAAAAGAACGTGAAAGTTTAATTCGTTCCTCCTTTTTATTTTTTCTGTTTACGCGCAATTCAACTAAACATCAAATCAAATTTCAGGTTGTTAAATGTAACTGAAGGAAAATAACTATATAAAATATTCAAAAATCGAAAACAAATAACTAAAAAAAAAATAGTCAAATATATTTAAATTTTAAGCTTGATAACGAACAACAACAACAACAACAACAACAACTATAACAATTTACAGTTTACACTGGGCTTTGACACAGCAACAAAATCAAAATAAAAATAAATAAATAAATACAAAAAAAGAAACAAAAACAAGAATAAAAATCAAAAATAAAGCACAAAATCTAGCAACAAAATCAATTTCAACAATAACAAAAAAAAAAAAAAAAAAAAGAATTATCTCTAAATGCAAAAACAAAAAAAAAAAAACATCATAAAGTTAAACAAAAGAATAATCAAAAGAAAAAATAATCAAACCAAAAATCAATTAACAACAAAAACAAAGACACGAAAACCGAGCGACAAATGGACGATAAAACGAACAAGAAAGCCCCGACAAAAAGAAGAAAAATCAAGAGCAAAGAATGAAAACAAAACGAAACAAAAACCACTCCAATTTTGGCCTGGCCTTGTTTTTGCCTTTCCCCCCCTTATCCCTTCAAATTTGAGTACCCTCAACTCTGCCTCATAAAAGTGTTAACTTAGTTAATCTATGAAATTAGTTATAAATGTTTTAGTTTGTATTTTTTTTTTTTTTTTTTTTTTTTAGCAAGGTAAGTTGAATAAAATATATCGATATATATATATATATATATACATATATATGTATGTGTATATGTATTTAAATTGAATTCAATTGAATTTTTAGTCCGTAAATAAATTGAAATATTTAAAAAAATGCGTGATATACTTATCATTTTTTTTTTTTTGTTGTTAGAAACGAAAAACCAAAAGAAAAGAAAAAATTTGAGAAAAAAAAACTTAAATAATGCAATCGAATTGGTTTTTAAATTAGTTAAGTGAGAATATTAAATATAATAATTCAATCAAAAATGAAGAACTTTAAACAAAATTAGAATCGGAAAATCGCAATTATCCAAAAGAAAAAGGAAAACTTCTTAACTGATTCTCACGGCTTGTTTAAGACTTTCAGAAATGTTTGGAAATATTTTAATTGATTCAATACTCTTCAAATACTCAAATTTATTAATGATTATGATTTTCGGATTTCCAATTGAACAAAAAAGTAATTAATTGTCAATTGAGTCTGAATCAGTTATAAGAAATTACAAGAGAAATTGCGTTTAAATGGTTCTAATTTTGCTTTCATCCTCCAACAAATGAATAATTCTATGTTTATCTATTATGTAGCTAATATAATTAATATTATTAACTTTCAACAGTTGGCATCGCTTGATTAAGTTTTTTGATAAAAAATATTTTGAAAAAGAAGACAAAATACAAAAAATTAAACTCTTACAAAGGAACTTAAAGTCCGTTTTGCATTTTCAAGATCATTAAAAAAGAAAAACAATAACAATAACAATAATAATAATTATAATAATAATAATAGAAACCAGAAAACAAAAAGAGAAACATAAGATAAAAACATGAAAATATGAGTGTGTTTTTCGAAACGATTCAACAAATTGAAGAAATATATATCTCCGATAAAGAAAAATATATATATTTATATATGTCTTATGGTTACACACACACAAACACACACCTGGAACCTCACCGCCCCCCCCTAAACCACTACAACATTTTACCTAGAATTTGTTAACAAAATAATAGAAAAAGAAATTTCATTCAGCATTTCTTTTCCTCATTTCAAAAGAAAAAAAATTTAATTATTATGTACAAAGTTTTTTCATCATTTTTTCCACTGAGTGTTCTATAGGGAAATTCCAACAACTACAATTACAAAATAATTTTCATTTCTTCTTGATTTTTCGTTTGCCTTCTATCGTTTTGACCTTTCTTTCCACTTCTTCTTTTCCTTTCAAAATTGAACACAAAATGTTGGCATAAAATGCAAAACTGATCTAAAAGAAATTATTTGGAACAAAAATTTTTCGAAAAATAGTCTTAAAGAAAGAACTAACTGACAAAAAAGAGAAAAATATTAAAAAAAAAAAAAAAAAAAAAAAAAAAAACAATCAATCAATCAATTTATCAAGCGATGTCAACATTTTAGCCAACACTAAAAAAAAAAACCTTTAAAAAAAAGAATAACAAATCCGAATCTTTTTATGCTAAAACATTCTACTTAATCCATTCCCCTAACCCTCTCTCCACCTCATTCCCACCCCTACGACCACCCCCAACCAATTCCCCCTTCTCACTGTCGCTCTCGCCAAACCGCAACATAGTTACAAAAATATTAGATATATATTTTATAGCCGATTCTGCTGCTTAAACGTAGACAAAGGAAATTATATGCCTTACTTAAATATCATTAACAAATTTCTTGCATGTTTTTGTTAAAAAATACAATTGAATTGGTTAAATAAATCTATTTAAAAAAAAAAAAAATTAAAACAAAAAACAAATGCCAATTAAACAGAAAGAAAAAAAAATAAAAATTCAACATTTATATGAGAAAAAGAAAATTTAAAATCTATCGGGTTGCCGATTTTATTTTACTTTTTCCTCTCACATTCAATCAAAGATCTTAATTGGATATGAATAGATAATCAGTCAGTCAATCAATCCATCCATTCATTGTGACTTAATTGCTTTGACCAAATTAGTTAGGCTTTTGGCATCGCAATGCTTGTCGTCTGAATCGCTTTTAATATCAATTCATAATAACACCGACGCCACCTATCGGTCATTATTTGATGAAATCACTATCTCTTTGCTCTTGATTGATTGATACAATGAATGTGAGCAAAAATGATCGGCTTAATAAGCTAAATTTCTTCCATTTGACTTTATATCTCAAGTCTAAGAACAGTGGCGCCCCCTATTGGTTAATTTTAGTTGATTAATAGGTGGAAAGTATGCCTATATTTATATACATATATGTATATATATATATATATACATAAATATATTTATATATATATTTATTTATATAAATATCATACCCTATTATACAGGGTATTTTATTTTGTTTAATTTTTTTTTTGTTTTTTGACATGGTTCTAGATATTGTATCGAAAATTTATGTTCATCAGCATAATTACATGATCTTATATATATGGTTTCTTGCGCTATCGTTTCGATTGTATTATCTTCCATTATCTTGTATCTGTTTGTTCGTATTCTCTTATGCTTTATACTTTATTCTTCTTCATTTTTAATTGTAGGGTCCCCGGTGTGGAAACCACGAGACATGATAAATTTAGGCACAGATCCACAGTCAACAAGCCGCAAACAAGACGAAAACAAAAACTAAACTAAAATGCAAATGAGAAATTGAAAAAATGAGAAACGAGAAAATGAAAAAACACAAAAACGAAATCCAAAATGAAAACTAAAATTTAATTGAACAAAATGCAAACAAAAAACAAAAAAAGAAGGAAAAGAAAATAAAAGAACAAACGCGGAAAACTTTGAGAACAAATTTTTGTGTTGTCAAAAATCTAAATCAAGTGTAGGCCAACTCAAAGAAACTGAAAAAAAAAAAAAAAAAAACAAAAAGTAAACCAAAAAATCAATTTGCTTGGTTTCTCCCCCCCTCAACTTCACCAATCTGTGTCCCCACTTTGAAAACAAAAAATTTGTTAATGAAACACTAAGAATAAAAAAACACAAAAAAACACATCGAAAATGAAATCTTTAAACAAAATTAAAAAAAAAAAAATACAAAAAAAAAACTAAAACTCTTTTCTTTTGAGTAATGAGAAGACTTTGATTTATATTTAAACAAAAAAATGTATTAAACAAAAAGAATTGAAAAGGGAAACGGAGAACAAATTCAACAATTGCATTTGTCGCTGCAAAAAGACTTGAAAGTAAATTTCGATTAAAACAAAAACAAAACAAAAAAAAAAAGGGAAAAACCAATGAAAAATTGCATAAAACGGAAAATGAATTTTTTTTTGAATTTAGGTTTAGAGATAAAAAAAAAAAAAAAAGAAAACGAAAAACAAAATATACAAGAAAAGAAAAAAGAAAATGGGAAAGAAAAATAAGAAAAGAGGATAAGAATATGAAAAAGGATGCAAAAATGAAATGCAGAAACGTTGCAAATAAAAGCGCGAAAAAATCTTAGTAATTTAAGGCACACACACACATACATACACACTTGTTTAGTTTGTAGGCAAACACACTGAGAAAAACCAATTTCAAACCAAATAAATTAAAACAAAGAAAACACGAAAAAAAAAAAAAACGAAAAAATAAAAGAAAAAATCAAACCAATAGCAAAAATTTAGTCAAAATGTTAAATGGTAAAACTAAAAAACAAGAAAAAAAAACAATTCCATACACTTAACAAAACGAAAGAAAACAAAAGAAGAAGAAAAAATGAACATAAACGTTAAATGCAGCATTCAAAAACACAAAGAAAACGTAAAAAGAAAATGGAAAATTTAAATAAATTATAAACTATACAGAAAATATATGAAAGCATTAAAAAACAACAACAACAAGAACAAAAGAAATAACACACACACTACAACAACAAACAAACAAGGAAAAAAAAAACACAACTTCTAGCAGAATTAACAATTATTAAGGCTCTTCACTTTGAAACACGACGCGGAGAAAGTAAACCCGAATCGGATGAAAAAAAAAAGAGAAAACAAAAACACATTTAGGAACACATAGAATGAAAACAAAAAGAAAAGAAGCAAACTCACACCCTCCTTCTCCCTCCTGTCCTGCCTGTGACCCCTTTCAGGCGATATAGTCTAGTTTATGGGATGAGAAAGGAAATATACCTAAGGTAGATAAGATTCTAAGAAACTGTACCAAGCATAGGTAGAAGGGGATATACCCTTCTTTCATCAAATAGAAGAAGATCTGTGTAGAATAACCACCGCCAACTGCTGAAGGTAAACCAAGTCCGTGTAACTATCCTAATACTAATTGCAATATCCGTTTAAGAAGTCCCTTAGAAAGTTGAGAAAAGTACAGAGACAGCAAATCGCAGGCTTTTCGTGAAGAGAACAGGTGATAATCTAAGGAGCCTGTTATCCAGTAACTCTTGGAGACAGAGAAACCCCATTCTAAAATAGGAAACAACAAAAAATAGAAAGATAGAAAGAGAAAGGGGAAATCTAAGGGAAATTTATATACCGAACAGGGGGGAAAAGGAAATCTATTGTTTGGTACAACATAATAGATTTCTTATTTTCCAATTTGGTGGTACAATCTGGTATTGTGATGATGACCTATTTAAAGTGAGGTTACAAAAACTTCCAAATAAGTTGGATGGTTCTGAATTCCAAGGTGGTTAAAGAGACAAATACAGTAATCTTCTTTTAAGGTAATGGATAAATGGATGGATGGATGGATGAATGCATGTGTGGATAGGTGGATGGTGGTTGGTTACCTGGTCACCAGGTAGCATTGCTACAATGAAAAATTAGATTCTTCACCTTATGTATGTACTACTTCTTTTCTTGTCCACCCACTTCCCAATAATTGCACTTATCACATACGATCCCCGCTCATAGAATCAGCGCACTTACATTTAGCATTGTTTTTGTTCAGCTTTTTCTTTTCTTTCTTTACTTTACTTTTTTTTAATAATCTCCAAAAATAATAATTAAAATTGGTTGTGAAAGCAGCTGTTGGGATGGTTAAATTTCAAATTCAGGAACAATTAACAACAACAACAAAACCAATTGCTGAATGAATCATTATAAAAATAAAAAAAACATTTACAAAAAAGAAACCAACTTTTTTCCAGTGTAACTCACAAAAACAAATCGAAACATAATCAAAAACAAAGAAAAACAAAAAAAAATAAATGAGAAAAAAAGAAAAATCAGAAAAAAAGATTTTTAGGTTTCCAAAATGACAGCAAAGCAAAAAAAAAAAAAAGAAAAACAAAAACGAGAGTTTAGTCAAACAAAAATAAAAAACCCCCCTCCCCTCCCTCTCCAAAGGAAATACAAAAAAAAAATACGAACAAAAATACCAAGCAAAATAAAAATGAAGCGACATTTTAACATAATTTTTTGTATAAGTTAAAAAAAAATATGAAATCGAAATAGTTAAATTATTAAAAAAAAAAAAAAATAAAACGGAAATGGAAAAACTCATAGCGTGAAAACTTTTTTTTATACGCAAATTTAACTATTTTTAAACAAAAGCAAAGAAAACCAAAATGAAACTAAAAAAACAAAACAAAAAAACACAAAAAAAGAAAACATTTTTTTTATTATACAAGCATAGTCTAATGTTTAAACAAAATGATGTTTAAGTTTACAACAACAACAACCAGAAGAGGAGGAAATCAATCTCTCACCCTTTAAAACAAAAACAAAAAACAAATGTTATTGAGTTACATTGTATAAGGACAAGAAATGAAAGTCAAAAATGAAGCGGGGGAGATAGACAGACAGACAGAGATAGAGAGAAAGAGAAAGAGGGAGAGGGAGAGAGAGAGAGAGAGAGAGTGACAGAACAGATGTTCCAAAAGTTGTAAGCGCAAATCGATGACATTATTCAGTGCATTGATTGCTTGCTTTCTCTCTTTATCCTTTATTGATATTGTGACGTCATAAAACTACATTGCTACAGATGCTAAAAATACGTAGATAGTTAGTGAGAGAGAGAGAGAGAGAGAGATCTTATCCAATTACATTAACTGATATTATGAAATCGTCAATAATACATATTCAAATTAGCGATGATCTACCTATCTCTTTCACACTCTCTATACCTTTCTGATATGTTGTGATGTGATGTCACTCACTCCCTCTCTTTCGCTCTCTATCTCCCTCCCCCACTTCGTTGTTTGTCATTATCGCTGTCTTATTCATTGATTTCATTAATCAATTCAATTAATTCGAATTGTTAGTTAAACTACGATCACAATATATATTTTAACAAATGTTTATTTTCTAATCTTTTTTTTTGATGCATAATAAAAAAGAAAAGAAGGAAAAAACTTACACTTATTAAATAAGGAACAAAACAAAAAAAAAAAACAAGAACAACAACAATAGCAAACAATTCTAGTTAATAATAAACTAAAACGAAATAAACACATTAAACAAATTCCATTTTTATTATAAAAAAAAATAAACGAAAATGAACACTAACACACACACACATACACAACACAAAACACAAACTCGAAGAAAATCATAATAGTAAACAAAAAAAAAATTAGCAGCTGCAACAACAACACATAAGGACAAAAACAAGAAATTTGCAATGTATGTTAAACATTTTTGAAACAACAAAATATGCAAAATCAGTATAAAAAAATTATACAAACAAAAAAAAAACAATGCAAAATGCAAGCAAAACTTAACACAAAACAGTAACAACAAAGAAAATTTAAGGATAGTGAAAAAACAAAATATAAAAAAGTGTGTGACAAATTAAAAATTACAACAAATTCTTTTTGAAGTGAAAACAACAAATAAAACCCAAATAAAATGTGAAATTTAAAAAAAAAATATAATTATGATTTGTTTTTTTTCGAAGGGATGGGATGAGGATGTGGAAGGATAAGTTAATTTATGAAACACATTTTAGATCCATCGACTATTCGTACACAAACAACTATACGCAATGTATTGTATTGGATGTAATTTTAACACAATTTACTGTTGAACGTATAAATGGATATATCCATTTACATAAATACATATATGTATATACAAGTCGGATTCAGCACACGTAAAGCAATGTTTGCCTATACTAACTTACGCACTCCTTGTAAGGTACATACATATATATTTAACAATGTATGTACACACATATGTACATATGTATGCATTTACATACATACATAGGAATTTGAAGTGCACTTGTGTAGGTAAACACGTATTCACTTGCAACTTTTCAAAATAATTGTACTTGTCCTTACCTAAATACAAGGAGGCTCCATCGGCTCTGTAGTCAAATAAATCAGTAATCAGTAAAGGTGATTCCAGAATGTAACCACCGTAGTACATAGTTACATACTTTAAATTTCTCAAGCAAGGCGCCATAATTTTTTCATTTAAGCACACGGCGCAATTTTTGGATATTGCTTTTGGAAATCGAACTGTTTATTTTTAAGCAGAGAAATGCTCATTTTAAATCTGCCGGTTAACAGAGAAACGTTACTGCTCATACTGAATCTGCTAACAGGTGAATACCAAATCTGTGGAATTTGGCGCGAACAGTTACATTAATTTGACACCATAATTTAAATCTTCAAAAAATGAAACTGCAATTAATTTACATATAAATTCTATATTTATTTTTTATTCTTTAAACATAAATTATTTTTGGTACTAAAACGTACTATGTACCTCTTTATACGAAACTAGAATAGATTTCTGTTATTAATTTAGGCGTTTACTTTTTCCCCGTCATATCGAATCGAGTCAAATTTAGAATATATGGCTGAATAATTGTTGCTAATCAAAGTAATAAAGAGAATCTACATAGCCATATATTCCATATTCGATCGGTCGGGAAAATTGAATGTCTAAAATTTCAAACACTAAACATAGGCCCTTACTTAAAAATTAATAATACAAAAAAAAAACGATAATTAGTGTAGATTAGTGGATACGATTAGCTAGCATACATTAATTTGGCAATAGTTCGGCCAACTGATATCTTAGATTCGCCGGCAGCGTATCGGGAAACTTGATATCAAAAGCCACAATCAAATCGCCACGTCGCGATGGCTCCTTGGGGAAAGGCAAGCCACGACCACTGATACGTTTTGTGGTCGTGGGTTTGATGATCTCTCCTTGGGTATTGACTTGTATGCTATCACCCTGCAGTGTGGGAACATTCAATGGAGTTCCGCATAGAGCCTGCTTGAGACTAACTTGAGCAGTGTAGCGCAAATCACTGCCCTCCCGTTTGAACTGAGTATGGGGCTTATCGCGTATGATGAAAATAATGTCAGCTGGGACTTTTAGGGGTGCCTGGTCGCCCTCTTTGGGGAAGGTTATCTTGGTGCCTGCCTTCCATCCTGGTTTCACTGTAATACTGAGGACTTTCTCCTCCTTGAGGGCTTGTCCGGTGCTCATCGACATGCGGGATATTTTCATTTTTTTGGTGCATCCTTTATCCACCTCTTCCAGGCTAACATATAGATCATGTTCAATTGGAGGATCTTGCTGTTGTTGACGTTTTCGGCTTGGTGCCTGCGCATTGAACGACTGGGAACGGAATGCTGCAGCCATGGGATTACACGCAAATCCTGAAGGACCAAACATATCATCGTTTCCAAAATTCATATACATTTGGTCTTGTCCCTGGCTCTGACTCTGACCACTGCCCACACCAAACATATTATCGCCGCCACCAAAGAACACACCAAATGGATCTGCTGAACCAAAGAACTGAGCGAATGTTGCACGTGGATCCCCATGAAACTGATAATTGTAGCCACCGTGCTGACTGCCACCATCTGATCCCGGTGGGCCGCCGCCTTTTAGTCCATCCTCGCCATGCTGATCAAAAATGTCACGCTTCTTTTTATCCGACAATACTTCATACGCCTCCGCAATTTCCTTAAAACGCTCCTCCGCCTGCGGGGACTTGTTCTTGTCTGGATGATATTTCAGGGCCAATTTGCGATATGCCTTCTTAATTTCATCATCGGTGGCCTTTTTGTCAATGCCAAGAATCTTGTAAAAGTCCTTGCCCATTTTTCCTAGTTGTAACTGTATTATAGAAAGACAGAAAAATAATACAAATAATATACATAGATTAGTTTTGATTGCTTTTTCAATGGATGATGGGTATGGGTGTGGATTGGGCGCACCGCTGTGCTGTGTTGTTGTTTACTTTTTAAGCTGAAATTAGCTGACTGATTATATTCCAATATAGTTCAAACAGATGTCTATCCAGATGTTTGGTTTCATGTTTGCTTCCTTTCATCTCAATTCTTTGTTCAAGTTATCTAATACATTTATGTACATTTACTTTTATTCCCTCAGTCGAATTAATAATTTTTCGCCCTTATCACATAATTGCTGCCATTTTCTAGCATTTTTTTTCTGCCAGCACTGGCTGGAGGCGCTGGCCTCAGTGAGATTGCCATTTGTCGTTGTTTTTATAGTTGTTGTTGTTGTTACTGCTGCTGCTGATGTTGTTGTTGTTTTTGTTATTACTACTACTACTGTTGCTGCTGCTGCTGCTGTTGTCGTTGTCGCTCAGTGGAATGTGCCAGAACAATCGAGTTGTGCAACGACAAGCATCAACGGCAGCAAGTGGTGACGTTGTTCAAGTTCGATTTTTGTTTTTTTTTTTTTGTTGTTTTCTTCGCCTTGTTGCTTATTTCAAATTGGATCTCATTGGCCACCAAAAGCTTCTTTGTTAAAACCCTGCCCACGTTTCCGACACCGTATAAGTCAATGCTAATTTCAGCTTAAGTATTGAGAATTTCTTTTCTGCTTTTTTTTTAACTTACCTAAACGGATTTATAATTTTTGATTGAGTTCTACCCTCAAAGTTCAATCGAAATGGTTTCCCTAATCTTCTTGTCTTTGTTGTTAGAATAACTTCACTTTTTTACAATTCAATTCAATTCAATTGTTTCTTTTCTTTAAACACTCTTTTTCTTGTAATTGCTCTTTCTCTCTCTTTTGAGAAAACGCGTTACACACCCTTCTTGCTTTCGCTATGTTTTGTTTGATAATGAAGTGAAAATGCCCTGGGCTCAGCTCTTTTATAGTTTCGTACGGTCTCCTGTCGAAAGTTCTCGAAAATTCGAGAGATTTAGAGTTGCATGTGGAATCGATAACACTTTTTTTATCGAGCGCGGGTATTTAAATGGCGGTAAATATTTTCTTCTGCTTCAAATTCAGTGTTGTAAAATACGAAATTGTGGAACATGGCCTGATATGAAATCCAATGAACGTCTACGTAAAGGAAGGCGGCTATAACATGGCATTCCCAGACAGAAAAATATGTTTCCCGTTAAACATACCGCATATTTAAATAAATACTTATAATCAGCTGTCAATTTCTGGCAACGTAATATTTGCAAAAAAAATCGCATAGCTGTATACGAATAAATTAAGAACGCATCGATACTTTTCAATTAAAAAGTCAAATATATTCCGCTAATTATCCAAAAATAATCAATAAATCGTCGTAGCGCTTTCGTTTGGTATAAAAATTATTACCCTTATGACTGTTTTGAAAAGCTATTGTACAAGTAATGGAGTGTTTATTTGTTGAGCAGAATCGTAACATTATTAGATATCCAATGGATTCTTAATTATTTTACAGCTTGTGGCTAAATGGTCACACTTCATATAAAGCAGTGTGGCCCGTTGTTATCCACTTAGCCGCGTAGATATCTGTTTATCTACGTGTACCAAATAATTCTGTGGTTTGTTTTTGTTGTTTTCCGTTTTGGACATGTTGTAAAAAATGTCCAATCGTGTTGCAATTTAAAACCTAAGCAAAAAAGTTGAACTAAAGTGGAAGGCAGATAACCAACGCGGTAAGAAGCACCGCTCGTCGCATAAAAAACAATCAAAGAATAAAACATCAAATTGAAATTTTTTGTTGGCCAAGACAAGATTTTTCTTCGCACTTCGCAGTGTTCCAGAAAGAGAGGGAAAGACAGAGAATGGGGGAATGAGTGAGAGAGAGAATGTGGTGGTGAGTGCTGTGTAGGTGGTGGAGGAGAAGGACGAGGAGCGGCCGATGGAATGTAAAAGACATTACACACATATTTTAATATATATATATATACATATTTATATATATGTTTGCCGATTTGCGGCTAATTTTGCTTTTATTGACATATGGCACGTCTCGAAGGACGTCCGAATTTGGACTAAATTGGAGAAATTTTTGCATGTCACGTATTGAGAAACAAAAAAACCTTGACCAATTCTCCCCTCCCCCTACTTGTTTGAGGACCTTACCATATCGACGGCCCCTTATACATATCCCGCCCTTATAAAAGTGGCAAGCAAATTGGTTGCGCAAACCCTAAAAGAAAAACAAAAACCAGCAACATAGGAAAAAAGGAAGGAAAACAACAATGAAATATTTTAACAATTCTTTGGAAGCTGACGCCGCCGGCTTGCAGTTTATATATACATATGTACATATGTACATACAGACATACATACATATGTACATATAATTCTACAAACATTCGTATATATGTACATCCATACATACATACATCTGTACATGTTAGCTTTTCATTTTTTTTTTTTGCTTTTTTGTACTGTAATAAAAATAGTCTCATTCATTCTTGCAGATACAACGATTACAATAGAGAGCCTAGAGGAGGTGAGAGAAAGCTACAAATACGAGCAAACGACAGAGAAAGAGCGAGAGAGTTGGAGAAAAGGAAGAGGTAGAGGGCGCGGAGGCAATCAACATCGGCATCTAGAACATTAATAGCACTTTCGCTGCGATTGGTACTGTGGCAGTGGCAGTGGCGGCGGCAGCGTCGTCGGCATGCTGCTTACTAATGCATCCCATATACATATATCTAGTATATAATCCCATTGAGTAATCGAGTAAACTCACCGATAGATCGGAACCGGTCGGTCAATGCAGTTTCCAAGTGACCTACTCTTGCTATTAAACGCCCGCCCGCTTGCTCGCCGTTATTCTAGCATTCTCTCTCTCTCTTTCTAACTATCTCTGTCTATCTGTCCGTCTGTTGGTCTCTTTCACTACTAAGCTGTTAAATTAGTTTTGCGATAATTTCTTATCAATTTGAATAGATTGTAAGCGTTAAGTCATTATTGTATGACCAATATCGTATATACATACATACATATATGTACATATGTATATACATATGGTATGTACCTGTGCATTGTATAGACAATCTATAACTATAGTTCCAACAAATTCGAAAGGTGCCCAAATTCAACTCATTCCATTTACTTAGTCGTTGATATATTTTTGGGGTAAAAATCTGAAATTCCGTCAAATAGGGAGAAGAGTTTCTAGTATGATCATTATTTTAATCGCTGATTAACCTCCCCCCGCCCACATTATTACACTTTCTACCAATTATATTCGTCTATCATCTGCCATATTCTTGATTTTCTTGGCTTTCCTTTGTCTCTAAATTGTTTTACATTGTGTTAAACCCCATCTATCGCATCGGAATTCTATTAACTTTCTCATTTCCATCAAAAATTCAAGAATTTCGCCGCCCACCTATTTTGTTTTGTTTTATTCCATTCATTTCTACTCTCTACTTGACTTTTTTTATATCTTAGTTAAGGTTTTGTATTAAGAATTAACTAATTCCTAAAAACCAAAAAGCCAAGTAAAGTTTTTTACCAAATTTAATCGTTGCTATCGCCACTTTTAATAAGTATCTAGAAATTAGTACCGCATTCACAGTGATCGCCTATGATCGTGTATTGTGTTGCTGCTGGCCTGGCCGATCGAACAATTCCGACAGCGGCGCCAATGTGTGTAGTATATTCTCGGCGAGTATCCAAATCATCGGGGACCAGTACACGCGTGAACGATGTCGTGCGTTGACGGCGGTTTTTGAGTTCGGAGCGTTCTGAAGAATAATTGTGAATAAACGACGGTAAATCCCCCTCCTTCCCTTCCCTCTAAGAAATGCAAATTATTTAAGAGATGCATGGAGGATCATCTATTTAGAAATGTACTTAAAGTGAAGTGAAGTCTACGAAAAGCATTTGATTGAAAGATTTTATGTTGTTTATTTTATACATGTGCAGTATTTCCGGTTAGATATCTATGTATATACATGCGAAAAGTGTATGACGGTTTTATTTTTCCCTTTTTTTTTAAATCTTATTTTCTTTTCCTTCTCTCTCTTACTCACTCTCTCTCTCCCTCTTTGCATATACATATGTATGGATATATGTACGTATCTTACATACACACACTCTGTATTGTGGTCAAAGATTTCACACACCCAAGTACCCAAAATAGTTTCAAAAATAGCACACAAAAATAGTATAAAAGCGAAATAAAACACACACTTAACACCCAAACATAGTACACACTAGAGAGATCGCACATACATACATACATACATAGATACATAGATATAACAGTGTCTTCTGCTGCTACTTTTGCTCTGTATAAATATTTTGATCCTAACTGTTACTCTTTCTCTATATGTATGTATCTTAGTATCTGATTGATGGGGCGGCCTAGGTAGGCCTATGGTTTTAGGGTAAGATCTATGCAATGGATGGATGATGCGGCTGATCTCTAAAACCTTCGCATATACAAATAGATAAATATATATGTCTATATGTATATACATACATACATATATGTATGTGTAGATATACATATACCCCTGATTTAAATATTTGTACTTTTTTTCCTTTCCGTTTTCTTCGATATGTCGCCCCGTCGAAGTTGTTTTTATTTTTAGATCCACAATTTTTTATTTTGATTTCATTTCTCTGGCTCTGACTTTGCGTATATTAGCATTTACTTGTGAACACACACACACGCACACACACACACACACAGACACAGACTCATACTTAAAATATATATGTATATACATACATATGTATGTATGTATATACATACATACATATGTATATGTATCTACATATCATTTTATCTTGGCTGTCTGTAGCAGCAACAGCATCCAACATGTGTTTGAAATTGCAACAGCAAACCGAAGAACAAATTCACAATTTGCGTGCATCATCATTATACTATCTCTTATATTTCGTTTCTCCCAAGACTTTTGATAGTTTTTGGCAGTGGTTTATTTATAAAAATGTTCCGATGACTTGGAAAAATGCATTAGCATCAGTGCTAATTGCCGCAGACATTTAATTTAAAGACTGTGCAAATCAATTCAAAATTTTAATCTAAAATATTTAAGAAGTGCGATCAAAATCAAAGCTGTTCTTTTTCTTCTCAAGTACATTAGAATGACATACATATAGTATTTAAATGAAAACTTACTTACATATATGTTTCTATGCATGTGCATTTAAGTTGGCTCCAAAACAACAACCCCTTGGCAAAACTAACATGATCTGAATGTTTAGTAAATTTATAATGACGTATAAAAGTTTTTATACATGAGCAATAGATTAAAAATCCGGAATATGTATTTCTCTGTAGGAATCTGTTAAGATTTGCATTTGCGAAAATGCGAAAAATGCAACCAAACTTGCATTTTTAACAAACGTATGTGTGTACGGTGAAGCGGAGTTGTAGGGATATTGGCGGATTGGAAGGGTCTGTCTTAACTCTCTGTTATCTAACGGTAACTCAAGGATAAACATCCTGCGCTTTGTTTTTTTTTTTTGTTAAATTTCAAATATTGATATTATTTTTGAAATAGTTGCTGGCAAATTCTCAATATCTTGAGCATTATTTAAATGACTATTTCAAATTTGTTTTAAAAATTATTTTTAATTTACATTATAGAACGAAAAGCACGCACACTCACACACACACCCGCCTTCATTACGTTCGAAAATGAATCAAAACGATTTTTTGTTTTTGCATAATTTGCGCATTACGCGCCCGGAATTATGGGGGCCCACAAATATTATATCGTATAACTTCCGTTACAATATCATCATCTTTCGGCCCCTTCCATTTTCTGCACAGTGTCTTATCCATTTCACCAGCAGATGACCAACAAAGAGAATACATTTAACTTGCAAATGACATTTTGTAGTACCAAAAACACAAAATTTATGCAGCAATTATGACGCCCGCGAACGGGTCGGCGAAAACTTGGACAAAAAGAAAAGAAAAGGGGAGGGGAAAGGAGCGCAGAAGGGGGCAGGACGGAAAAGAAAAATAGTCAAAAATGTGTCGACGTATTGTATGTATGTACATATGTATAAGAAATTTCTGGACCACATTGAATGTATGATTGGATGGATGTGAATGAATGGGTGGGTGGGGTGGTGGTGGTCCAAGAAACACGCTTGCTTGCTGGTTGTTTATAAAATTCCATCCAACGTTAGTCATATATCGCTGATATATCCGACCGAGGGCGTACACAAATAAGGCGCGAAAAGGCAATCGGCACACCACAACACAGCTGAACCGCTGTGGCAACGATGGATAAGATACATACATACATACATACATACATACATAGGTGATTGGGGGAGGACGGAAAGAAAACGATATTGCCGATTTCGGGATTTATTTTCGATTGAGGTCGAAAACAAGAGGAATATATTTCAGTATATCCAATGTACGTACGTACATATCGGTACCCGTACCCGTACCCGTACTCTCGTACACGTTCATTACGCTTCGCTAGGCAGCGGTTTCCTTATTTACCACACAGCAGAAAGCGAGCACATCGTCAGCTGGGCATGACTAGCAACTTGTCTGCTTTGGAAACGTCAGAGAAACGACTTTAATAACTTGACATATTTTGCTTTTATAATATATGTACATATACATATATATAAATAAATATATATATATATATGGATATATATATATAAAATATATATATACATATATAAATGTATATATATATGTATGTATATATATATATATATATATATATACATTTTATTTAAAATTTTGTTTTTTTTGTGTATTATTTTAAACAAAATTTTTCATGTATAAATTTTTATTAATATATTTTTCTCAATTTCTTTAATTTCATTTGCAGAAGGACGCTCGTACTTTCCGCCCGGCTTAAGTTTATTGTTTGATTTTTAAGTTGAGTTGGTTATCGACGGCGTCATGACAGACACGACGGATAACAAGAGTACTGAGTGCACTGTATCGGTATATGATCAGACACCTGGTTCACAGCAAAAGAAAATCAATGTGGTTTTACGTTCACATTACACTGTGCAGCATGTCATTAATTTAATTGGCACACAGTTTTCCTATGGCAAATTTGAGCTAATACTACAGCCGCACAATAATAATAAAGATTTGGTGAGTGTCATCCTCCGACTAGCAGAATGAAAAACAATTCAAGATTCGGATATTATTCCATCCATTTATCCCAATTGTTCTATATTGAAAATGAGCGGCGTCACTATTTACTCTCGTTTTAGATTCTAGAATTTTTGTTGGTTTGGTTTCTTTTATTGACAAATGTTTGACATATCTTTTCATCACATCAGTGGGGAATTTTTCACTTGAAATCAAACTTTGAGATTTTCTGACATTTTTCTATATAATTTTTTTTTTTTGACTAATTTAATTTCTTTGTTTGCAGGTGCATCTCAATAACTTAGACTCACAATTGTTATACGAGGTGGGAGGATTCGAGCATCAGTCGAAGAATAGTTTGGTTCTCTTACCCTCTGGCAGTTGGGATGGTAATGTAACGAAACGTTTTGATTTGCCCCTGAAGAAGGCCCAGGGATCGGTTAGTTTACATAGCAAAGATAAATCGAGGAAAAAATCAATATCCCCTGCAAAAAAGGAGAACACAGAGGCGACGACAACGCCAACCAAAAAGGGCAAGTCGGAAACGTCGTCTTCGATAAAAAAGGATAAATCTGAGACATTATCAACAAAAAAGGAAAAGGAGGAGACTGCCACAACGGCGGCGGAACCTGTAACAGAGACGGAAACAAAATCGTTATCACCAACTAAAAAGACGGAAAAATCCAAATCCTCAACCACTGGGGAAACGAAAAAGAAGCGTCTGACAACTGGTGAGAAGAGCATAAATACTACAACCACCACCACCGGCTCCGGTACCGGAACCACCACTACTATAACAACGAAAAAGAAAACCACCAGCAAGGCAAGCAAAAGTGATTCATCAAGTACGAGTGGTAACTCCAAGACATCGATCCAAGAGGAGGAAGAAGTGGAGGCGGCAAGAACTGCTGCTGTTGTACAAGCGGCCACCACCATTATTGAGAATGGAACAAGCAGCATGACGAATTCCTCCTATGACAACATGTCCGTTGACGAGATAACCAAATTGGAAATATCCGAACAATTGCCGGCACAAAATCGAATCCTCATTTCACCAATAGATAATGCACCAACTGAGCTATTTAATATAAGTCCTGTCTCGGATGCGGAACCATTATTGGAAGATGATTTGGCATTGGGTGCCTCAGCAAGTCCCACAAGATTAGTAATGGATCCATATGATTTTGTCGCTAAAGTAACCAATTCTGAGGATAACGGTGCTAATGGCGATGATCAATTCGTTTCAGCCAAAGATATAGGCCTTGATATTGGAACAAAAGAAACCGATGTATCCAATTTTTATCGGCGAAAATATGGTGGAGATTTGCCATCATGGCAGAAAGTACACCCAAGTACCGCTGATTTTGTAAATTTGGCGACTTCAGAAAAAGATAACACTACGGAAGCAGTAGAAGCATCCGGAGGATCTTCACCCCGTCCTAGCAGTCGTGGCTATGTTGGTCTGGTCAATCAGGCCATGACATGCTATCTAAACAGTTTACTACAGGCACTTTATATGACACCAGAATTTCGTAATGCCTTATACCGATGGGAATTCGATAATGATAACGAGGCAAAAAATATCCCATATCAATTGCAAAAGTTATTCCTAAATCTCCAAACATCACACAAATCATCAGTAGAGACAACAGATCTAACACGTAGCTTTGGCTGGGATTCAACAGAAGCATGGCAACAGCACGATATTCAGGAATTGTGTCGCGTTATGTTCGATGCCCTGGAGCATAAATTCAAAAATACAAAACAGGCAAATCTTATCTCCACATTGTACGAGGGTAAAATGAATGATTATGTTAAATGTTTGGAATGCAATACAGAAAAGACGCGAGAGGATACCTTCCTCGATATACCATTGCCAGTACGTCCATTTGGCAGCAGTTCAGCCTATGGCAGCATTGAAGAGGCATTACGTGCCTTCGTTCAACCCGAGACTCTCGATGGTAATAATCAATATCTATGCGAGAAATGCAAAAAGAAATGTGATGCCCATAAGGGACTGCACTTTAAGTCATTTCCCTATATACTGACACTGCATCTGAAGCGTTTCGATTTCGATTATCAGACAATGCATCGCATTAAATTGAACGATAGGTAAGCATCATTAGAATTCATTAATGAGGCTAAAACAATTCTTTGTCCCTAAATCTATTTGTTTAATTCATTTTTTCTTATTTTACGTTTGTTCTCTTTTTAAGAGTAACCTTTCCGCAAACACTTAATTTGAATACGTTCATCAATCGGAACACTAATGGGGATCAGTATCAGATGAATGGTCACAATTTGGACGATTGTAGTACAGCGGATAGTGGGTCAGCAATGGAGGAAGATAATCTAAGTAGCGGTGTTGTTACCACTGCCAGTTCCAGCCAGCATGAGAATGATCTAAATGACGAAGACGAAGGCATCGATATGAGTAGTAGCACTAGCAAAAGCACCAAACAGGATGCCGGACCCTATATGTATGAACTATTTGCTATAATGATTCATTCGGGTAGTGCATCTGGTGGTCATTATTATGCCTATATCAAGGACTTTGATAACCATGAATGGTTCTGTTTCAATGATCAAAATGTGTCCACTGTAAGAGTCTGTTCAAAAATTTTATATAGTTTTTGAAACAATTAAGTATAAATTCCAATTGCTTTTGTTATCTTTTTGTTTGTTTTGTAGATCACACAAGAGGATATACAACGATCGTTTGGTGGTCCCAATGGCAGTTATTATTCCAGTGCGTATACATCATCGACAAATGCCTATATGCTTATGTATCGACAGGTAGATCCGAAACGTAATGAGCGTGCTGCCAAATGTGGTGATTTTCCGGAGCATATCAAATCATTGCTACCCAAGCTTCATGCCGAAGAGGAGACCCGCGGTACCCGATTGGGTCGACATGTTACTGTAACTGATCTGGCATTGCCAGAGCTTTATAAACCCCGCGTATATTTCTATAATCCTTCTTTAAAAAAACTAAAAGTAACTCGTGTCCATATGTCTCAGAGTTTTGATATTAATTCTGTCCTATCTACCGCCTATGAGATGTTACATGTTGAACAATTTGCTCCACTTAATCGTTGTCGTTTGGTGGCCTACGATTCATCGATGGATCTCATAATACAATCCCTGGAGAATTGCACCGATCCGACGTTAACTGACCTGCGGTCATCAAAAAATTTCAGTTTGGACTTTCTATTGGAATACCGTTTGGAGGATCAGGAGTTCGAAGTCTATGAACCGGATGGTGCATCATGGTATGTTTATAAGGTAGAACTATCGACAATGTCGATGGACGGTCCCTTCCTGGTTTATTCAGCAGCGCGGGAATCCAACGATGTTCTACGTCACTCCATTGCCACCCGTTTACACATAAAAGATGAGGATCAATTCCTGTTGGCCACAGTTAAGAAATGGAAAGCCTTTGTTGCCTATGATCCACAACCGACGCCCGAAGCTGAGTTGCAATTCCAAGAGTTGGCCAATGCGCAATTTAGACATATTACCTATTTTTACTTGAATGTGCCTAACACTGATGCAGCCACATTGGAAATGTTGGGAGTACCCAGTATAGAGGCAACAACAACAACAACATCATTAACAACTACACCAACAACAATAACTACTTTTACAACAGAGGTAAGCGAGCGGATGATGAAATGATGATAGTAATTAATTATATAATTATTTTTAATCTTCCTTACAGACCTCAAGCGGTGGCGATGTGGTAGATGCTGCCCTAATGAATGGATCAACTGTGGGCGAAATGTTGCCCAATAATGACTGTGATTGGCGTCGCTATAAACGTGATCTTTTGGATCCTCTATCGGTACCGCCTGGACATGAATCCAATTCAGAAGACAGCAGTTTAAGTGATGGCGATCGAACTCTAGTGGAAACAGAATCCCTACAACATCGTGGCGGTGGCGATAGCCAAGTAAGCTCCACAAGTCATTCACCTCAGTTATCGAGTCCCGAAGATGAGGCTGCCTCACATAATGCCATGATGCGTGTTCACGCCTATTGTAATGGCAATGGTAGTTATTCAGCCGTAGATGCAATGGACTCAAGTCTATTAACCACTAGCAATAGTTCCGCAACGAATCACTTTTTCCATGCAAGTAAAATTGATTGTGTGGATATTACCAGCACGATCAGTTCGGGACATCTTTTGGATGATGATGCCCATTTGAGGAAACCCACCTGCGCTTATAAAATTTTGGTTGGCAATCAAATGCGAATGGCCGCATTTAAGCGGCATATTGAGCAATTAATTAAAGTGCCAAATGCTTACTTTAAACTACAGTGGAAAAACGATAATAACATTTCAAATAGTCAAAACAGTTTGTTGATCCTTCTTCTTGAGGGTGAGACGCTAACCGTGGAGTTGGGTAAAACCCTACAACCGGATGAGTATAAGGCCAAAATACATTTTCTGCGCCTCAGCGATTTGGATAATGAAACAGCTCGTTTGCCCTGCGTTTGTGAGTGGGTCTACAATTCAAGTACGACAGTTGAGCAGGCCAAACATGAATTGGTAGCCAAATTGCATCGTATCGATAGCAAATACACCAGTCTTACTCTAGACAACTGTCGCATTTGGCTAAAGGGGGGCAGAAGTTTAATTAAAATCTTAGGCAAAGATGAGACGCTCTACTGTGAAATGAGATCGACCAACACAACTGAGGTAAACTTAAAAAAAAAAAACATGATAAAGACTAACACAACAATTGCTAACACTTTTTTCATGCCTTTGCAGTTCATAATTCAAGAATGCGAAGAGGGTGTCAAAACACAGCCCGATGAGGATGCGGTAACCATCTTTGTCAGGCAATGGTATCCAAATAAAATGGAATTTGGCAAATTTCAGGAAATCACCTTGGATAGTAAGTCACAATTTCTGGTGATCAAGTGACAGTATTTCGATGTTGAAAATTCAAATCACGATTTATCCTATAACATTTCGACTATTTCAGTATTCAAAATTATTATAAAAAAAATGTTTTATTAACTTTTTGTTCATTTGTTTTTGCAGCTGACAGTGAAATCAGACGATCTATATCACAGATTTGCAATATCACCATAGATAAGATAAGTTATATGAAGGTAAGTAAGATTGCAACGAAATAATACTGGGAAGTTTATCTCTTGAGACATATGTATATACAAAGAAATATTTAAAATTTTAATTTGCAGGTGAATAGCAATTTTCCCTGCACAAACATATCGGCTGTCAGCATTAATGAGTCAACCAGTTGGTTCTCAGTGCCTGGTTCGCTGGACACATATCCGCTGAATAGCATTCAGACTGGTAATATGTATTTGTACAAGTAAGTGATATATATTCTATATACATATATATATATATATATATATATAAACTACTTTAACTTTACCAATTCCATTTCCTATTTACAGAGATAAGAGCATAGCCGCGCGAGAATTATCGTTAGAGGAACGCCGGCAAATGAGCGCCAGAGAGAAGGCTCGTCTGGATCGCTTGGGTTGCATTTCAACAACGCGCTATTCCCAGCGTCGTGAACGAGCCTTAAAAATTTATTTGGATTCCCCAGAGAAATCAAATAATGTATCGGCATCGGCTCCAATGGATGCGCATATTGAAAATTAAAAGAAATAGAGAGACAAAAAAAAAAAAAAAAAAAAAAAAAAAAGAACCGGAAACAGAATACCATATAAAATCCAATTTAATTATGCAAAAATTGTGTACTTTCAAAGCAAAACGAAACAAAAACTAAAGAAAATTTATTAAAATGGAATCCTAGATCTTGTTGTAATCAAAAACAAAAACAAAAACAAAAAAAGAAGAGAGAAACCGCTCATCATCATCTAAATTGCTAAACAAATTCTTATTTCTGTTTAATTTTTTTGTTGTATATCATTATGCTATAGTTTTCATTTTGTTTTTGTTATTTAAATTCAATTGTTGTTCCGAAAGAAATTTGGCCCCCATACTGGAGCAGCTTTAACTAAAGAAGAAACTTCTCCTTTTCATATTCAGGATAACGAAATTAATATTACATATTATTATTCTTGCTACTTTTTCGTATTACAAGAAGTTCAAAGATGAGACTGTGTAAAATTAAAAAAAAAAAAAAACAAACAAAACTAAGAAAAATTTAAACAAAGCAATCTAATTTCAAAATGTATAATTGTGAATCTGAACATCAAAACTAATTTAAAAAGCAAAAAAAAAAAAAAAAAAAAAAAAAGAAAAGAAAAACTAAAAAGGAAAAACAACAAATTAAACAATACAATGCATTTTTATTCAAATTTAATGACTTGCCTATTTAAATCTGCTGCTTACTGAATCTAATACCCAAATGATCATTTTTGGCTTTACTCTGATATCAATGAGTTTCTTTCCATATTTCGTTAAACCAGTTGGGGGAATTAATTGGATTTAGAATTATTCTATGAAAGCTCCGAAAAAAAACGCAAGCGATTATATTTAAATTAAGCGAATCCTTTATTAATGAGGCAAGAGGAGACGTCAATGTCGACTTTGGGTATACCCTGTACCAAGTAGTGATACTTCAAAAATCAAATACTCTTAAAAATGCCATCAATTTAATAAAAAAACTGAAGATAAAATTATCTCAACATGCCACAACAGCAAATGCATGACCTAAACATATACTGCTTGCAAAAAATTCAACTGCTTGCAGAACAAAGCAGCATACGTATACGTATGGCATCTGCAATTGACATTTCAGTTCAAGTTGTTTAGTTTATACGTACATATGTACATATGTATATCTTCGATATTTACATATGCATATACATAGCCCATATGTACATATGGGCTATATTATTGAGTGTACCAAAATGAATTATAGCCCCAATACAATTCTAATCAATTTATTTAATAGTTTTAAAATGGGAAGGAGAACTTTTTAAAGTTACTATTTATATTTAACCTGGAGAGCCGATTTTTGGAGATGAAAAGCGCTCTTATACATGAAAGAAAAAGAAGCAGATATATGTATATCTATACTGAGCTTTAACCAGGTAACATTTAAATGTGCAAGAGTGGGATGACACGAGGATCAATTTTTCATATAGAGTAAACTGAAAAACAAATTCCAAGATGCCGAAATTTGAATATCCTTGCAAATTCTCAATTCTTTGGAATTAAGAACCAAATCTATTTTAGATTTAGTGTAATTTTCTTTACACATCATAAAATGAAAATTAATCTGATGTATGTAGCACATACATACTATGTACATATGTATGTACACGGTAAACATATTCTGATAAAACCTAGTTAAGCTATACCAAACCAAATGATAAATGTGGTTCATGTAATTGGAGATATCTACATACACATGCATATGTATATAAATATACATATGTATTATACTTGCTATAAAAAACAGTTTAATTGACCAATTTCTAACTTCCAGTCGGACAGTTGGAAAACGAAAACAGACGGATGGCTTTATGAGTACTCATATCACGATAATCAAGAACTTATATATATACGTATATATATATAAACTTTATATATTCAGAAGGGAGCATCCCTTCTATTATAAGATTGATATAGCCATACTACTACAAGAATAATATAACATTTAATGTTAAATATAATATAGAAAACACCACTTACCAAAACCAATCAATCAATATGCATAGAAATCCATGTGAGAATCGAAGTGCCCTATTAAAATCGGATTAGATTTCATTAGGATATTACGAAGAGATGGTTTTCTTAATTTTTTTTTTTTAGCAATTTCAATTTGAGTTAAAATAAAGGTGATTGTGTATTTAATTCAATATGAAATTGCTGATTGGTTTATTTAAGGCATGGATCCATTCCCAATGATAGACTAGAGACGATTCATGCATTTTTTTCTTTGTATTCCTCCTTTTTTTGTTTTGCAACTGAGTCAAGTGAGATTAAATCTTTTTATTAAAGAGAAAGAGAGACTAAAACGCATCTGATATTTCGGGTTTTGTTTTCTTTTCTTTCTTTTTATAGAAAATGTTAATTTTATTTAATACCTACTACGCAGCGTAATTTTAAGATTAAGTGTTAAAAATTTTACAAGTCGACGACAGTTCTTGACCTTTTTTGTGGCATTCTCGTTGCGATTTTTTCTTGATCTTTTTTTTCGGTTTTTTTTTTATGTTTGTGTTTTGTTTTATGGACAAACGCTTAAATTAGGTAAAGTAAATAGAAAAGTAATAAGAAACGGATATTACGAAATTTTCCGGGCCTTGTTTTTCTATTTTTTTCCAAAAAATTCCAATTAATCAAGGAATACAAACAAAAATATTGTCAATTAATAGAGTAAAGATTTGATTTTGTTTTTCTTTTTTCTTTTTTTTTTTTGTTAGGTGGAGTATATGGGAATTCTTGAATATTACGGATTGTGGGGTAGTGGAGTGGGAGTTTGTTTTATTTGTTTTGTGTATTTAAATTTACTACGCGAGTTATTTGTTGAACGAATTCGATAGTAAAAATCTATTTAGAAGGCGGCAGCAGTAGGCAGCGCAATTGTTCACATGTTTTATATGGGAAGGAGGGTATATGGGTAGGGTGGAGTGGGGAGGGGGGGAACAGATCAGATTGGATCTTTTAGATCTATGCCTTGGTCTCAACGGCCGGCGCCGATTCCACTTTTGTAGCTCCAGCTCCAGCAGCAGCGGCCGCTCCCTTCTTTCCCTTGCCTTTACCTTTAACGGGTCCCAATGGTTGCGTGACCAATTCCTTTAGGTCCTCCTGAGCAATGCTATGCTCACTTACGTAATTTTCAACATTGAAAGGTATTCCGGTTACCAGATTGACTCCATTGGGCATAAGCAGAACTGTGTGCTTAAATTGAGCCACAACCTCGGCTAAAAAAAAACATATATATATATATATATATATAAAAATATTAAGAGTAAAAATCGTTCAAATTTAAAAAAAAAAATATTAAGTTATCAATTTCGATATAAATAATAGTTTAATTAATTATTTGTGGTTATGTCATGTTCAGTCACAGGCCAAATTGTAGGCAAATGCTGAAGACGTCATAACTTAATTTTAATCTAGCAAAATGTCTGGCCATAAATGGAAACTTACATGTGTGCTACCAGTTATGGAATTAAGTTTTGCTATAATACTACTACTGATAAAAAAAAAAATAAAAAAACAGGGGCTGGAAGAGAGGAAAGGTTTGATTCTGTCTAATACTTACATGGCTTTTCATACAGGACTTGGAAAGGTTCAATCATCTTGTGGGAAACACATTCAACAACGCCCATGCGTGCCTTGGTCTCCTCTTCAAAGCTGCGTATATTGAAGGGCATATTACCATATTTTGTTTTAACTTCAGCCAGTAAAGCACGAGATGCCTTCAATTTAAGCATATAATTCTCATCAGATTTTTTAAAAATCGAAACCTTTGTATCCTTCTCGCGACCCTGTGCAAGCAAACAAAACCAAAAACAAAAAGCAAAAAAGACAGAGAGAGAGAGAATTAGGAAATTGCCTCATATGAATGCATTAATTATAATACATTAATTGACTTATAAAGACGTTCTCAGATCTCATAATCTAATGATCTTTGGTCTAATACACAGCCAAGTTGCCAAAGTGACAAATTATTTATTATATGAGCCGCAGGCTACAACTCTTTGGCCTACGCCAAATCGTTTATAGACTTACATATGTATCTATAATAAACATTTTCACTATATTAACTTTTTTGAGCTTTCAACCTCAATCGCGGAAGTTTTTAATCATTGAACATAAAATTCATGAAGTCATAGTTAATGGGGGATACTAACCACTCCTTCTCCGCTGCTTACGATAACATCAATGGCATAAACTTCATGCTTCTCAAATGTACATTTCTCGTGTTCTTTGCGCTGTGCCTCGCTAGGATTCTGTATGATTGTCTTTTCACCATCAATTTTGAATTGTTTTAGCTCATGACTAAGCATACCCTCAATGGGTTTGCACTTGTATGATTCGCTGATTTGTTGTACGGCATCGGTAATGGAGTAGTTCTATAATATATATATATATATGTAAAGAAAAAAGTGAATTTTAAACTAGGACACTTACAAGGCTAATATGTATGTATTAATCCTAATTATATAATCTAATTAAATTAAGTAAAAACAAAACTAATTCTGTGGACAATAGTAAAGACCGAACATTTCTAATTGTTATATGAACTTGTTCAGTTCACGATATTGTCCTTTGATCTGTGCCAGACATTGAGCTGAAACTGTTGACAGTTTTTAATAGGCCAACAGTCAATCCGTTTGCCGGCAAGGAACGATATACCAGAATTAATTTAATATATATTTAATTATGTAGACAATTAATGGTATATGACTAAGACCAACAAGATTATGTTGCTAGCTAACAAACCATTAATTGACATTATTTCTAATCTACGCAAGTGTTGAGATGTTTGAATTTTCAATATAAACCCAGACAATCCGTTGCTTGCACAATAACTTCAAGAGATCTACGTTGATGATTGATGGGATAAATGAATATGAACTTACGCTGGCACCCGCTTTAAGCAGACGCAAGGCAGCCTGGACAGCCCAATAGGCAGCCAATATGACATCAGCCTGACGACCGGTAATCTTCTCATTTTTACCCACAACAACTGTATGAGCGGCAACAGCAATGAAACCATCAATATGGGCACCCAAATCACTAAATGGATGAATAAACCGAAGAATCACAAGACACATCTCAATAAGATCATGTTATTAAATTAAATTAATTATGCTTACATTTTAACTACATCTCCCGATTTCAACAAATAGTCCGCATCATTTTTGGCTGGGGAAAAATGGCAGACACAATTATTAACAGATAGGCAGGTGGGAAAAGCAATGCCCTTCTTTAAGTCCTTTTCCTTTTTGTAAACCTTTAATGAAACATAAACAAAAAAAAAAAAAGGGAAAAAAAGTCCAGTTCTTTGTCAGTATCAAGATAACAACAAACATCTTCAAAGAATTTCAAATAAAAAGTGTCCTCAGATCTCATAATCTGAAAATCTTTGGGTCTGCCTGGATACGGTGGCACGTGGTTGAAAATGACCATGTGCGCTTGATAGACAATTTGGCTAACAAAACACCAATAAATCCCGACGTAACCCTCAACTGTGTAAGCTTTAATCATTGGACATAACGCTAATGTAGCTATATATAGATGCCAAATGGCCAACTCACTTTGCCGGTTTCTTCTGTTAGCAATTGGTCACCCTTAGAGCAAATGTCGCGAACTGAGGCATCCACTACACAAAATTCGATGAGAGCCTTGAGGATTTCTAGAATGAAAAAAACAAAATACACAAATGAATTTCCTTTTGATTTTTTCTTTTTTTTTTTTGTTGTTTGTTAACTTGGCGGCGTGGCTTATATCACCTTACCGCCGCCACGTAGCGGCCCCTTAAGATTTCGGCTTCACTTTCACTTGCGTTTTCTTTCCCCATATTTACAATTACTTACTGTTTACTATTTCGCCAGCCAATTTATATTTGGTTACCACCAAATCCTCGGCTATGGTCTTCTCGGGCTCTTTTTCCACGTCTGCCATTGTTTCAAAGTTTTTCAATTTCGTTAGTTTTTATTTTCTATTTTTTTTCCTTGTGTTAATATGGCGACCTGAAAGATCTGAGCAAAAGTGGGAAAAATATACGACCACGAGGTGACGCAAAATAAATTTGGCCTCACTAAATCGGATTATCGAGTAGAAAAAAAGCGCAATTTATCGATAAAAAATTATTCTGAATAAAAATAGGGTGACCGTATGCCTAATGTCGATTTCGCCCTTATAACTTCTTTCGACAAATTGCCTATCGAAGTAGTTGCCAGTCATCTTTTTGTTTTTGGTTTATCCGCATATTTACAAATTAAAGTTTGCAGAAGCAGAGAAAAGGAGGAAACTACAACGATAATTCGAAAAAATGGCAGTACGCGTGATTAATGACGAATCGCATTTCCAAGCCGAGCTGACCCAGGCTGGTGTACGTCTGGTTGTAGTGGATTTTACAGCCTCATGGTGCGGACCCTGTCAAAGAATCGCTCCAATTTATGAGGTGTTCTCAACCAAGTATCCCAAGGCCATATTCCTTAAAGTGGATGTGGACAAATGCCAGGATACGGCAGCTGGTCAGGGTGTGTCGGCCATGCCAACTTTTATATTTTATAGAAATAAGACAAAAATCGATAGAATTCAAGGAGCAGATGTCAATGGCCTGGAAGCAAAAATCCAGGAGCATATTGGCTCGAGCAGTGGGGAAGAGCCAGGCGAAGATTATGGCCAGGGATTGGTGAGTATTAGAAGATAATTTAATAACCAGTTTTAACGTGTTTCCATTTTATTCCAGATGGAACTAAACACCTTCATTTCCAAGCAGGAATGTGAATGCCTCAACGAGGCTGATGATCATAATCTAAAGCATGCTCTTGCCTCCACTGGTGGTTATTTACAATCAGATTGTGATGAGCAATTGATCATGTCCATAACTTTTAATCAGGCTGTTAAAATACATTCCCTGAAATTTAAGGCGCCTTCCCAATTGGGACCCAAAGATGTGAAATTGTTTATTAACCAACCGCGTACCATTGATTTCGATATGGCTGAATCTATGAGCAGTGTACAGGACTTGACGTAAGTTGTCTAAACAGCGCATTTATCTAAATATGCATTTTATCACTCTTTTATTGTTTTTTACTACTATAGCTTGGCTCAAAAAGACTTAGACCAGGGCCAGCCCATCAATTTACGATATGTGAAGTTCCAAAATGTCCAAAATATTCAAATCTACGTCAAGAATAATCAATCTGGCGGGGATGTTACACAAATTGATTATATTGGTTTCATCGGATCGCCTATTATGACCACAAAGATGAACGATTTTAAACGCGTGTCCGGCAAAAAGGGTGAAAGTCATTAAACAAAAAAAAAAAAAAAATTATGATGAAACGTGATGAGAAGTGACTAGAATAAAGCAACGGAAAAGAAAGCAAACCATGTAATACAAATTCTGCGTTTTTTTTTATTTTTTGTTTTTCTCGACTAAGCAAAATTATGAAATAAAAATTGATTCAAGTTGATTGAAAATAATGTATAAACGAAATTAAATTGTATTAATGAATTGATTTTTAAATTAGCTGGCAGAAACATAAATCCATGATTACCCATAAACACCGGCTAAATGACTGTTAGCCCAGAAGCTCAAAAGGTCTTACTTTATAATAATGAAACAATATGTATTGTTATTCATAGTTATTTAAAATGAAATTGAAAAATGAGAAAATTAATAATAAAATTGAATGTATATAGTGTTTTCTATAATTCTTAAATGATTTTCTAATTGTACTTTTTCAATCCACTATTGTTCCACTGTGACTTTGCTCTGTTAAGCCGCTGTTAAACTTGCGTTAGTAAATGCAACTCTGTTGCTATCGATAGGCAGCTCAGAGGCCCACACCCAAAACTGGAAGCAAACACAAAACAACAAATTGCATTTTCTAAATAATTAACAATCACATTTATCCCTGATGCAAAAATCTTCACATTTTGCACGCGAGGATTCCCAGGAGCACCTACCGCCCACTCACCCATACCATATAGTGAATATGAAACGTCGCACGTTAGCTGGCACCTGCGGCGTGGGAGTTTTCATCTTTGCCTTTGCCTTCATAGCTATTGCCTTTGCAACGCCCAGTTGGCTGGTAAGTGATTATCGCATAACTGGTGCCAAATTGGATCGTTTGGGATTGTGGGTGCACTGCTTCCGTTCATTGTTCGATGTGAATGATGATGGTCGAACCTTTGTGGGTTGCCGATGGGTCTATGACCCATTTACTCCAGGCTACGATGAGATTCGTGGATTTTTGTTACCAGCTTTTATGATTGCCACACAATTTTTTTATACATTGGCCTTCATTGGTATGCTTGTAAGCGCCATTGGTGTATTGGTCTTCTTTCTCTGCGCTGGACCAGATCAGAAGCATTTTATCACATTGATACGATCTTTGGGTTATGTACTCCTTGGAACTGGTGTTAGTGCGGCCATTGCTGTCATTGTTTTTGCCTGTTTTGGCAATCGCAATGGCTGGATGCCGGAGCATGCCAACAATTGGTTCGGCTGGTCGTTTGTTCTGGCCTGTGTGGGCACTGTCCTTACTGTGGTGGCTGCCACTCTCTTCCTAACCGAGGCGCAAGTTCAGCAACGCAAACGATTGCAATTAAAAGAGTCTCAAACGCGATTCGAATTGGTTCGCGGTTAAGGTTTTAAATCCTTGCCTTTTTATTTCTTGGGGTAAGTATTGTCTGTGGCATTTCTATTTCTTTTTTTTCTTGTTGAGGTATCCATTTAAAGTAACCTTCAATTCTCTTCCCATTGCAGCTACTTCCCAGCGCTAAACCATACACACACACACACACAGCAACACAACACAACATTGAAACATTCCGTCCCCACGACAATTTTACAAAAAAGAATTCTCACCATTATAATTAAAAACTAGTAGGGTTTTTTTTTTGTATTTGTACTTTTTTTTTGTGTTTGTTTAGTTGAAAATGTTTATGCAATTTGACAGTCCCTCCCTCCCTCTACGTTCCTCCACCAATCATCGACCAACTGAAGTGCATTACATTTGTATGACCGACCAGAATAGACTTTTTTTTCGCACACAGCTTTTGGTACTTATGAATCATCGAATCAGGAAATTCCATCATTAAAAATGACTGCATTTTCAATCGAAAAACAAACTATATAGAAGCTTGAATTGATACAAAAAAAAAAAAACAAATTTGGAAATGTTTTCCATGTGCTATGAAAACCTATGAAGGAAATGCGAATTCGTTTTCGAAATCTATATAACTGAAATGTCACTCTTAGGTCCGAAATATCTTTAACTTGTATTTTCAGTATATCTGATTTTCGATATAGAAACAAAGGCAACGAAATTCAAAGAAATTAATTTAACTATTCTAACCATAAGGTAAAGAAATAGACGTATATGTAAAAGGAGTTTACTTTTTAAAAACTCATTATACATTTAGAATTTTTTTGTTTGAAAAATATGTTTAAATATGATTTTCATAAAATTTTGTCGCATTTCCGATATTAGGAAAAAGAGTACCTAGAAACAAGTCCGATAAAATATCAAATGAAGCTTAAACTGTCAACGCTCAAATGAATCATGATTTATATAGCCACTATAATGCAAATACTGTATATCATAGTATAGGCAATACATACACATATCAATATTTGCATACATCTTTTTATATACATATATACACATATATATATATATATATATATATATAGTAAGCGCCGAATTAACCTACACACTTTGTTGCTATAGATACAATGGATATGACGCAGGCATTTTCGGAACTCTCTCAATCTAACTCAAGTGCCTTAATTAGTGACAACTATATACAAAAATACAAATATAGAAAGATAGTTAATAGTGCCTTTTAGTGCTATAGAAAATTTTTGTTTGGATTTTCGATTTTGCCTGCCACATACATATATAAAAACATACATACATATCATATTATACATATATTTATATATGTATCTATGTATGTAAACATATTGGATTGCATAAACTTCAACTAAATTCAAGTAGTTGACCTAGTTAAGATATAAAGAAACCGATCCATAGTTTAAGCAACTTGTAAACCATTAACTTCAACTGTATTAATATTTGTCCAATCTTTTTAACAAAATGTTCAAAACTTTTTATTACCATATATATATATTTATACAAACTATTTGTAAAAAAAAAAGAAAAAGAAAAACAAATTGACAACAAAGCGACGACTTTTTAGCTAAACCGAAAGAATTGAATAAAACTTTATTTTATTATATACAACCAAATAAAAAAAAAAAAAACACGAATTCGGGAATACCTTGTACTAAAGTGAGATTCACTTTACCATTAATTTAGCCAATAATATTTATATTTATGATTTTTACCTACAGATTTATAGAGGAACAAAGGTGTCTGTTTGGCGGTCGATTGACTGGGTATTTACATATACATACTTATTATACCTAAACTAAAGGGTATAAAATAAAATAAGATAATCGAAAGTGCATTCGCCTGCATCTTTTATTGTTTGTGACCGCGTTGTGTAAAGGTTCAAGGTAAAGTAAAATCTGTGATTTAACAATAGGTTCCGTGACAGTTGTCTATTCAGTTTTCAGTTTTTCCCACCGTATCATTTAAGGGACGGGGTGGGGGTGGAGTAAGGGACAAACAATAAAGAAAAACTAGTTGTCGCTGTCGCCTCTTGTTGTGTGTGTAGGATTTAAAATTTGTGCAAATGCTTCTTTTTTTTTTGTTTAGTTATTTGTATTGCGTTGCATTATATGTATGTATATATATTTTGTATCTGTAGCAATAGCTAATAATGATATGCATCTGCTGCCTCTCAGTGTGTATTTTGATTATAACAATTGCCTATGGCCTATATGATGTATTGAGACATGTCTAACAAAGCATAACGTATACATAGGTACATACATAGATGAAAGATGCATAAATTGATCAAATGAGAATGTACTTTTGTAGAAAGTATGTGCATTGCTCTTCTATGCTCGTTCAAAAACGTTTCGAAATTACTTTTTTAAGTTTTATAAAATTTAAAGGTGTTTTGTATATGTATAAGTACATACATATATACATACATATATTTTTGATCAGCATCAACAGCCGAATCGATATAGCCATCTGTTATCTGTTTGTCCGTCCGTGTAGCTAATGCTACCAAATTCGGTGTCAACATGCGTCTTGTTTATTTCAAATTGTTGCCACGCCCCAGGAAAAACAAATATCTAGATTTGTATTGGATCTATAATAGTTCTTTGTGGCACATTCAATTATATCATAGCCAATATGCCTTAATTTTGTAAGATGGAAAACTTTCAATGAATCTTTCAATAAGAGAGGAAATTTTGCACGTAGGCTTGTTTTTCCTGCAGGCACTGTATATTCTGGAATTACCGATAGAAACGATCGGTTGTTAATAGGTTTAACATGAATAACTCTATTCTTTTTAAATCGAATGCCACGAATTATATATTATATTATATTTGTTAGTTTAATATACTTCTAAATCGGTGGAATATATCATAAAGCTGCCATAGGAATAATTGGTTTAAAAGTAGCTTTTTGTATGAAAAAAAAGATTCTTTCTCAATTATAGTTTTCATTAGTTGTAAATATTATATAGCTTCCAAAGATATGGTCGGACAAAAATAAAGTTTAGGATCAAAAGCTTAGTTGCTTTAAAATTAATTGTTCTGAAATTTGTTACTTCCATGTAAGATGTATATAGGAATATCTTTATTGAGTTTCAAGAGAATCAATCGACTCTACGCTATAGCTGACATTGGAACGATCGCACTAAAATATGTTTTTGTATGGAAAACTTTTGTTTTCTTAATTCATGGAAATTGAATATAGATGTTACTACTGTTATATATTTCCCAATAGTTGTGGTAAATAATACATATGTATACATATGTATATGTAGTTGTCAAAGAGATAATCTATAAGGGTATAAGAACTTCGGCACGGCCGAACTTAGTCCATTCTTCTAGTCATTACAGAAATTAACGATGAAATCAACATTTTTGGCTGCATGAACGATATAAAAGTTTTCAAAAATCTATTCGAAATGTGGATAAATTCGAATTCTTTTATTTTACTAGTCCTTGATATTCTGAATTATCAAATAGGGAATCGGCAAGGGTATAGAAACTTCGGCATGGTTAAGAAGAAACCTGGCATTTTAGTTTTTTTTTTTATAAAACAAACAAGTTACTTTAATAAGTACATTTAAAACACATTAGAACGTGTCTGAGACATATAAAAGAGTTTTTTTTTGTATAAAGGTCAAGCCTGGAATTGCATAATATCGGATGTCAAAACAAGCATCCGATATATTGTTTCTCTGGAATTATACAATCAAGATATCGGATAAACAAATAAATGGACAAAACTCACGATGAATGAAGGACATGAATAATCATTTATCATCTTTTTCTTTTTTTTTTTGATATTAAAATAATTTGCAATAGTTTGTTGAGAAAAACTTGCTATATATATAGAGAGAGAGGGGAGCGATGTTTTTTGTTTTGTTTTGATTATAAACTATTCGGCTAATTATTTTTCGTGACTGCCATATCTGTTTGTAAAGTGTTTGAATTCTTTCACATTGCTCTTGCTTACGCCCTCACATGATTATCTCATTTGTTAAAAATCTCCTTTCAAGCACTTAAAAACAAAAAGTTTTTAATGGACACCAAATTGAAATATATATGAAAATGAAATCGACTTACTTATATAGGCATAATTAGTTTAACACGTCGGGCTTTAAAGTAAAGCAAGTTAACAGATTTTTCAACCCACACAAAATCTGTGACCCGACTTGGCCATGAAGATGAAAAGTTCGCGATGAAAGGAGAAAAATAAAAATAACACTATGACAATTGATTGATGAATAGATTAACAACTAACTAACTAAACAAAAAGAAAAAAAACTTAATAATGAACCGGATGCAAAAATATCAATCTAAATGAGTCATTTTGGAGTAGCCTTGAAATGTGTTTTAACACCCTTGCAAATTGTTTCGTCAACTAATAAACTTTGGAAATAATCAAATTTTCAATAAATTATGGTAAAATAAATCAATAAATTACAAATACAATTGAATACAGTAATAAACACTCTAAAATTTTTCATTAAGAAATTATTTCTTAAACATTTCTTTTATAGCTTAAATTTGTTGGCTTGTGACTAAAATTGTTATGCCCTTTCGCCTTTCGCTATATATATATTTATATATATATATATATATATATATATATATATATATATATAGAAAATGTGCTAAATGCAAATTATTTACGTTGTTTAATCTATAACCAAATGACCTTCAGATAATTGCGAAATGCCGTTAGATTTAAGTCCATAAATCCTCTTAGTTTTACAGACACGGAACGATTTAAGCGAAAATGTCAGATATGAGAGAAATCAAAAACACTTTGACAGTAAAAACAAAAAAAAAAAAAACCACTTCTAAATCCTCTAATTAAAATGATTTTTTTTTTAATGCGTGTTGCGGCGGCACGGACAGGAGATATCGGACATGGAACATTGAACACAAATGTTGCGTGTGTGAAGCTTGTGAAAAAATAAATTCACTGAATAATACGGAAGATTATTATTATTTGGATATATACATACGAGTATACATACAGATATATGTATATAGGTTTTTTTTTTTTGCTGCTTTTATATTTAATTTATATATGCGAAAAAAAGAATCAAATAAATAAAAATTAATATATAAATAAATTAAGATAAAATACACCAAAAATGTTGAATAAATTTGAAGTTAATTCGTTTCGAGTTTTTTTTTTTTTTTTTGGTTTTTTTTATTTCGAGAAAAATTTCATTTTCATTTGCATAAACTAGTCAAGAACTTGACCAAAAACCAACCCCGAGAAAAAAAAAAATGAGACGGCCAAAGAAGACAGACAACTCAGCGACGCTTCATTAACAAAAGTCTATTGGAGTGGACCTGTTCTTTAGGCTTTAGCCACACATAGTCAAAAGATTAATTGCCAACCGAAGCCAAACCCATCAGAGGCAGCATCAGGGCCGGTTTACGAGGCCAAAGGGAACAAGTAAAACAAGGGGCTTAAAAAAAGAAGAAATATAACTAAAAAATTGCTAGAAATCTAGAAAGTATTATGATTAGGATGATAAAAGTTAATCAAAGTACACATATCTAAGGGTAATATTATTTATACTCTGGCTTTATCTATTATACAATGATTATGGTTATGATATAAGGTATACTCTTAGATCAATTAAAACGCTACTGGTTAACCAGAATTCAAGCATTTTGCATAAATTGATGTTTAATCAAGCAAAGAACCTCAACTAAAGTGAATGAACGCACATTGAAATTAAAAGTTTTGTCCAAAATGAACCAAACTGAAACTGAGAGTAACTAAAATGTCTAATAAATATATAAACATGCATCGATATATATAATCAATAGATTGATTATTTGTTTCCCTATAAACAAAAGCAAAAGTAAACTTTCATCTTAAAATCGTTTATAAATATTTAATGTGACGAAGGTCTTCGTTTCATTATAAGATACATTTATTGTTTGTTTCTAATATATAAGTATATATATATATAGTATATATATGTATGTATATATAGTATATAGACATTTTTTGTTTCATGACAAGTTTAAGAACAACTTTCGTAGCAATTTAATGGGACCTCCTAATCAATTTAATTAGTTTTCGCGAGTTCCTTTTACGAGTTTATTCAATTCCAAGACGACCTTGATCGGTAGGAATATGCAGATTCTTGTTTGTTCAATCATTAAAATTTTGGCATGTGCCTGACCAAGTCCGCATCAATCAACTAGAATTTTGTATTTAAAACAAAAAACATATATGTATAATACATACATATATATGTACATACATATATAAATGGATATATGTTTTTGGAGCTGCTGTTTAATTATATATTTTTGATTTTATAACCTTTCCCATTTGCATTTGAATAGAATTTGATCTACATATAATCGATGTTAAATCAAGTAGTAAAAAAATTTTCTGTTTCTTGTTTTGTCTATAATGGACATTAAACTAAGTAGTAAAACAAAATTTCTTGTTTCGCATGTTAAATTGTGAAATTTATTGTCAAATAGCAAAAAGAAACTAAAAAAAAATAGTTAAAACCTTATTCAAATTTATCAAATATATATGGTCTATTAAATGAAAGTATTAACAAAGATTATTATTATTAATGATCGAAAGGATATGGTGAATATATAGATGGAAGGATATATCTTAACAAAGTCGTCTGTTGATGCAAATATATATTAGGCGAAAGTCGGAAAAGTTTTCATCTGTCAGTTAAGTTAGAAAAATTAAGAAGACAAAACGAAAAGCATTTTCAACATATTAAAATTGCATGAAAATTGAAAAATTTAAAGAAAAATAATTTTAATGACATAATCTACTTTAGATGTGTAGTAGGAGAATCTACCATTAAAGCCATAAGCTTAACTGAGATTTCGCTTTTGTACCGGTTACAAATTTCAGTCCTTTAAGGTTGAGTGTAAAATGAGACTGAAGGAGATGTAACAATGACACTTTCAGCCCTAAAGGACTAGCTGCAGGTTAAGTGTAAGAATGTCACGTGCCTATATTAGTTACAGGCAATCAAGTTCTTATTTTAAATATAAATATAAGTACATATGTATATATATTTATAAATATACCTACATATGTATACTAGATATATTTTTTTCAAATATTTATTTATACATATTTATTACCTACTAATTGAACCTGACCTAACCTAACTCAGCTTGAACTTGACCTAAACTCGTATTAAATTCCTTAGTAATTGCCATTAAAATCGACTTATATGATTTGGTAATCGGACCCCCCATTAAGTCACCGCTTCATAAGTTCTCACTTAAATATATATCGATATATAAAATTGATCTCGTGCGTCAACAAGTTCCTTGAACTTCATCATACTATACCAAAAATAGTTCACAATAAAAAAACGTGGCAAATATGTTTCTTTATTTTTTTTGATTCTTAGTTATTATGCCGGGGCAACCTGTACCTTTCAAATTTAACCATAACTAACTTTTTGTTACCAAAAAAGCCAACATAAAGAATGTTAAATGGGGGGGGATAAACGAAGATGGTTGGAGGGAGTATCAAATAGAAGATTATTATCATTCAAATGTTCACCAAGTTGTTAAGCTGGATGAGCAACATTTTGGTTTTTTTAAAAATTTTTTTTTTTTATTATTTACTAACCCCTCATCCCCCAACCCCCCTGGGTTGAGCATAAAAATAGTATGTGAGTAAAGGCCTTAAATTCATATATAGATTCATCGATTTCTATTATAGATAAGGAGACGGTATTGTTTTTATTGTAGTTGCTAATGGTGATGCTGACGATGTTGTTGTTGTTGTTGTTGCTGTTCCTTTCTGAAAACCTGTGTAAAATCAAATTTTATAACACTTTTAGTCTGAGTATATTGGCAAATAGTTCGTAAAGAAACACGTCGATCCAGTTGTTTAAAGAGAAAAGTGCCATTAACACTTCATATCTCGTTTTTGCTACATTTTATTCCATAATTTGAACAAAATTGAATTTCAAATTTTTTTATTTCATTTTCAATATCAATTTATGCGTCTATAATAAAACAAGCTATTTAACTAGTTGCTGATTCTTTGACAATATATAATTTTGTTTGCTTTCAAAGTTCAGTTGCTTTGCCAGCAGATATGCTATTCCATCCATCCATCCATCCATCCATCCAACCATCCATCCATTCGTTCATTCGTTCGTTCGATATACTTATTAGTATTTGGAGTGGTTGTTTCATTTTACGATCCAATTTTTAATTGAGCTTTGTTTGCTAATGCTTCGCTGAGTATGCCTAATTGAATTATTTCCATGCAAATTTTTCTGAACTTAAAAAAAAAAAAAAAAAAAAAAAAAAAAATAATAAATAAATAAATAAAATAAAAAAAAAAAAAAACAAAAACAAATAAAATCAGCTGAAATCTAAACTGACACCTGAACTGAGCAAATTTATCACAATTTTATTAGTATATATATATGTATATATATATATTTTGTTGCCCACAAATCTTGTGAGCGCTAAATGTTATTTAATTTTTGGTCATCGGCTTTTAGTTTTAGCTTTAGTATATATGTTTCTGTGTATGTGTGTAGGTCTGTGTGTGATGCCTGCTCAATGCCACTGGTTTTATTTGGGGCTTTAGTTTTTATTTTAGTTTATCAAATTCCAAAATTTAAAGCGTCGTACTTCCTGTACACAACATAAAAAAAAGAAGAAGACGAAAAAAAAAAAAAAACAAACAAACTAATGCGAAATTAGATTTTTATATAAATCAAATCAACAGAAGTTTAAAATTTGAAAGGTACTTTGGTCGGAACGCTTTTGAAAACTCACTCAAAGAATGTACGATCGTATTTTTTATTTTGAAAGCCCCATACAAGAAATGTATGGGCTTTCCAAGGCCCATTCAATGTTCCCATTGAATCCAAAATGAATGAACAGCTTTTCATTTAAATAATTGATAAATCTTAAAATAAAAACGTAATTTGTTTTTTTTTTTTTTGAATTTTCAAAATCGGAAGTACAAAATTAAATTAAACAATATATATCTTAAAGCTTAATATTTCCCTACAATATACGATAACAAACAAATCAACTCTTTGAAGTTCTGAAATCAAATCAATCTTTATGCTCTCCTTTTTATTTAAAAAAAAAAAAAAATCATTATCTGTATAATAACAAATATCTGTTAATACGGATATATTTTAATTTATTTCCATTTAAATGAAACAAAAACTTTTTCAAATCAGTGAATAAAAGACTTCACCAATCAAGTAAAATGCTTCCTTCAAAAAGGACCTTTAATCTTTCGGCATCAACAGATTAAATTACAAAACAAATCATCAATAATCAAAGTGTTTAAAATCAATTGAGAATATCATTTTCAAGTATCTACCGGAAGGAGAAGAAGCATTATTTTTCTTCAATAAATTAATATTCCATAAATTTTCCAATTTAATTTAAGAATATTTTATGGATATGGAAAATAATTGCCTTTGTCACGCTCGCTCTCTCTCTCTCTCCCCCCCTCCCTCTCTCTTATAATATGATTGAAATTTAATCCAAAACGATTTATAATATTCTCATTATGTTTATTGGCAAATGGTTAAATACGCATTTGATATTCTCATTTTTTTTTCCTGATTCTGTTTGTATTGCATGAGTATGTATGCATATCGGATTATATCAATTATTTAATTACTTTGAAAAAAATTTTCAGTTTATTTATCTTACTTAAGTTACGTTTCATTTAAGTTAGTTGGTTGTGTGCTCAATTTAGTTCATAAATCAAATAAATCTGACCTTAAATTTATTTTTTCCTTAAGATGTTGTTGTTGTATAAATATTTAACATAGTCTCAATATTTGGCTGGCATCTTAAAGTTAAGATACATAACTATAAAAGTTTAGTGCATTAATGATGATGGAATATCGATCGCTTGGATACCCTGCAACAATTATTCTAGTTCATTTAAGATCGATAAAATTGTTATAGTAACCAATGCTTATCATGAATATCTATGCATATGTACGTATGTGCCAAACTAACATATTATACATACATATGTATATCTATGTATGTGTCAGTTAATATACCCATTAACTTTATAGCTAAAGGGTATTTCAAAGACAAATCTTGACCCATCTTAGACGGAAGTTTAATATAACTTTTTTTGGTTTATTTTTGGCTATGAATAAGTAACTTTTTGGCCTCTAGAAATTTTGTTGTCAAAACATATATATTTTTATACTCAAATCTAAACATTTTATACATATATGGGATATATATATATATATATATATATATATATATATACAAATATAAAAACAGTTGCAAAAACATATTTTTAAACAAATTTATTGATTGATTGCAACAAGCAGAAGAAAATTTGTTGGCAATTTTGTTAGTCGTCAGTTGATCAGCCTTGCAGTGCCTATGTACATACATACATATACATATATATATACACATATGTATATGTACATATATATATATATATATATATATATGTGTGTGTGTGTGTATGTATGTCTACAATATTTCCTCTACATCTGTGCTCAAAGTTATAAAATTCATATGCAAATGATTTGTTTGGCTTGTTTTTGTACGAATGTGTTTTTGGTTTTTGTCCAGTTGTTAAAGAAACAAGTTCTTCTCATCATCTCTTCATCTGATATCATTGATAAGATATGCTTGTTTCACTCATAACCACTGACTAGATGGATGACTACTTCTTCACTTTTATTCTTAATTTTAATCTTAGTTAGTTGTCATTTGTTTTTGCCATTTGTCACGGCATTATTTCACATTTAATTGGCCCCCAGGCAATTCTTCATCTAAAATTCTCACGCATTCTTCGATAGGCTTAGTTTGCTTTTAATTCATACAAATTTGACTAATGCATTTTTAATGGTAAAAATTCTAACATAATATTACATCATCTCACACATTCTGAGACAAACAAAGAAAACCCTACTTACAATTGAAAGAACATCAAGGAGGCATATATATATATATATGTATATATCTATGTAGTAAACTTACTGTCGGTCGGTAGGTCCAATTTAGATAGAATTATAACTTTATCTTGACATCTGATGAGCAAAACACATCAACCACTACTAAAGCTGATGACTTACGAGTTAGGAAGAAGGGCTTGTTGTAACCAAAACTCACTTTACTGTGGTCATATTCCCACTTTAGCCCCTTTTCTCCCCTCTCGTTCAATGACCAGTGCAACAAAATGCTCTATAGTAAATCCTTCAAATCTTGTTAAAACTTTGTCTTTTAACGCGAGTCCGAAAAGTTTATTCAACATTGCCAAGCATTAAGATGTTCTAATTGACCATGACTATGAAATACCCTAACTAATCTATTGTAGTTAGGGTACATTAAAATTATAATTATATAATTGATTAGAGTACCTACACTGATTAATACTTTCAACTTGATATTATCTCATATTCAGTATTGAGCATCTATGTACATTATCTATATATTTAATATACATATTCTACGAGGATAGATATAATATATATACATATGTACATATATGGAAAATTACAATTTCCTTATTCTAGAATATTCTCTTGATATATTAATTAATCACTAGTTAATTAGTCACTTAGTTAACCATTTTAAATGTCTCTTAGGCTATATTTTAATCTAAATCTAAATTCAAATGCAAATTCATTTGAATAAATAAAAATTTCATTTAATGTCTATCTATCATATGATAAAACAACTATTAAAACTTTAATTTTAAAGTAGTTTAATATGTCTTTTGAGTCCGCCACTGTATCAGTATTCATATCCAATTTTAGATAAAACCCAATTTGCCCTTCACATTTTCTGCATGACAAACTGCTGTTGCTCCTTTCAACATGTAGAGGTTCCCTTTTTATTTTGACATTAAAGGATTACATACGATGAGATTTTTAATAAAAAAATTTGCAACCAAAAAACCAAAAACAAAAAAAAAAACGCATATGTACGAAAATTAAAAAGACACGCCCGGAAATGCCCCACATGACACACAGGGACAGGGACAGAAAATTGGAAAGAAAAGAAAAGAGACAGGCAGACCCAAAGAGAGTGAGATTAAAAGAGAGCGAGAGAGAGAGAGAGAGAGAGAGAAAAAGAGAGCGAGCGAGAGGCAGCGGCAAATAAGACTGACTGACTGACTGACTTACAGAATTTCAGGCATAAAGGTCTTTTTAGGAGGGATTTTAGGCATGATTTATTTTTTACACGCTGCCTGAGATTGGAACCGACCGACCTCTTATGCCTTTTGACTCTACTCTCAAGGGCTTTGGCAAGTTAAAAAGGTAAAAAAAAAGTCCATTCAACTTTATGCGGTTACATAAGCATCGATGCAACGACAGAATTACAGGAAGGGAGCAACAGCAGCAGCAGCAGCAGCAGCTGGCAACAACTGAACATCTCAGCATCTCTTAGTCAAGGTCATTGAGAATGTAACATGCAACACGACAAGCAGCCAGCAGGGATCAAGGGACTTTGAACTGCATAAATGACTCACATTTATTATGGATTTAGTAGTATGACCAATATGAAATATAACTTGACAAATCATCAATATTATTCTCATTCTCACCACACAGCAGAAACTCAGTTGAGTTTTTTTTTATTCAATTTCAATATCAGTGCCAATTTCAGTTTCAATGACATTTAAAATTTTTATTAAATTTTTGTTCTTTTGTGGGCCAATAGCAGCAAGGTCATTGAAAACAAGAATTTAGAATTCTATAGATGAATCACAATTCGTAGGATATTAAAACTAGTGTCATTTTTCAAACTTTCACTTTCAATTTAAATATCAATTTCATTTCAATATGCAATTTACAGTGAGTGCAATTCTCGAGATTTCGACTTTGTCAGTTTCAAGGACAAGTAATCGGTATGGGATGGGATGGGCCACAACAATTCATTTTTAAATGGACAAATGATTCAGACTTAGTACAGATTTATATTGTATTATGATGATTAAAAAAAATTTGTTTTTTTTTCTTTCTTGACAAATCATCAATTTGACTCATTTTAAAGCTCAAGCTCTCAGTTTCACATACAATTTCGGTTTCATTATCAATTTCAATTTCAGGCATTGACATTTGATATTTTTAAGGTATTTTTTTTTGGTTTTTTTTTCGTTTTTGTTTCTTTTTTTTTTTTTTTTTTTGTTCTTTTTGTATATTTCTGTAGGCTTTCTAAATTTGGTGCTTACGATTCTTATGTCTTCTTCTGCTTTTTCGTGTTTTCCTTCGATTTTTTGGCTAACTTATTAAAAATGTATCTTTAATAGTTGCCGTTTCTCTTTTGAATACGATTAATAAATATATTTAACAGGTTTTCGTTGGGTTTTTGTTCTCTGCAAAGGTCAAGCGTGGGCTAAAACTGTTGTTGCAAAAAAAAAAAAAAAAAAAAAAACAACAACAACAACAATAATTTAATTTTTTTTTTCGGCGATATGAGAAAAAAAAACCCAATGAAAATTTGTTCAATTTATTTATAATTTATTTAAACCCTTTTTAAAATCCAAAACACTGACATTAAATCCAAAATTATGTTTCATAATTTTCAGCTCAATGAAACTGCATTTACATATGAACAAGCGAAATACCAAAAGAAAGAAGAAGAAACTAAAAGAAAACAAAAAAAAAAACAAAAACAACAACGAAACTAAAGATCATAAAAATGCATTTAATATTTTGTTTCAGTTTCGCACAGCTTGAGGGAGAGCTCGATAAAACAAAAAAAACAAAAAAAAAAAAACAAATCAAATATCTCATAATGATTGCTAAACAAATTTATAATAATAAGTAAAATAAGTTTACCTATATAATATAAGTTTTATATATATATACAATAAGGCAACCTTCACACGCATTATTTATTAGCAAGAAACAAACATTTTTTAGATAATAATATTAAAGATAATTTTGGCTACTCTGGTAATTGGCAAAGCCAAAAACTTTAATTTGTATCATAAATAATTAAATAATATAGAAAATTAAGATATAAATTATAAGAGTTCATTAAAAAAACAGATTGCCATATATAAATCAATTCAAAAGTATCAATTTCATGCCAAATGTCACATTATTTTGAGCTAGTCTTAAGAAAACTTTGGCTAATCTATAAAAGAGATAGTTTTGGCCATTTAAATGACACTTTTCAAAAACCTTCTTAAGAAATATAAATAACCTAATATCAGGGTAATGAGAAAACAAGATACATTTATGATTACATGATGATAAGATACACTTATGATTAACTTTTTCCAAAAGATTTTTGAAGAAAAACAATAATAACATCTTCTCCATATATTCCCTCTATTTCATTTTAAATAATCATTGGTTTTGAAATTTGAATGAGTTTCAATTTCATTCATTCATTTGAATCGATTATTCTCATTAAACTATAAATACTTACTCGTTTATTTAATCGATGGTCACATTTCTATATAAATTAATTAAAAATAAATTAGCGTAATATGTATCTTAAATTAAATGAATGAATGTTTTTTTATTCTATTGGGATCTGGGTTAAGGTGCACTACAAAGAAAAAGAAGTCCAACGATTTAACGTATCTTTACGATTGAATGATTACCTAAAAATTTTTTTAAATTAGTTAACATTTGCATGATCCATCCTTAGACAAGCCTATTTTTTTTCTTTTTTTTATTTTTAGTTTGTCTGCCTAATGTATTTGATTGAGAATAAATCAATTTAATGAGGAAATTTAGATCTGATCAGAGCGCCCCTTATAAAAGATTTTATGAGGTCTTAAATTGTTGTGGTTTTTTTTTTGTTGCTTAACATACCTTAGCATATGTCATATACTATACTAAGTCCGACTCTAAATTGAAGATCATTTTGTGTAAAATTTGTTGTTGTTGTCGTTGTTTCACCTGTATTAAACAATGATCTTATTGAAAAGATTTCAAGGTCGTTGTCATCTTGCCTTGACTTAAGGCGTTGTCATTAAAGATTTCATCCTGTTTCCATTCAGATTCAGTTAATTTCAGACTTTGAGTTTTCTGTGTCAATTGCCATTTTCAAGAGCAGTTTAACAAAAATGGAAATTAAATATATGTATATATATATATCTATATATAATTAACTAAATGTTTCCTTTTTTTTTCAACTAAATGAGTTGAAACTAAATGTCAACAAGATTTTTAAATTATAAATTAAATGACTAGAAGATTAATCTGAACAACATTCTTTAAGCGGATTGAATCAGATCGGATCGGATCGGATAGTAACGGATCGCAATGGATCATCAAACGGAAGCAAATTAGATTCTTAAAGTATTTTTATGATGTCAGAGCGGTGAGAGGGAGAAGATTGAGCAGATGGAGGTGGAGGTGGAGGAGGAGGAGGAGGAGGAGGTGCAGGTGATTGGCTACCGTATGAAATCATGAACATAAAAAGAAAATACTATTAATGTGATCTATTGATAAACAAATGGACAAAAAAAAAAAAAAAAAAATGGTTTTTAATTATCAGAAAAACTTGGTATACGGAAATCAAAGAGATAAGCTATTATATAAGCTTTAATTAAATCAATAAAGAAACGAAAATTTAATATTCAAACTATCTACAACAACAATTGCTTAGCGTTAGTTGTTGTAGTTGTTGTTAATGTTGCTGCTGCCATACTATCCTATTGCTAATAGATCAGAAGTTTTGAAACACGAAAAACTCGAATTTTCAATTAAAGACAAAGAATAACAAAATGTTCTGCCAAACAAAAAAAAATAAATAAAAAATAAAAATCAAATGAAAAAAAAAAAAAAATACAGAAACAAAAAAAAAAAATTGAATAAATTCAATTTTTAAATATTAATGAACCCAAAGAACCTGAAAAGTGAAGTTAAATTCTTTAGGCACGCAAGCATCCTAGCGTAGATAGAGATGGCAACAGAGAAAGAGGGACAGACGGAAAGAATAAGAGACAGAGAGAGAGAGAGAGAGAGAGCGAGTGAGAAAGAGGGAGAGTTGACTGTAAAGAGAGCAGCATCATCGTCATATATATCAAGTATACGTCCCGATAGCCCAAAAGAAACGTTTTGTATTAGCTCGGCTCAAAATTTTTACTCTTGGCCAAATAAATTAACGCAAAAAATAAAACAAAAACAAAAAACTAACTGAAACTCGTTTCACTCACATACATTCACATTCACATACACTCACATTCACACACTCGCACACTGACACACTCATACGCATTGTGAGTAGATTTCGAGCTCGTCTTGAAATTCAGTTTGAATTTTTGTTTTTTTTTTCAATTTTTTTTTTTTTGTCGTTTTTGTCGTTTTTTATTTTTGTTTGCCTTGTTTATATGGCCAAGACGCAACCGCGTTCATCTTCAGTTCGTCCACATCGGTCTCAACGGTATGAGCTCTAGTTTTTAAGCTCTTCAATCAACTCAAAGTGTTCCAATAATATAATAATAAAACTAAAAAAAAAAAAAAAAAAAAAAACTTAAACACCAACAACACATGCAAATTTAAAAAAGAAAGAAAAAAAAACAGCAAAGAAATAGAACTGAATTGCAAATCAAAACTGTAATTGCCAGGATCAAAATCAATGCGAATTTTTATTTTTATTTTTATTTTCGGTGCTTTGTGCAAACAAACTAAAAAAAAAAAAAAAAAAAAATACAGAAAAAACAGTAAAAACCGTAAAAAAAGAAAAAAAACTCAATCATTTTTCCATCCTTATTCTTTATTTCTTTCTATATATTTTCAAGATTGGAAATTTGCCTCAAAATCAATACAAAAATTTCAACAGAAATAGATATATATCTGAAAATCCAACATTATATATATTTACTGGCGTTTCTTGTGTCAAATTCAAATCTTAAATAATCGCAAAAATTCGTTGCAAAATGGCGCGTGCAGCTTTATGCATGGTGAGTGATATACAATTATATTTATTATCTATATACTTATACATATATACATACACACAATCATAGTCCAGACTAAAATTCGAAAATATTACGGAAATAACTAAATGGGAAGATTTAAAGCTTTTCTTCTGGGTACTTAAAGATTTTAATACTATAACCAGGATAACAATATGATGAGATTCTAGAATAAAGAAATCGAAACTTCAAACTATTTAAATTATTCACATATTCTTTTTATATCCTTTCGAGTAACTAGCAAATTTGGCTTTTTAAATCATAATGTCGCTTCCAGGAATCGATCTTTAATAATACAATTTTTTAAAGGGAATGCAAACGTAATCGTAAATGAATAATCCGTAACCGTAACCAAAATAAAAATCGTAATCACAACCGTATCCGATAATTTAATAAATAATAAATAAATTAAGAAAATTCAACGAAAATGACACCGATAAACCGAAATCATAATGAATAGTATATATAAAACGACGTCGATATTTTAACCGATATATAAATCGTTTGCATTCCCTCAAGTTTGAAGACTTCAAAATTATTTTTAATTCTTAATTAATAAATTAAATAAAATATTTGAAAATTTCCTAAAAAAAACAAAACAAAAAAAAATAATATTTTAAATTAACAAGTCTTGAAAACAAGATTGCAAATTGAATTTGATTTAATTAAATATTTTGAAATTTCGAATTTATGAGTAATTTGCATTTTAATAGATATTTCTTTTTGTTTGTTCTTCCAAACATTTCAAATCATGGCCAAAAGCAGGCATTTTGGCCTAAACTTATTAACACTTAGCGCTTAGCTAATACCAACAACTTGAACCTGACGGTGGTAAATAAGAAATGCAAATAAATCAAACAAAATATGCGTCTAGGTTAGACAATAATAATAAAAAGTATACATATATACCTATATACATATATGTATATATATATAAACGAATATAGGGAGGGAGAAGGAAGAGAGGAGAAAACCAAATGCATGGCACTTGCAAAACGATTATAAAATAACTAAGTAAGGGAAAAACGTTTTTATGGCCAAGTTCGCATTAAAATTGTTACTCTAGACAAAATGCAACGATGTATGATGTTAGACAAGTTAATAGAAATGCAAATAGTAATAGGCTTAAATAGAAGAAACATATACATACATATAGCCGGCTAGTCTAACAGCTAACTTTATTTGCTTTCGGCTATTATCCACACCGTGATACGGGGGTGGGAATTGAGCTGGATGGGGAGGGGAATTTTAATATTCTGTTATTTCCAATTCAATGTGATAAATACGTAATTTGTTTTTGTCTATATTTAAAATGAGTCAATGCAGAAAAATGCGAATTAAAGTTCGTGAAATATTTGAAAATTTATTTTGTCTGTTAAATGCAAATTATTGTAAAGAGTATTACCTAGATCCGGTTTCATATCTCTTAAAGCAAATTGCTTTTCTCTTCTTGTTATGGCCAAGGACTTTGTATACTCTTACAAAAAGAGTAATAAATTCCTTTTGCATTAATTATGCAAGAGTTCTTATTACATTATAGTATTTATATATATATATATATATATATATATATATCATAAGTATGTATATATAGTATTGATCTTTAGTTTTTTATTTAGCTTGCAAATTATTTAAATATGTTATCCTGATTGATCATTTTCTATATTTTTTAAATTTTTGTGAATTTTATTATTATTTTATTTAATTTAAATATTATATTATTTTATTTATTTCTTATTCGTATTATATGAATTAATTTGCTTTTCATAGTTTTTATTGGCTTTATATATATATTGTTCATATATATATTGTTTTTTTTTTTTAAGTTCGTTCTATTCTACAAATCACATATATAGAGTATAGAAATTTCGATGCATTATTATAGCATTTAATTAATTTTTGCTTCATATAAAATATAGTGTTAATTTTTTGCCAACAGAAGCTGCTAATTTCTGTGACTTGTGACTTTAATAAATTATTCTTGGGTTTCCCAGCAGCAAACCATGAAAGACAAAAAAGAAAAGGGAACCAAAAAAATAAATAAAAAAAATAAATAATAAAAAAAAAATAGGTGTCATAATGAGATTTGATATCATCTGTGTTTAGGGTGTCGCTTGCCTAAAAGACAATATTGTACATACAAAATTTGGTTTGTTTGCATTTGTTGTTTTTTTTTTTTTTTATTTATTTTCTGGTTACTTTATGTCTTTTGTCACCTGTCAAAATGTTGGTTGGTGGCTCATTTGTACATAGTTTCATCTCCGTTGCACGTGCTGTCGGAGTTCTCTGACCCTTTCTCTATCTCCGTAAAATCACTTCTTTTCCCTTTTGGGGGAATTTAAGCGTGTTGCTGTCCGACATGCGATTTGGTTTAGAATTTATCATGAATTTATCTTCAGACGCCTTCTGTTCATACTGTCTGTCTGTCTGTCTGTCTGTCTGCTTCTCTGTCTCTCTGTCGTTTGTCATTTGTTCTGTCTCTTGTCTGTTCTTCATGGGCTAAGCCTCTCAACAGACACGTACGTAAAAGCAGGCAGTAGCAGTAGCAAAAAAAAAAAAAAAAAAAGGGAAAAAAAATATATATCAAATTTTATGCCTGGCAGGCACTTGGCTTGGCGGCATCACAACGCAAAGCATCGTCTCTGACATCTCTTTTGGCCTAGTATTTTTGGCCAGCTTTGTTGTTTGATGTCCATTTCCTCTGTGGAATTTTAAAGAGTTTTTCGCTTGGTAATGCAGTTTCAGTTGCTTTGGATTATAAATTCTGACATTATCTTTGTGAGTGAATCATCATAAAAGCAAATCGAGAGTCAAGTGTTTGGCATAACAAATAGTTTCTATTTGCCCTAGAGAGGGTTCACTCAATTAGGCAAACTTTTTATGGCTTAAGAATGTAAGCCAATCAAAGCAAAAAAAAAAAAAAAAAAAAAAAAAAAAGAAATTCAATGACAATTTCGGAAAGTTACCCATATGATGCAATTTGTTTTCTTCAAATAATTTAAATTCCTTAGATGTCTATTCATACCATGAATAGTAGTTGTTCATTATAGCATTTCATGATCTGTTAAAGAAAGAAAGGCTATCTATTTCTATATAATATGAAAGTTTAAAATAAAATAGCAATTTAGTTATATTGAATTTCATTTTTATTTTCACTTTTATTATTATATAAATACTTTTTGTCTGATTATAAATTGTGTCTACCTGCTTGCCAATTCGTTTGCTTTATGTTTTTGCATTGAGCTTCAGTTTAAAATGAGATTCAAAAGATATCCAACAAAATATCTATTATACATTGTTATTGTTATTGTTATTGCTATTTTATCTATAATGGCAAATCTAGAAATGCAAATGAAGTTTTGTGCGATTTTTTTGAAGAACAGCTGCAGGAAACCAAAACCGAAACCGAAACTGAAACCAAAAGACCAAAAAAACCAAAAATTGAAAACGAAAAATGATACACAACAGCAAAAGGCAAGAAAAAAAAAAAATAAAAATAAAAACAAAAGAAAAAAATCGTTTAAAGAGTTTAGAGCGTGAAATGCCAAATGTTCAAACGGAAAGAAAGTAAAAGTTTTCTGCAAAGTCTGATGTCATTTAAAAATGATTGAAATGATCTAATAAATAAGATACGAATGCATATTCGAACCAAAGTCATGAAGGTTCGATGACAGTTGAGTTTAATCAGATACAGATACAAATACAAATACAAATACAGATACAGATACAAATAACATCAAAGCGTATCGAATGGTTTGTATCTTAATTTGTATCTGTAATAAACATATATACATACATATATATATATATAAGTATGTGTGTGTGTGTGTGTGCTTTCGCCTATGGGATGAACTCATTAGCAAGAATATTTTGCAAGTTAATTAAAACACAGACTGGACATTCTGGCCAAATCTGGTAAGACTTGTTCTTAAAGCAATATAAGTTACTCTCGGCCTGGTACAGAAATTTTCTGACTGGTACTCCCCTCATTAAAAATGTTTGAACATTTTTGAGCAATTTATACAGTTATATTTATTTATATGCATATTATAAATCAGTTATTTACACTACCTTTCTCACACCAAATGATATTTCACCATTTGCAACTGCATTTTTTTTTTCTTTTCGTTTGTGTGTCTGTTTTTTTCCTGTTTTCTTTTGTTTTTTTTTTTTTTGGGATTTTTTGGAATCTTGTCATCGATTAAGGTCAGACAGAAAGCAAGTTGCATATTTTTCTATATAAACATATATATTTTATATGACCTTGAAATGTAAGAAGAAAAAAAAAAAAAAAAGAGCCAACATAAAAATTTCGTTGACGCCAAAGGGCAAAAGCAATCAGAAACCAGTTTTAACGAAAAACCATAACGGGCATGGTTTTCGATACCGACTGTAGAAGATGACAATGATGATGATGACTAAAGTTATAACGATAATGATGATGACGATGATGATCATGCAGAAGATGTTCATGTGCCATGTAAAACAACAATGTTGCCTATGCGTGCGAATAAGTCGATTAATCTGCAGTAGTTGCCTCTGAATATCATTTTTTTTTTTTTTTCTTTTTTGTTTTGTTGCCAATTTTTTCTGTTTTTTTTTTTTTTTTGTCTAAAGCTGTCATTTTTATAGTTTTATGCAAAAACTATGCAAAAGATTCATGGCTCTATTGTACATGGTATATGATGTTAAGGTGGCAGAGTTAAAAGCGCAGGGGGTAAAATTTTGATGCATTTTGAGTATGGTTCTGTCGAGGTATGGGCATTGGCATTTTGGGTCACTAGACTTGACTTGACTTCAATGATTTACTGTGTCTGTTTGTCTGCCAGTCTGTCTGTCTGTCTCTCTGTTGCACGCATCTTAAAGCATCTCATCTCCAAGCTAAAAAGTTGGTTTGTTGAATGCTGCAACAGCAGCCGCCGCCTTGTTGGTTGGTCGACATTGTTTAGCAGCTCATGGCCCACATGTCGATTGATTTTGATTGAGCAATAAATATATATATATATATATATATATATATATAAAAGTAAACTGCAAATCGGGGCGCGTCCATCCAGTCACTCAGTCAAACTCAAGCTGTGATCGCAATTACTAATTATTTTATAATAAATGAATCAAAAATGAATGCTGGAATATTTTCGCTTGAACTAAACCTCACCTAGTTCATAAAAACTTGAAAAATGAGCTTGAAAATAATCAAAGAAAAAAAATTCAATATTTTCTATATAGGAGGTTTAAAATAGATGAGTTATATAAAAACTTTACTCTGTTATTGGTTTAGAAATACAAAGAGAAATTATCAGAATTATTTAAAATGTTCTTTTTTTGCCTATAAATTATAACCCAAATAAAAAATAAAATGAGATCCATTAAATCATTTTGGATATGATCTATTCAAAGTTAATGGCTAAGCGAAGTTCACAATAAAGAAATGACAAACAAAAAAAAGAAAACCCGAAACTTTGATGGATTATATGATTAAAGACTGGTCGGTTCCAAATGTTTTTATGGATTTTTGCTATCCTTATTAAAATCTTCTGTACGCATGCATTTCTTTTTACAAACTTCCTTTACCAGCGTAAAAGTAATCAATCAATTTTTCCTGGGGTTTTTTTTGTCAACTGAAACTTTTCCCACGAAAGTTGGCTTTAATCGTAAAAACAACAATAACTTGCTCTTAAGTTAAGCCAACTGACGCATTCCCATGCAAAATGAAAACTTATGCCCAAAAACCCACCCAAAAGCGATATAATGCCAGCGACCTCCACAACGTTCAATCAATAATATCGAAAGAAAAAAACACCACAAAAAAACAAAAAACAAAATATAAATTGTATCTTTTTTGTTATTATTTTTGTTTTTGTGTATTGTTTTATTGATTATTTAGTGAAGATTTTAGAGCAATACCGCCGGCACCTTGGATTTTGCAACAATTTTTAACTTGAGTTATGGCAATCAAAAGATATACAAAACAATATATATATATATATATATATATATACATATATATATAAATATTGTCTTGGTCATTAAATCAATTTGCATTAATGAGATTTCTCATCATCTAACCATGATGTTGGTAGCCAAAGAGGAAAAGAAAACGTTAGACATAAAGTGTCATTTTCTCATATTTCGATTTGTTCATTGATAAAACATAAATATATATGGATAACCATATGTATATATATAGATATATGCATATACATATATATATATATATATTGTATTGTATGGATAGGGTAAAAAAGAAGAGTAATAAAAAATTATTGACCTTAACAAATGAAACCTGTCATTCGTTTTGGGGGAGCTACCAAATTAAAGGCTATTGTCTGGCATTATAAATTATATTTATATTTATATATATATATTGTTTTTATATTTCTTTTTATTGTGAAAAGTAACAAATTTATCTTTTCCACTTTTCAACCGAGTTCAACCTTAACCCAAACACACCCCCACAAGAGTTAAAAAAAAAAAACGAAAATATCCACGACGAAAAACGCCCAAATGCTGATCGAAACAATGAACGTGGTTCGAATACCATCAATACCCAAAAAAAAAAAAAAAACCAATCAATATTTCTAGTTTTCTCATTATTTTTCCAAAATAATTTTTGTTTTTTTCTTTTTTATATTTTTATTTTCGTTTATTTATATTATATATTTAACATAGCGTGAAGGTTAAAGGTTTTTTTTTTAAACAAGAACAAGAATGAGTAGATGAGGAATTCTTTGGGAATTATAAATTTAGATTCTACTATATTAGGATGTGAATTTTAACTGATTTATCTTTTCGTAACTTGTTTCGAATAAGGAAGTTATCGGACCTTGTGTGTCTATACAAAAAAGAAAAAATAAATATTTTATGTAAATTAATATTGTTAAAACGGAATATACCTATACTTATATACACATATATTTTTTGTATATATGTATGTAGGTTTATAATGTTCATACTGATTTGTCAGACAATTGCTGGCCCAGTTATTCACGAGTTAAGATTCTTTTCGGTTGGCCAATCAATAATAATTCTCATTGCTCAGATCTAAGCTAATTGGCCATAACTGTCATAAAGAAGTTTTCAGCTATTAGTAACTAGTTTTTTTCTTCATCTTCTTCTTCTTCGTTTGCTTCTTTTCGGTTTTCAATTTACATCTAAACAAATTAGCATAAAAGGTGCAACTTCAATCCAGTTTTTGACTGACAAACTAAAAGGAAAAAAAAAAACTCTGTCATCATTTGGTTATTATATATTTTTTTTTCCTCTTTTTGACGAAAAGAATTTACTTATACATATATATGTTAATGCCTTTGACATTTTGCTTAGCCAAACGTATCGAACCGGATCTAGATAGCCAACTAAATGAGTGCAAAAAAAAAAAAAAAAAAAAAAAAAGAAAAAGAAAAAAAAAATACACACAAAAAACCTTTGCTTATTTGTAGTCAGTCGTCTTTTTGACTCATCTTTCTGACATATTTAGACATATATGCAAATGAATTTAAGATTTTTGGTATGACAACGACAAATGAATAGAAACTATTTTAGTTAGTTAGCTAAAAATATTGGTTTAACAATCTTAACCATAATATTAGTTGAATTTAGCTGTCTCTCTAGCGATTCTATCAACGGCCGATTATAATAAATAAAACAAATTGAATTATTTATATTTGCATTCACTACATATTACTAAGTAAGTATATGTATAAAAGATTAGATAGTAGATTTTAATTTATTAAGGTTTCTTTGCAGTTTACTAATCAGATTTTTGGATGAAAAACCTTTTGTTTAAGCTAAAAATAATTGATCGATAGTTATATGCTAAGATTTATCGAGAATATGTGCAATATTGAATTTTTTGATATTTGTTTTTTTATTTTTTGTCATGGGGATTTCCATTCATTAATGCACATCTCGTTAGTTAGACACCCAAGCTTTAGTTGTCGCGCACTACCTTGCCTATTTTACTATAAATGAACAAAGGTGTATGTGTGTGTGTGTGTGTGTGGTATGTGTGTGGGGGCGTGACAAAACTGTCGACAAATGTTTCGCTATGTTTAACATGTTCATTAATCATTTTGGTATTATGTATTCCTTTTTCTTTGTTCACTTTCAGGCCATCGCTTGCATTTTAATGCAATGCGTTTACTCTGCCAAATTTGATGCAGAGAATCGTCGTCTTATACTCGATATCAATGATCAAAAGACAACGAATCAGCAATATTATTCCTCAAATTTTGACACAAGTAAGTACAACCGATATTTAGATATCTTTATATACATATAAATATATACAATACATAAAAATTCACATTTCACAAAAATACAATTCGAATGGAAAAAAAAACAACAACTTCCTCTCCCATAAAACCAAATAGTAGAAATTTGTAAAAAAAAAAAAATTCCTGTAATTACCTTTTTTTATTGTAATTTCTTTTTTTTTGTGTTTTTGTTTAAACCATCATCACACTTTAATCATTTTAGTTAGTTAGTTTTGTTGTATTTGTTATAAAACCTATTTTTTTTTATTTTGTTGTATTGTAGAAGTAGTTTTAAGTATTATTCCCCCCCCACCCCCCAAACACTGTCACAACCACTACCTCCGCCCACTCTATCCACGAACTTTTTTCTAGTCCTTGTTTTTGTAGCAGCTTTAACACTAAAACTCACCAGTAGAAATTGTAGAAAATCGTTTTTCAAAAACCATAAAACCAATCAATCAATCAAAAAAAAAAAAAAAAAAACAAAATCAACATAAAAAAACTGTAAATATGCTCTATCTATCTCTCTCTCTCTCTATCTTTCTCTCTCACACACAATCTATCTGCTCTATCTTTATCATATATATATATATATTTTCTCAATAGTTTTATGTATTTAAATTTGTTATACATAAATCCAAAAAAAAAAAAAACCAAAAAAACAAAAAAAAAAACAACAACCAAAAAGCTTTGCATACTCATCCACCTTCCTCCAAAAATGTCAAACCAAAAACAAAACCCAAAACAACCCAACAACCAACCAACCAACCAACCCAAAACAACAATAAAAAACCAAAAACAACAACTACACCAAAACACCAACATTTTCTATATCGAACAATTTCATACAATATAATATTTGTTCAATAAGTTTCAGTTTACAGATTTCAGGCAAGTTTTTCGAGGTTAGGTTTGAGAGTTAGTACAGTGAAACCAGAAGAAGCAGAAGCAGAAGCAGAATCAGCACAATTATTTCCTACCCTTTTCCTAACCTGACCCCCCCACCCGCCCATATTTAGGTCCCCTTACACACACGACACACAATACCACACAACAAATACAAAAACAAAAATCCAAACAAAGCAAACAAATCTAAACATTATTTTTCCAAAAACAAAAACAAAAAAAAAAAAAAAACAATTCCTCCCCCTCTCCAATACCAACAAAAAACACAAAAAAAATATATATATAAAAATTGACCACACACACCAAATACAACCACCACGAACAACCCTTTTCCCGTAAGATGCGTACCGATATGGTTATGATGTCGGTAAGACCGGCAATTTCCATCATGAGACTCGCGGTCCAGATGGTGTCACCTATGGCTGCTATGGCCTCATCGATCCCTATCACTTGTTACGTGCCACACACTATGTTGCCGATGCTCATGGTTATCGCACAGTTGAACCGGAGAAACCAGTTGAGACCTTCCCACCGCATCTGTATAATGAAACCGATGGCGGTCCCTCGTTACCAGGCATATTGTTGCAATGGCATGAACTCTATTTTCCAATTGGTTGTGGCAAATTTGCGAATGGTGCCCAACATGGTGTACCATATTTTATAGGAGATGATGTAAGCAACGGTCAAACAGTATTTCAATTGAACAAAAAAGAACGGCTAGACCAAATCTTGTCCTATAATTTATTTTTTAGTACAAGAATAAAGATGATGGCAAAGATAAGATACAATCGTTCTCATCAAGTATAGCACCACTCAAGGGTGCGAGTCAGAAGAGTTTACCCATATATAAACAGACCAGTGGGAATATAAATGGGCCACAAGGACCTCGAGGTACTGGTCTCTTTAATACAGGTGCTGGACACACGTATGAGGGTTCACCAGGAGTTCAAGCACCGTCATTCCAATCGGTGAATGCTTTGCTGCCAGGCGATAATAGTGAGCTCAACGATCCACAATAGAATCGCGAACACTTTTTAGTCTCATGTGTGTGTGTGTGTGTGTGTTTCAGATAATGGGCGTTACAATGCCGATAATAATCCATATAAGCATGTTGTGGGCCCCAATGGCGGCAATGGCGGCAATGGCGGCAATGGAGGTAATGGAGGTAATGGCGGTTTCGGCCCCAATGGCGGAGCCGGCGGATCCGGCGGATCTGGCGGACCCGGCGGACCCGGCGGACCTGGTGGCTTTGGCCCCAATGGACCACCTGGACGGCCAGGACCACCCGGACCTCCTGGACCATTTGGACCAAACGGCGCGGGAGGAGGAGGCCCAGGAAAACCGGTATATGGGGATGGCGATCGAACAGGTAGCGGTTCGGGTCATTACCAGGGCTTAGGTGATGCCAATGGCAAGGGTCAGGGTAATGCCAATGGCAAAGGTAATGGCGCCGGACCCTATCGTCCGGGCAATGAGGGAACCTACACAGAGACCTACACACAGACAGATACCGGTTTTCCTGGGGCCATTGTCTACGTACCAGGTTAGATCCCGAAAACAATTTTGACCACATTCTTTTTTTTTGTTTTTGTTTCTTTTGTTTTTTCTTTTTGCGTAAACGTTCTATGACAAAATGCCAAAATTTGAGAAAAGTTTTATCCAAATTTTCGCATTCTCATTGCGTTTATATTGTTTTTTTAGTTGTCTAAGATATGTCTTCTTCTATATATTTCTACCATATATATTTCTTATGATAATTTTAATTTATACTCTAAGCAAGTTTTGTTCTATTTTCAGCTAAAAAAAAAAAAAAAAAAAAAAACAAAACAAAAAACACAAAATCCGCACATAAATTTTTTATCCTTTGCAACAACACACACAAAATTTCCTCTTCTTAGGCACACACAAGTTAGGGACTTATGTTAGGGTATCCTTTTTCTTTACCCTTTTCCTTTATTACAATTTTTATTCAAATTTTTTGTTTATTCAAATTTGCACATTTAATGTTATCAAAAACAAAAAATCACTCATGCTTGCACCCAACAAAAAAAAAAAAAAAAAAAACAAAACAAAAAAAAAACCAAAACAACGACAAAAACCCCCAAAACAAATATATATATACCAACAAACATGAAAACATGAATACACCCACACAAACACAAACACCCACCCACACCACATGACTCAATACACGCACACACACACACACACACACACAAACATACACCCATACACACACATACATGTCTCCAACATCTATTGTACAATATTGACACTGCACATTGCCACGCCCACATATGGTTTATATGCTTGAGCAAATTAAATACTAATCAATGGTTAACGGTTTTTTTATATAAAACATATGACAATCAACTATATATCCAATGACTTTCCAATAAAATGAATTTTTAATAATTAATTGATTATCGAAAATATCAGATTTGGATTCAATATCCCGTTTTAAGATTGATATTAAATCAATACATATTTCGATCTGTGTTTGTCATTGGATAATTACTAATTGTTCCATATTTGATACTAATATCTATCCATTGAAATTATTTTTGTCTGCTTTGTTGTTATGATTTGGTGTTGGTATCTTTTATGATTATGACTAGCAAACAAAACCCCTTCCTATATGTATATGTATGTAAATATATCGTATATACATACATACATACATACATACATATGTATACTACATAGTTTGTAATCCTTAATTGTATTGTTATGTAGTTGTAGTTCCAGTTTAATAGTATTAGTTAGTCCTTAGTAGATTTTGTTGTAGAATTTGAAATGAATTATTTATATAATTTCTGAACTTCATTGCTAATCGAACCTTTTGCTTCATTACTATATTCTCTCGATCAATTTAGGAAGCGGTAAATATAGCGGTGGTGATGATGGGCGTTATAAAGGTAAGTGATAATCTTTTTATCTTTCTTTTTTCTTTTTTGTTTTTGTTTTTGTTTTTTTGGCAACAAAATTGCATTTATGCTAATGGACGTTATATTAATATATATATATGTATATAATTTGATTATTAGGTATTAATGATGGCAAATATTATCATGATGATTCGGGCAAATATGTGCATGTTGAAGGACCCACAGGACCACCGGCACCACCCTACGTTCATATTGTAGGACCTGAAGGCGGTTTTGGCGGCAATGGAGGTGAAGGTGATGGCGGCGGCGTTGGACCAGGCGGCCCTGGTGGCCCCAAGGGACCCGGCGGTCCAGGTGGCCCGAAAGGACCTAAAGGCCCGCCCGGACCACCCGGACCACCAGGACCTCCTGGACCACCCGGCCCACTAGGACCAACTAAGCCAGGTCCCAAGGGACCATACGGTCCACCCGGCCCACCCGGACCTCAGGGACCAACTAAACCAGGACCATACGGACCACCTGGACCACCAGGTAAGCTTTTACCCAACTCTCCTTATATTTCGTTTTCTAATACTTAATATTCCAATTCAAGGACCAACTCGCCCAGGCCCACCAGGACCACCAGGTATAGCTTATTTCTTAACGAAAATTTAATATATATATATATATATCTATATATATATATACATTTATGTTTTAAATAACGGTTATTCTCAGAAATAACAATAACCTTTTCTGATTTAATTTGAAAAAATTTATTCCTTTTAAATATAAATATTTTTTCTGCACCTATTTTATTGTAAAACAGGACCAACTCGCCCCTGGTCCACCAGGACCACCAGGTAAGATTCAATCTTGAGTGTATAGCGTAGATGTATTTTCTAATTAAATGAAATTTTTTTTCTTTTTTTCTTGGAACAAACAAAAAACAAATGAATAAAGGACCAACCTATCCAGGACCACCAGGTAAATTTGAATAATTAAATGATTTAACAAGAATCGTTAATTGAATTTGGGAAAATTTTAATTGTATGATTGTAGGACCAACTCGTCCAGGCCCACCAGGACCATCACCACCATATCCACCACCACCACCAAATGATCCAAGGCATTCGGATAAGGAGACTCCTGGCTATTTGCCACCGGATCAACCGGGTAAAATCTCCAAACCACCACCATCTCAGTCCCAAGTCATTGATTTCGAGCCACCCTCGAAGCCAGTGTACAAACCAAATTACGAGCAACATAATGATTATGTTGTTAGGCAGCCACCTATTAAGACACCAATTGCAAAAATACCAACAACACCTAAACCAATACTAACATATGAAAAACCTTCCACCTCTCTTCCCAAAATACCCGTTCCCGCTCCAACTCCTGTTCCCGTTCCTGTTCCTGTTAATGTACCCGTATCCGTTCGTCCACAACCGATAACACAAAAACCGTATACCGTACAGCCAAAGGTCCCGGCTATCACTATTGAGAAGGATAAGCCAGTAAAAAGCATTACAACACCAATTATAACAACGGGTAATATTAATATAAATAAGACACCCGCCGTACCGATTACACCAAGACCATACGTAACAGTGACACAACCATCATCATCATATATACCCGTACCCGTACCCGTATCCGTAACAGGACAGCCACACAAAATCAATACACAAGTGACACCGAAACCGTATCAGCAACAATCCACACCAAGACCATTTGAAAAGACAAACGTTACACCATCCATACAGTATCATACACCACAGGTTCCAGCAATTACAGTACCGGTGACATCACGACCACAAATTTATGTTGAACCAAAAGTAACACCACGTCCCTCTCCACCATTGCATGTACCATCTAATCCTCCCACTCCTAGCCGAACAGATGCCTGTGTTTGTAATGCCGATAAGCAGCAGCACTCATCGAAATCCTCCACCAGCACCTACCACTCTTCCACTAGCACCTCTAGCACCTATCCTAATACCAATATCAATCCAAATCCAGCCTCGGTTGATTTTAATAAACAATTCACCGGCTTTAATGGAAATCAATTTGCCAATTTTGGCAGCATAATGAACGCCATGTCACTAACACAATTACCAGTCATACCCCAAGCGCCTGGTCAGCCAGCCTTCTATCCGCCCGATAAGATACCAAAGGGTGCGGTTATTGCCTTTATGCCAGTTGTCATATTGCCACAAGAATATTATGCCAATTGTGAAGAAAATTCGATCTATTCGAACGAAAAGTATCAAAATGTAGATCCCTTCCCATTGGGTGTACAACCATCAGCCATACCAAATGCCTTCAGTTTGCATTCCGTATTCACGGGTGGAGCTCCCAAAGATCAATGCATGTGCCCATGCTCATGTACACAAAATTTACCCCAGCGATTGCACAAGAAGCGTGAGGTAAGCGAGGAAGCGATACCAGAAGTGAAGGCCGAAGCAAATGCACCTGAAGTCACTAAGACAGCGGAACCTGTAGCAGAGGCTTCGGCTCCAGCCGAAGTTAAAGCTGAGGTCCCTGTAGCTGATGTGTCAAAGGCAACAGAACCCGCTGTGGCTGCTTCAACGCCAGTTGAAGTAAAGGCTGAAGTGCCCGTATCAAGCGAACCTGTGGCAGCACCAAGCGAACCTGTGGCAGCACCATCCGAAGAGATTCAAGTTAAAACTGCATCCGACACCGTGGCAACTGGTTCAATTTCTAAGGAGATTATAAATCCAGTGACTAGTGACGATAAAATCAAAAGTGAAACAACGAACTAGACAAAAAGCAACAACGCAACAACGACGTTTTCTATATTCGAATGATCAATGAAGACAATTTTCCTTATCCCAGATCCCGATTAAATCCTCATCCCAACAAAAATCCCCAAAAAAATTCCTCAACAAACCAACTCCACAACTAACTCCAGAAGTGTTTGCGCCAGTCAATCGTAGAGCTAAATAAGAAAACGAGAAAAGAAAACGCGGTACTTAATGTACAATTTATGTGTTCGATAAACGATACATTTTTTTTTTATATTAATTTTGTAAAAAAAAAAAAAATGCAATGCACTCCTAGATTCCTGTCTCGCTTTTTGTTTTTATTTCGTTTTGATTTTTATTTTGTTTTTGAAAAAAAAAAAAAAAAAAAATTTTGTTTTGTGACATGTTGTTTATTATGCATTTTTTTTCCTTTATTTTGCTTTTTATTTTTTTGGCTACTTTTTTAATTTCCTTTTTTTATATAAATTTTAGTTCTTAGTTTATTTAATGTCTTATTCTAATGCATAATTGAGACGGTCTAAATGAATTGTTATACATATGTCAAGAAAATGAGAAATGAAATTATATTGAAATAAAATAAAATGTAAGAAAAATATAAACCAAAAATGATTTAATTTATGGGCAATAATGAGCAACTCAATGATAATCAGTACGAAATCTTTTCATAGCATCAATCATATGAAGGAGTCAAAGATTATTCGAGATATACAACGATTTACGGGGTTATATATAATTAAATTATAGGTCGTAGTATGGGCATATTGTCCATTGTGATCGATCAGTAGATGATTGTCGTAAAACGTTCATTGTCTTTCTATAGTTGAATAGCATTCAAATTTAATTCTATTAAATAATTTGTCATCCATTAGTTATTTTGTTTGCTAATTTAATTGGAAACTTATTTATATATTTTCTACTTTAACTGAAATGTGTTTTTCTTTTGCAATCTGGAAACGAAATTAATTTCTGATTATATATCATTATATGTATATTTGTTTTTTGTCTCACGCCTTGGTAACTCTGTTAATATCAACACACCGCCTAAAAGTAGGCAATATCTTTTTTTTTTTTTTTGGCCTTTACAAACCAAAAGAGAAAAATGAGAAAAATTAAGACGGAAGTTTCATATTACACAATGTGTCTAAGGCTAAGAACCCAATTTGGAAATTAAATCTTTATACAAAAATTTAACCAAAAATTATGTTAATAATGATTTGCGTTTCGTTATGCATGAAATTACCCCGAAAAAAGTAATGAAAACCTCTTGAACTTCACTGAACTAAGGTAGCAGAAGAGGTGTTTGAGATGTTGGGGGCGGGCGGGGGTGTTTGCCGAGGTTGTTGATACCTACTGTTATTTGGGGTCGGTCGGTGGAGTCTGGGAACTCGCCTCTATTTACAAAAGACCTTTTAACGAGTTTTTCGCACAGCAGCAGAAGCAGGAGCAGAAGCAGAAGCAGAAGCAGCAACAGGAATAATAACAATGAAAAATCGATTGAAAAAGAGGAGCTAAGAGCGAAAGTGGAAATTGTTGTTGTTTTTTAATTTTTTTTTTTGGTTTTTTTTCTGCGAGAGGAATTGCTTTTATTTGTTGTTTTTGTTAAATTCCTTTTGTTTTTTTTTTGTAATATATTGTTACAAGTTGGAAGAGATGACTGGTATTATTAGTTACTTTTACCTAGTTTCACCTTGAATTTCAATAGCTAAATATGGCCTTAGCTAATAGATAACCCAGTTTTCATCTTCTGTTGATTTTACGATCAAAAAAAAAAAAAGAAGAAAAATAACAAAGAAACAAATACAAATGGCAACAAAAGAAGGTGTAATGCCCGCATGTCACACAATTTTACTTACACAATGGCTAACCTAATAGTTTTCACACATTTTGGGCGACGAGACGTCTCTTTTAATTTTTTTTGTATTTTTTTCATTTTAACATTTAACGCTTAAATGACTCTTTGGACAAAAGGTGTATGAAGTTAGATTCAAGCACTTGCAGTCAAAATCCGTTACGATATCTGCGGTTATAGAATGCAAATATGTTGCCAGATAACATATATATGTATGGTAAAAATTGGCTTTCCAAATTTCCGATTCCGGCAGCTAAATTTAATGATAAACTCTTATTCATATTCTTATTTAATTGTTAATGGTAATAGTTGTAATACTCCTCTCACTAAGCACAAAAGTTAAACCTATCTATAATATTGTTTATATAGTTAGATTTATAGTAGTTGGATCTAAGCAGAATATGACAAAAAAGCATTTTCATTCTCTTATAAACAAGAAAAGAAATTTTACCTTAAACTAATGGAGATTGATTATATTTAGCCAAAGAAAAATAACTTCTATTTGATAGATTCACTGTTGATTTCAATATAGAAATATAGAAATATAGATGTATATATATATATATGTATATGTATAACTTTGCGATGTTCATTACGCTTAAAATATATATCTAAGTCTAAGCCGACTTACTGTCTTAAATAAATACGAAAGTTCGAAGTTAAATATAACTTTTTTAGTTTCTAACTTATTTAATGTAAGTTTCTATTGAATATAAACATATATGTATATACTATGAGTTCCATTTGTATGTATGCACATATAATGGATAGACATAAATTAATATATATCTATATTTGATAATTAATTTATATTGAACTTTTTTAGAGCAAACATAAATATTTGTATATCACTTTATAAGTTAGCTAAATAGCCTTTGTCTTTTACTTGGAAATAATTATCTTTTATGGTATTGTGTATTAAAGTATAATTTATTGTTAATTTTTGTCTGATTTATATTCGCTTTAGCTACATGCATATATATATATAGATATGTATATATATATATGTATATATAATTATTATATTTGGTTATAATTAAAATATAATGAAGATTTAATTATCTTATTCCCATAACCCCCCCATCCCCCCCCGCTCACAGGGAAGTGTTCCTTCTTTCTTCCTTCCTTCTTCAATCCATGAAATCATCCCTTGGCAGTTGTCATTTGCAGCCACACCTACAAGCTAAGGGAATTTACTACACTGTCACATATTTTCAAGTTTTATGAATGAAAAAATGTTGGTGCTTCGGCTCAAGGGCGTCAATTAAAACAAAAAGTTGCTGCTTTGCATTTCTTTCTGTTGCTTTGCTCTTTCTCGCTCTCACTCCCACTTTTAGCTCCATGTCACGCTTGTTGCTGGTGTGTTATGTAAGCCCAAAACCAACAAAAAAAAAAACAAAACAAAAAAACGCCTAAGATGACGATAGCTATAGCTGGTATAGTGCCATATGGCCCCATAGGCCAGGCCGTATAAACAAAACGTTAAGCCGGCAAAGAGAAAAAGATACACGGAGCCCAAAGCTGCCGGCAAATATTTGTCCAAAAGTTTCTCTATGTTTGCCTCTCTTTCGGTGTCCGTGTGTGTTTGCGTGTCTGTGTGTGTGTGTGTGTGTGTGTACATTTATGTGAGTGTCGGATAATTGGAATTAAAGATATACTAAATCAACAATTTTCGTAGTATTTCTACTTTTTGCGGCCATAAAATATGGATCGGCCAACTTGAAAGTGAAAAAAACATAACTGATCTGTGAACTTGGTCAAACAAAAAAGAAAACAAAAAAATTACACCAATAGCTGGAAAAAAGAAAAAAAAAAATAAAATTGAAAATAAAAACCGATATGATTATATATACGTACCAGGGCGATTGGTTGACTCTTATTTGTTTATTTGCGGTTGGTTTATTTGTGTTTGTTAAAGTTCTCAAAGCTAAAATTAACTAAACCGAAAAAAAAAAAAATACAACCCAACGACGCTAACTGGCCAAAATGAGGCATTTATTTTGTCACCTGCCTTGCGCAAATAATAATAATAATAATACATAAATAATAATCACATAATCACTTGACAAGAAAAGGTCTAAAGAGCTATTCGATTTAAGGTTAAACATTGTTAGAATTCAGTTGAAAAAAAATTGAAAATCAAAACCAGGGATGCAATATGCTAATGCATCAAATGTTTTTTAATCAAACATATAAGATTTTAATTAAAATAAAAAAAAAAAGTTTAAAAGATTTGATGAGCCAAGTAAAGTACGACAGTTGTCATTTAGATTAGTTTAGTTTGGCTTAAATGGAGTTCCATTTGTGGCTAACCAGTACAAAATATATAGTATATATATATAGAGAATATATTTTAATTGTTTTCTTGCACTGCATACAGTAATTATAAATTTTCTTCTAGTTTGAGGCAATTTCAACCAGTAAAAGTTTTTGACCATTCAGCTTTTTAGCCAAGTTGCAGCCTTTCCCTTCTTCTAATTAAATATTCAGTAAGTAAAAGTTGTCAATGGCTGACAGCGTTGTAAAATGCATTAAGAGTTTGTTAGAGTTTGTAAAACGTTTAGAAATCATTTTTTACATTTTATCCTCATAATTTAATTAATCATTTGGTAATTTTTTTTTTAATTTTAAAGCATCACTTATGTGGTCTCATTTATGTTGGATTTAAGAATGCAAGAATTCTGGTTAAATGAAAAAAAAAGAAAAAAAAATGCAATTAAAATGGCTTCTGTTGCCACGAACATTTTCACGGTTTACATTTGGTAAAGTTTTCATTTACATTGGAATTTCGCGCACTTAAAGTTGTTCTACCTCTGACGGTTATTTACATTGTATATGTAAAAGCATTTCAGCACATTTCTATTGAACCCATTTTCCTTTTTTATTTTTCACTAAACAAAGTTTTCACTTGAATAAAAACATATGTAGCTTAAATGTTCTTGAGGGCTTCGTTTGCCAACCCTGATCTTAAGTTTTAAAGCTATGCTTAAGTTGGCGGTGGCGGTGGCGGAGTCGGTGGCGTATGAGTAATGCAGCTTCTCAATAAGCGCGACAAGTGCGAGACGGAAAGAGTGATAGAGTTTTTTTTTTCTTGTTTTTTTTTTTTTTTTTTGTTTTTTTGTTGTCTTTGTTTAGTTTGTAATTTTGTTTCGGTTTGTTTGTTTCGTTGTCTTAGCCGCGAAGCGTTGTCTCGCAACAACTCAGCCGTAAAATGAAAAATATAAATTGGCCTGATGTGTGGGAAACAGAATTATTTAACATACAACAGTTGAATCAAGCAGTTGTCTTGGCTTAAAGTGCTTGAAAAATAAACGAAAATATGTATTTGAAATTTGTTTTGTTATTGGTGAGTATGGATGAATAAGGAATTCAGTGCAATCTGGAATAAATTCTTAAAATAAAACAATTTCTATACAGTTGGGCATATGTGGTACTACATTGAGTGTCTCAATAGGATCGAATGGTCAGGACAGTAAATCTGGTTCCAGTGACCTGGCAACGGCGGAAACTTCGGCTAAGTGTAATTAGAATTTCCTTTAGTTTCTCCTTAACAAATTTCTAAATGTTTTTGTTTTTCTTCTTCTTATTTTTTTTATTTTTTTTTGCAGTCTTGAATCTATTTGGCACAGGTTCAGGTTATGGTTATCCGAGCTATGGTAATAACTATCGACCACCAACTGGATATTATCCAGGTTATAATGGATATAATTCTGGCAGCTACTATCCTGGCTCAGTGAATGGATATTATGGTAGTACATCTGGTTATTATGGCAGCAATTCAGGTGGCTACTATCCCAATTCGGGCAGTTATTATCCCAATTCGGGCAGCTATTATCCCAGCTCGGGCAGCTATTATCCATCAACAAATATTTTGGGATCACAGGGTGGCTATGGCGGATATGGCGGATATGGCGGCTATGGAGGTAATGGCGGTTTAAGACAATATTCTGGTTATTGGCAACCCAGTTATACGGGTCAACGTAATCGTGGTTATGGTTATTATGAAAATACTGATCGTTTCGGTTTGCCATATTCAGCTAGAGATCGTGATTATTATTATAATGGATCTGGTTCATCATCATCATTATCAGGTTATAGTGGTGGAAATCGACGTGGGTATGATTAAGTATTGCTAAAGATATTTCACCAATTTTCAAAAAAACAAACGAGAGTCTACTAAATATTTCAGTTTCAAATAACTTTTTTCCATTTTTCCATACGTTTTTCTGTTTCTAGTCAGATATCGAGATGAGAATTTCATCGCGAAATTCGATCAATTTGTGAACAATGTGACAATTATGTGTTAAAGTGATTTCTGTACTAATTTCAATTCAAAATTAAACTTTCCATATGGTGTTAAAGTGCTTCAAACAAGTTTATATAAATATGAAAGAATTTCTTTCATTTTAGACATTTCTTTTCTTTTTTTTTTTTGTTAACTTGAAAGTGAATTGTGTTACACCAATATACATAGAATCAATTTCAAAACATGTGCTGAATTGAAAATTTTAATGTATTTTTTGCAAAATCTAACGAATATTTCTCGCCTCAGTATCAGTTCTCAGTTGTTTGTTTATAAAACCTTCAAATTTTTCTTTGAAATCTGCTGACTCATTGACTATTAAATAAGGAAAACGTTAAATGAAATCGTTTTAATGATTCTCTTTTGAAAACTGTCTGAAATGGCTATTTTAGATGTTATTGCTATTTGTTGGTTCTTATTATTATTATGATTATTTTTATAATGTTTTTTTTTTTTTTCGTTAATGTGTACTGCTTTGTATATATATATAAATATATGTATAATGCTTAATCACTAATAAAATTGAAAGCTTAACTAACTGCTACTAATTTACATTTAAGTTGCTTTGTGTGCCGCTTTGTTGTGCTCAATTTTCTATGCTAAAGAGGAGGTAAATTGGGTGTCATATTATTTGAGGGGTAATATAAATTCTCAGACAATATAATTTAGTAATTTGTTGTAAATTGCTTTGACACACACACATACACACACAGTCACATACACATAAATATATATACACACACGTACACATATCCATCACACGCAGCAACAATGAAAAAAGTTTGCAGCCAGCCGCCGTAAAGTATGCCACAAATTAATATAAAGCGAGTATCTAACCATTCTTTCTCTCTTTCTCTCTCTCACACACACTCTCTCTCTCTCTCTTTCTCTCGTTTCTTTTGTCTCTGTTTCTCGTTTATTGCAGGCTTAGTACGACCAACTTATGGCTAAAAGAACTTGAACAAATGTTACGCATCGTCACGCAACACCAACAACAACAACACCAATAGCAGCAACAACAACACAAAAGCCAACTCAACTCGTTAAAAATATACTATATGTATATACATACATACATACAAACATACATCCATACAAATATATAGATATACAGATATAGCTGTTATGCAATTTATTACATTAAGAAGAACTTTAAGAACATACACTTTTACTTTTACCCTTTTAAAGCAAAAAAAAAAAACAAAGTTAGAGCTGCAATTTGAAGTTTAACTGCATCCATCATCATCTATACCGCAGCCCGCAGAACCCACAAATACAGTACATACACAAATACAGCACACACATACATACAGCACACACATACATGCAAAATGTCTTCTCTTGTCATACTTTTGCGTGAACTTTTTAAGCCAACTCATGTTTATGTTTTTATTCTTTTCCACTTTTGCCTCTTAACCAAAAGCTGCTTCAACAGCACAACAACAACATTTCTACCCTCTTAGCCACTTTAACAATATACATACATACATACACACATACATAGGTATATATGTATGTATATAGTATACCATACATACATATATGGCTCGTAAATGCATTGAAGCGTTTTTTGTTATCTTTGGGTATTTTTGCTCGTTGGTTTTTCCTTATTTTGCTGTTCATTTTTGTTTTTCTTTTTATGTTTTGGTAATTGTGTAATTCTTTTTTTTCTTTTTTTTTTTTTTTTGGTTAGTTAATTAAGAGCTGCGGTTGTATTTTTCTGTTAAGTTAAATAGATTTGCTAGTAGAAATTTCAACAATATGAATTTAAATTTAATTTAAGAATTTAATCAATAAAATTTAATATGAAAAATATTTCTAGCAATTGTTTAACAATGCGAGGGCAATTATCAAGAAGATATTCATTTGAATAAGATACCAAAAAAACAAATTTAACTAATCACTGATTAAGAGCAGAAGTATAATCGATGATGGATTTCTACATAATTCGAATTGCGCGAAAAATTCTTCCATAATACTTATAAAAGGTCTATAATGAAGTCTTTTTCTTTGAAATAGTACCGAATTAAGGCTTTCGACTGACATTAACGAGCTATAATAAATGAAAACTCCAAAAGGTTAATTTCCTGCATATTAAAATTGTTATGAGAAAATTGCCGTATGTTGTTCTTATTGATTTTTACAGTTCCAGGAATTGTATTTTTGTTTTTAGCGATTTCGCCAAACATATTCATTATTATCCATAATTTTGGTTTTCCATTTTTTTTTTCCACTTCGGTGTATGTATAACTCTTACTTTGATTAATTTGGTGGAAAATTGAAAAACATTCGAATTCAATGTTATTTCTAATACGGATGGATGTGTATTGAAATTTACCAACGAATTTCCTTTCATTTGACATAGAAGCTAAAAACTATATACTAGTATACATATATCTATATATGTATATACATAGATATGATGTACTAAAAATAAGAATCTCAATATACCAAAAGATGAAAGTAAACTTAATTGGCTCAGGTTCATTGCTGGAAAATTACCTGTATCCTCACATTTTCAATCATTCAACAATTCAAATTTTTTTTGCTTTAGGGCAAACGCGTGCCAATTGAAATAACAAATAACAAAGATCAATCAAATTTACATTTCATTTAAAGAAAATAAAATTCATCATAAATTTTTTTTGTTAGCTTCCTCGAAATTTTCCACATCTTTAAAATACAATCAATTTTGGTTTGTTGTGCCATAAGAGGAATGCAAAAATCAAAGAACAACAACAACAATAACAATGATAAAAATGTAAAACAAAATAAAAAAATTTGAAAATACAATACATATGACAACAATTAAAACCACAAAAATTTTTCCACTGGTGAATTTTTATTCATTGGTTTTTATCTAAAATGTTCATTCATTTGTATCATTTCTTGGTGTTTTTTTTTCTTCTTTTTTTTGTTTTTCTTTTTTATTTTTTTTGCTGTTTCCTTTCAATGAAGATACAAAAAAGCATAAAGCAAATTCATTTAATGAATGTTCAGATATGTATGAGTATATGCATACATACATATGTGTCTATATGTCTATATGTATCTATTTATGTATTTATGTGTTGGGTCATTAAAAAATTGTTGAATTGAGAATATAAAAAAAAAAATGCTTGGCACAATGCGTACGTTTCTCTGCTCCACATTCAAGGCAAATAGAAATAATTAAAACATTGCAACTATAATAAATAAACCAATAAAAACAAAAGGCGAAAATAAAAAAAAAATTAAAAAAAAAAAAAAAACAAAACGAAGCAAGCAAACAGTCAGATAAAGGGAAATGGAATTATTTATTTGCCGATCGGCTTAAATGCCGGTCACGCGTTGAAATCTAATGTTAACAATGTTTTAATTAACGAATCCACCACCAATACCAACAGCGACAATAATACAACAACAACTACAAAAACAACAACAACAGCAGCAGCAGCAGCAGCAGAAACATCAACAACAATGCCAAATGAAATGCATATACATATATGTATATGTACATATATAGAAATGGATATTGGGATATATATTTCGCGGCAAGTTTACTTCAAGCAAATATTTACATGACACGACCATAAATAAGAGCAAAACCAAGCAAGAGAAGCGAGAAGAGAGCAGCGCAAAGAAAAGAGAAATATCGGATAATGACATTCTTTTTTTTTTTTTTTTTTGTAAAATAAGAGCGTGTTCTATATAGATATGAAATGATTCAGCTAATTGAGTAAAGAAATATGAAATTAGAATAATATTTAACTCTAATCAAAAAAAAAAGGGAATTAATAATACGAAATAAATTTGTAAAAAAATCTATATCTAAGCTTCCTACCAAAACTTAAGCTAACAAATGTAATAAGAATTTTTAAATGTATTTAAATAAAGATGCAATCTAGTTTGAAAACTGAGTAATTTTGTTTATGCCTTTACACAACACATTCCGAATTTGTCTATGGTCTTCTTACATTCTTGGTGTCAAGTGTGGTAATAAAATACAAAACTTGTGCAAATAAAATCTAGACCCAACACGGGTCGAAGCTCTTTAACACTCGGCAACTTGTTGAAGAATTTGTACGAATTTGTGCAAAATTTGTAAATTTAACCAAAGACGAGCAAATGAAACGAGCATGAACATGAAGAAGGGGCAAACGTTGAAAAGTTTTTTGGAGTGCCAACTTATCACGTACTTATCTTCACAGCTACACACACACACACCCACACACAAACACACACACACACAGACACACACACAGAGAACTGCCAACTGTTTTTAAGAGGCTAACAGACGAAGCAGTTGTAACTTTCGTTAGTTACACAAAATGGCCAAAAAGGAAACTTTTCATGGCACTTCATAATTTGGTACAGCTGTTGCTTTTGCTAGCCTTCAGTTATGGCCAAAACTGAAAGACAAACTCTTGCTTATTGCTATTGCTTATCAAATTTGTCGAACAGTGTGCCGTTTTTGGTTGAGATTTCCTGTGGCATAGTAAATATGTTGAAAAGGTTAAATTAACTAAGTCGAATCATATTTCAATTTCAACTACAAATTAATATATTTTTTTTTGCGTTTTGACATTTTGAAGGACGACTGACAGCGGGGAAACGAGGGTCCTCTTAGCCAGATACTTGTCAGTGCCAACCGACTTCATTTGTCACCCCTTTCTTTATTTTTTTGGCTTTTTTTGCTTTTGAGTGGCAAGTGAAAGGTGGTGGAAAGGCATAAACGTAGTCAGGTGCTTATCTAGGGGAGGGGCCGCTGCCAACAAACGTCATCGATAATATAAAAGTTCAAGCTAAATGTGACATTCTATTATGAAATGACATTTCGTAAGCTTTTTCATTTTTAGTAATCATTTTTTGTTATTGTTTATTTTGTTTACGATTCATTTTGCACCATGAAAAATGACAGAATTATGAATTAATTGCTTCACGTTCAGAAATAATGTTCAACCATTTATTTCATCTTAATTTTATTTAAATAAAAAACTTTGAATACATTGGTTTATATTCAATTTGGTTCACTTATTCATAACAAATCTTCAAAACAAAAATCAATTCCAAACTAGCAAAAAAAAAAAAAAAAAAACATTTTAAATTCTTTTAAAAAGTTTTAAGATAGACTATGAAAAAGTTATATAAGAACTTTAGTTTGAAACTAACTTAAATAGAGTAGGTACATTTTGATTAATAGTCATAGAGAAATATTAAAGATCCATATATTGTTACGTCTATGGGCAAACTTTGTTTTTCTTCGCAACGAATATAAATAACATCTGCAATGCGAAAAGGCAACTTTTTTTTTTTTTTTTTTCCCCCAAAATGCATTAGGAATTCAATTTGGGCAAAAGAAGACTTTAACTCTCGCTTTCAATTGGTCTCCAGTTGACTACATATGTATACTCCCCTTTTTTCTTTTTTTTTTCGATTTGATATAATGCGTTGCTATACATATTGTATATATACATATTAGATGGCATGCTTTCCCAATTATCACCTATATAAAGAGCCACGTGCTTTCTGTTATATTTTGTAGAATATATATATAATAATATATATAATAATATATATATATATATTTGGGTCCAAAGACCACAGACAGTAAAAACAAAAAAAAAAAAAAAAAAAAAAAAACACAACCTGACATTGATATTGAAAAAAAAAAAAGGGAGGAAAGCAAGGAGGCAAAACATTTTTTTTGATTAAGCAATTAAGTAACTATGTATTAATAACAACAACAACAACAACAACAAAATCAACATGGCATAAAAAAAAATAAAAGTGAGTGGATGTTCAATCGATCGATATTAAATGACAGATAAAGTTCCAGCACGTGCGGCATTATAATATAGAAGTAAAGTAATTTATGATTGAATCCGGTACAAAAAAAAAAAAAAAAAAAACAAAAGTGAGTGAAGCGATTGTAACGAGGTTGTGGGGCAAGGGATGAAGCAGCTGCCTGAAAGTAAGGGGCTGGATTGGTAATAAATCAAAACCAAATTGCTTGTTAACATTCCCGGGAAAATCGAAGCGGAATTTTTACATAAATGCATTTAATTATATGCAGGAAAATTGGAAAATGAGGTAAAAATTGGCTAAGGGAAATGAGGCGGGAGAAGTGCCAACACTTTGGATATCAACAAAAAAAGCGAATAAGAAATTCCAAACATTTAATCAAAAGAAGAAAAAAAAAAGGTAAATCAATCAATAATGATATATGTATATATATGTGGTATATGTAGTGTATATATGTATGTATATGAATATATATGTATACATATACATATATATCTGCCTGTATCTGTATAAAGATTAAAAACATCCGTTTTTTTTTCTCTTTTTGCTTCATTTGATTGAAATTTCAAATCATCAATTTTATCTTGTATATATGTTTTTTTTGCAAATATGGCGAAATTATATGTATATAGATATATAATATATATATATATATATATATGTATTTCGGTTTCACGAATTGAATTAATTTAGACAATTAACAAAAAGAGGGAGACAAGGCGGGACATTGAAAGACAGAGAGCGAAAATGAGCAAAGTTAAAAAGCAGAGCAGATTTTTGATCGTACAGATACTATAATACCCTGGTCAAATTCCTTTATTCAAATTACTTTGTAATCGATTGCAAGTACCATAAAAAAAGGCTAAAAGATAATTTGAACATTAGAGAATTTATATAACTTATAAATAATGATTGAGAAACTGATAGAATGTGCCTGATTGATCGATAATTTTTGTTAAAAAGAATAATTTCTTTGCTTATATAACATAATTAATCATAGTTATCAAGAATAAATATATATATATATGGACTTACATTGCAGAGCATTAATATACCTCATTATAATGGGTATTTAAAGGGGAATAAAGAATCTCGTATGAGCCCCCCGCATTACCCCTGTGATATACCAGTTTTCATTTTGCCAGACAAAAGTCAATAAAATAACGAAATACAAACAATCAGAAAATATAAATTGTAGGTAACATTTTTGTTAAGATAGTCGTCGTCGTCCGGGCTGATGGCACGAATTTAGTTCCAATTAGTTGGTATTTAATTCAATTTACAATAAAGTGTTAATAATCGCCCTGATGCCGCTATAGCTAGATTTATAGGCAAAGTTCACTTAAGTATGAGGGGATTTATCTACATATATATTTGTATATATATGTCCATCTACTAGTAAGAACTTTTATCATTCAGTGTAATCTTCAAGCATGTATACATAGATTAATGTTAATTGATTGAAGGCGCCACCAATATTATTTGAAATCGAAACAGAAACAGAAACAGTAGCAGGCAACTTAATGGAGGGCAGAGAGTGAGAGAAAACTAATTGACAGACCCCCTATTCTATTTTATTATTATTTGATATTTGTTATTGTTTTTCCCCGTCAGTTTTTTTCTCCCTCCCCCACATCACTGACCCCACGTTTTCTTTTTTTGTTTTTTTTGTTGTTATTTAGATTCATTCGTTTCGTTTCGTTTGTGTAAACATTTAACAACTCAATTTGGGCTGTTGCCGTTGCTGTTCCAACTGCTGCATTGTAATCAATTGTTAAAGCATTCCATTAATGAAATACGTAATGATGAACTGGCCGCAATTGGTGGAAACTTGATTGGCGATTGACTAGACAACCAGGCAGACAAGTGAACTAGCTGCGAGATTGGGTATACACTTGAAAAAATTACGAAAATTAATATTAGTTTTTTAATTTAGTTATAGACAAAATGGTTTTATAGAATATTATAGTAAAAGCAATCAAACTAGCGTTTATATATAAAGCACATAAAATAAATTTATTTATTTATTTTATTATATATTTGGTAATTCAATTTAGATCTCAAAAGTACCGAGACAAATATATGTATATTGAACAATATAGTAAAAGTAAATTAAAAATTCATATATTTTTGATTTGGAAGCAACCTTAAAGAAAATTATTATAGAACTGAAATATATGTCATATAGATTAGATAAGATTAAATTTAGATTTAAAAAACAACTATAAACATAATAAAATGGAAATTATCTTAGGTAACTAACATAAAGCTAACCTCTTAACTAAAAAGATAGTTTTTTTTTGTTTGTACAAACTTTTAAATATAAAAGGGTATACAAAAAATGTCTTTAAGCTTGCAAAAAATAAAAACTATTTTGTGTTAGTCAATTCAAATCAATTCAAAAAAAAAAAAAAAAAGAAAAGAAGAAAACATAATCTAAAAGTTAAATTTCTGCTTCATTTTGTGGCATTTACTGTCCAACTACCGACACTAATCGAATTCTAATTGTTTGTTAAACAAAATACTTAGTCTTAATACAATTAGTGAAAGACGAACAAAAGCGAAACGTTATTTTGCAAGTGATAAATATTTTATCGTACAATGGATAAAATAAACAGACAATAGCAACAACAACAACAACAACAACAACAATAACAACAATAACAGCAGCAAAAGTAATCACCAAGCACAACAAAACCAACAAAATTTTACTTATCACAAGTTCATAAAACCGAATATACGAAAATCTAGCTAGGTGGGTGGGAGCAGACACGCCCAGCCTCCACCTTCTCAACCTCCACCTCTCTTCTTCATCATAACACCATCAAGACAAACCAACCAGCCCCACTGACTGACTGCTATTCCATTCCAACTCACCCCCGCCCTAAACATTCTCTTCTTAGACAATTTGAACGATTTGTTTTCTTGTTGTTAGAATCACATTGTGGTGTGATTTTATTGGTTTTTATTACGAGAAATTGATTAAGAATATTTACGTATGTATATATATTTATACATACATATGTATGTATTTACGTATGTTTGTATGTACTAATGTACGATATTTCTGTGCTGCACCTGAAAAATGTTACTTTTTTTTTTTTTTTGCTTTGCTCGCGAAAACCGACGTACAACATGACGTATACGTGTTCTTAGCGGGCATTAAAGATGAAGTATCTGTGCGAAGGGCAAACTGGTAAGGAGAACTGGAGCTGAAACTCTCTGCCTCTTTCTCTGTCTCAGTCTCTGTTACTGTTTCCCATTCTCACTATACGACTGTTTTGCGTGTGTCTGTGTGTGAGTGTGCTTATTTGTGTGTGCGCACGCCTGCCCGTCTGTTTGTGTGCGTTGGAATCAATAGACGCCGCAACAACCGAAAGCAAAAACATTTTTTTGCGTTCAGCTTTTTTTTCATAGACCTGCGAAACATCAGTTAGTTGCCTCTGTGCGCTTTCAATGTGCGGTTGCTCGCGATCCAAAAAGAATCAAATAAAAGAAAAGGCAAAAATTATCAAGAAATTAGAAAACGAAACCACGTACATATACGAAATATACGAAAAAAAAAACAAAAACAGAAAAAAAACGCAAACACCGGAAAAGTGCTTAATTAAAATTTTTGCAGTGCTTTCTAGCAAATTGAAATTTCCTTTTAAAAATTTTTTTTAAAAGTTTTGTTTATTTTATTTTTAAAAAATTTTTTTGCCGGCAATAATTGATCAATTATTTAATAGATAAATCTTGTGAATTTTTTTAGGTGAGCGAAAACAATAAAAAAAAAAATGATTAAAATAACTTTGAAGGTCTGAACAATGTTTGGGGCCCAAATGATTTTGAATCATATAAATATAATTTGAGGATCACTTTGATATTTCTTTTAAGTATGCAAAACATAAGACACATTTTTTTTTGGAATATTATTCTTGATCAGCACAGGGATTCGCGTTCGTTTATCATATTGTAAACAGATTGTAAAACTAATTCTAATAATATTTGAATAGTCATTTTACTCCTTAATATTGATCACTAAGCTTTCCAGGTAGCAGAAAATTATTGTCTAGTTAAATGGAGTTCTCTTCTAAAGATGGACATACATCGTATACCCCAGCATAAGATCTTAAAAAATTCTTAAGAATTCTGATATTATGAAGAATATATTTTAATTCTCTTACGATTTACGTTCTGTTTCTTTAATTGCAAGTTAAATAAAAATTATTTAGTTATATGTATAAACATTTATCTATGTTCCGATTTATTTTATATTTATAATAGAATCTTTATTATCGTTTATACAAAAGAGTTTTATAATATGTATTTCCTTTCCCTGGTTCCCCTGGTTCAATTATTTGTTTGGCCATTGAGCAATTTATTGAGTCTATGTTGGAAAATTATCAATGGGTTTTGTTTGTTTTATTATTATATAGATATATGAATATATATTTTTTTAGCATCTTTATGAGATTTGCCTTTGCCTATTTGTTCTTTTATTTACATTTGAATGGCGGGGAATGAAGTAGTGGAAACATAATTTATCGATGTAGTCAATTAAAGCAATTTTATGCAAAATTCATAAACAAATAATAAACTTGAGCTTTTTCTCCGAAAATTTTCCACTTGTTTAGACACGAAAAGGTTTTCCTTTTGTCTATGCATAGGGTCTTACGTCAACACCTTATTTTTTTATTTTTTTTTTTTGCCTAAAGTCGCATATAAGGTGCCCACTTAAATGGGTGTTCTTTTGATATTATTACAGCTGCCTCGCCCTAACCAGGAAATTACACGAATAAAGAAACAAACAATAAGAAAAAGGCTTTGAAACGCCCACAGAAAGCCGTTGACTCGCTAACATTCTCGTCTATTCACTAGTTACAACTTACATACATCGTATTCAACTCCTTCATCTCCTTCGTCTCCTATTACTTGTTGGCGCTGTTGCCTTAAATGAACCTTAATTATTCCATAGCAAGAAAGAAAAAAAAAAGAAGAAAAGCAAAGGCAACAAAAAATGAAGCGCAACAACGATAATACATAGATAGACACACACACACACACACAAACATACGTACAGAAAAAATGTGTTACGGTAATATAACATGCGTTTTAAAGGTCGCAATGGTAAATGCTGCGTATCCGGAATCGCGTAAAAAGCAAAAATATTTTTTTTATGTAACGAAAATCAAAAAGACAAAAGAATGAAAATGAAAGAAATGCCTATAGTGTTTATTTGTTTCACATTTGATTCACATTTTAGTGAATCATTTTCTTTGAGATTTTAAATCGGTGGATTATCATAGATGTGTGAGAGAAGAAAATGAAATATTAAATTAATCACTTTGACAACTAAAAATGAAAACCATTAATTGCTACTCTGGTTTATCCATTTTTAAATAAATAATAGAAATAAATAAAATTAACCTTAAATTAAATACTTTAAGTCACTCAACTCTATATCAAATTTGTTAATTGTATTTACAGAATCATAAAAAAGAAAACTTAGATGAAAGGAAATAGTCTAAAAAGAAAAATTGATATATTTGTATAAATGTTTATAATATTTGCTTGGTTTTCTCTTCTTACCCAATATGATAATTTTTTGTTTCCTTGATTCTACAATTTTTACACACATTCTCGCTTTATTTGTGTGTGAGTGTGTGACTTAGTTATTCAGTGCTCACTGTTTGCAACAAGCAGCCACAAATTATATGAATAAAAGTCATATTTTGTCGTTTTCTAGAAGAGGTTTGGGGTAACGTCGTATTACGTACCTGTCCTACATATTTATGTGCCCCGTTGGAACAAGCATTTCAAATGCGTTTTTCTTGTTGCTGGTACTTGACAATATATAAACATAAATCTAATGACATTAGGGTTATCTATATATAGATATATATATATATATATATATATGTACATATGTATATATACACTACATGCATAAATACATATGTACATATGCATGTTTGTATGTCTATTCACATGCCAGTTACAGTTGTTTAGTGCTGTCAAAGTTCATTTATGTTTACTTAGTTTATGCGATTTAGACCAAGTCGAACGGTTTGTTGGCTGGTTGCCTGTCTCGTAGGTTGGTTTGTTACTTTAGTTCAAATTATGCTTTTAATGTGAATTTCATTTACCTTGGCACTAAGCTACATTAATTGCCCGGCTGCTAATTACCTTTTATTTACCTGAGAGAACATTAGAGAGAGTATGAAAACTGAAATTAATTTTATATTTTAAGCAAAAGCTAAGAACTGTACAAGCGTTTTGGCCTAAAGGTTTCTCTGCGTTTCTGTTGTGTGTCTTACTTTAATTACATTTTCCAAGTGTTACTTAGGGGGAGATAAGTCTAGACATCCAATTGATACATGGGGAATTAATACAAAGAAAGTGGGAGAAGGGGGGTAGGGGGGTAGGGGGTGTTAACAAAAACATAAAAAAACACAAACAGTTCTTTCAAGTTTTTTGACTTTCACTTTCACAGGCAATTAATTTTTTCCAGCTAAAAAATGCTAAGAATAAGCATAGCCTACTTATATGGGCAAAAACAAAAACTGGAAAAAAATTCCATTGATTGGCTTAGATTTTAATCATGTGATTAACTTCCTACTTATATTTTGTATGTCTCATTTCCGGATCAAAGAACAAGAAGAAGAATAAGACATATTCAATTAGTGTATCTTTTGATGTTTGTCATGTCCAATGCACAGTGGGGGAATTTTTGTCAAATTATTTCTTGTTAGCATTTCCTGATTATTTAAAAAAATGGAACACTTTAGGGATTATTTAAAAACAAAAACAGAACAAAAACAGAACAAAAACAGAACAAAAAAAAAACCTGCAGCATTCTGTTCGGCCTTTAAGGCATTAGGAATTCGACCACTGTGCAATGAAAACATGGAACTTAAAATCAAAACAAAATGAAGCAAAGCCACTTCAACAACATCGACCTTAAAGTGGTCCATAGAGATGGGAAAGATGAAGGGAATTTGGCACATGAAATTGGGGGAGAGATTTATGCTGCGACTGAGACTATGGCTGATACTGACATTGACTTGGCTTTTGTTCAACTTTAGTCATTTGTTTGCTGCTATAAGAGTTCAAGAAACAGATAGAATTTAAAATGGGAGTTCACTGACTGTAATTATATAAAGATTTCTTATTTCAACAGGTTTCAAATTCCATATCATTGCTTTACACCCAACCAACATCATGCCACATCTTGTTTGCCCTTTATTTTTGCATTATGTCAAACAGGCACTCAACCGCGTAAACATTTCCACTTGTTTTCCTTTTCTTAGTGACTTTTATTGAAAAATTGCAAATTTTCAACAAGATATTTGCAGAGACTATGCAAATTTTTCAAACCCTTGAGAATGTCTGAACGCACGAAATTTACCAAAAACAAAAGAAAGGGGGATACACCGTGTGTTGCTACTGATGAGGTGTGGGGGGGGGGGGACTTTTGTTTTTTGGGGGGGAGAGTATGACAAAAACAATAAACACCAATTATTTGCAATTCTTCAAGCTAAAAATAAAGTATTTACATTTTACAAAAGAAAGTATTTTCGACTATATATTTTTAAATTTCTGATTAGTTTATATTATATCATTAATATGGAATAAGAATCTTCTCTTTTCATCTTCATTATTCAATTGAAGATTCGTTTGTTCTGTTCAATTGATTTAATAAGAATTTAACCAATTTAATTGTCTATAAGTTATATATTATTGAAAGTCACTCAAGGGTGTAAAAATTTCGTTCCGATTAGTTAGCCAATGTTTTGCCAATCTTTTGTTTTCAACAGACTTCTTGATAAACTTATTCTATTTTTAGTTAATGCAAATGCTTTGTCTGTTTGTCTGAAATAAAGTTTTTGGTTATTTTTTTGTTGTTTTTTTTTTTTTTTTGTTATTTTTCTGTTGCTTGTTTGTGTATTTGCTGCTGCTGCTGCTGCTGTTTGTTGCTTGTCAAAGTTTCGAATTTCCAACTTTGCCATTTGCCAGATGCTTGAAATTGTGCTAATAGATTGAATTACACTTTGATTTTCACTGATGGGCGTGTGTTTTTGGCCATCTTTTAATTAAAACTACTTCGAGCAACATAATCCCATTATACATATAATGAATGCACTTTGGCATTTATATTGATTAAATGGCAAATGGGCAAAATTGATAGGATGGAATATCCAATGACTGACATTACAGTCGTCCTTGCGCAATGAATTGTAAACTTCTGTGATAACAAAATGTACAAAGATACTGCACTATGGGTAAAATGACAACATTTAAAACAATATTATTAATAATCCCAATGGCTAATCAATTATTATCTTTTAATAGGTATCTAGTACGTTAATACAAATGTAAATTCAGAATATTGAGTGTAAAATTTATATTAACTTTAACAGTTTCCATTTGTTGAACCGAATTTTCTATAAAGTATGTGACAAAATGTGACATTTTATCCATAGTGCGCTGAAAAAGACTCTCAGATAGATGTTTTTTTACCAAGGACATTGTTTGGACAACTAAATAAATGATAGACAAAACAATTGTGAAAGATAGATTTTATATACACATACATATTTATATATATATTCATAGATATATATACTTATATATATAAACACATTTATAAATGTATGTATATAAATTTAGAAAAATAACCATTAAAATTTTCGGTCTTTTGTTTTATTTATTTATTTTTTTTTTTTGGAAAGGGAGATTGTTCATTATCTTGCTATTTTTAAGTTCTTGAGTTGGTACAAACAAGGAGCTTAAATTGAAAGCCTGATAATCGGCTACCAAATTTACTGCTTGTTGTTTTTGATTGTATTTTTTTTTCCCCATATTGTTCACATTCGTTTCATTAAACTAAGCTTATTATTTTATAATATGATAAATATCCATCGAGTGAAGTTATCGAAAAGTTTGCTTTCTTTGTTTGTTTTTTTTCTTTTTCATTCGTTAAGTGGCAGCCAATGAGAATAAGTAAGTAGAAATCATTTATTTTAGTTGTATTTAAAATTGGAGGATAAGGGTCAGTAGTTGCCAGAACTACGAAAGATATTTGATTTCATTTCAATTAAGCAAAACATTTGACGTTAATTAGGGCAACCTTTTAGTAAGTGCCTATTTAAGTAACAATTTCAATTCAAGTGGAAATATAATATTCATTTACAAGTTTTAATTTAAACGGCCTTGATTATAAATGATTGCTATATTAGTTTTCATCAATGCACTGTGGGTGGGGGTAATTAACATGCATTGATGAATTTCATTTTGAGAGAGAATCGAATCAACTTCTAATCGAGACCGGCCTAAAATAATGCTATTTAGTGCCTTTAATTAATTTATACATAGTATATATTTATGCTATAAATACGAATGAATTTCAAATTGATTTCAATATGAATTAATAGAGCTATTAAGCTATGAATGAATATATTTTGGTTGATCCCTGACATCAGTTTAGTTTGACCAAATCATTAGTCTAAAACAATTATCATTAGTCGTTCAATTAAGCAACCGTAGACTTTGACATAGGTCTCTCATTCATTCAATCTCACCCTATAAATATTTATGTAGTCCAACAAGCTTAGTCAACAATTAGTTAGCCCCCCCCTCTCACATTGAATATTTATTAATATTGTCCTAAAATATATACATATACAGAAATATGTACCTATGTATATAAATAAATATGTATGTATTTCTATTTGGGCCGACGAATGCCAATAAATTAGATACCAAAATGATGGTCATCATCATGATAAAGATGCTGATGCCCTATAATGCTGTTTGTCCCTTTTTTATTTATTTTTTCTCTCTTTTTTTTTTTTTATTTTATTTTGTAAGAAGCACGTGTAAATGGGTTTTTTTCTTCTCTTGCTTGTCCTTTTTTTCTTCTGATTTTTTCTGTGCATTTAAATATGCTGATTAAGTTGAGATATAGGTCGCAGTCGAGAAATAAGTAAGAACATTGTATGGCATTGTTAGCCAGTGTCTGGGGACCAAGTTAAAGCCAAAGAAGTTCCATGAACTCCTATACAAAAGCTGTTGCACTTGAATTGCTTCAACAATTGCTTAGTGATGCAAGTAATGTGACTTTTGATAACAACTAAAAATATATACACATGATTTATGGATGAAAGATTGTTCTTATATATACATATGTACACCCTGTCAAGGTTAAACCTTGACATATGTACATATGTATATAAAAGTCTATATATAAATAATCCCGTATCGACGTGCATGACTCGGCTAACTCGTTGATGACTCACACACACACATATACAAAAAAGGATTATAAGCTAAAATTTCTCACTGCTTTGGTGTTCATAAACTATTTCATTGACGGGGGGAGGAGAAAAAAATAATGTAATCTAAAAGGATTTTATTTATTTGACTAACAAAAATATTTTGCCACCGCTTTAATTACATTTTTGCATTCATTTATATATTAGTGTATGTGTGTGTGTGTGTGTTTGAGTTTGTATATCTGTGTGTTTTGTAATTTAATATATTTTTGGCACTTGGCATTCATTTGAAATGAAATACTTAATGCTAAATGCCACAAGCAGCATAACATATTTTGCCTACTCACATATAGAAATGAAAACAAAATCAATTTCTATATACATATATCTACTTACACACACACACACACATACCTACATTTATTATTTGTATGTACAGAAAATGTTTCAATCTAATAAACACAAACTGCTTGTGCTTTTTGAAGGAGCATGAATTCCCAACTCTGCCATTTTGCACCTGCCAACCCATCAGTCCCTTCAGACGACCAGCCAGCACCCCAGCCAGTCACAATTTTGTGTTAAAATAAAAAAGGAGAGAGAAAAAAGAAGAAAAAAAATAAAAATAAGAAAACAGCAAATTATTATGCGCAATTTTAAGCGAGGCGTTGAGGCACTCTCACCTGGTAAAACCATGAGACGATATGATGAAGACAGAGATGAGAGGAGAAACATGCCAGACACGCCAAAAGCATCAACATCAACATCAACATCAACATCAGCTTCACCATCACCGATTGCCACTTGAAATCTTTTTCTTATTTTATTTCAAATTTTTCTTTTTTTTTTTTTACATTTTCATTTTACTGAATGTCAAACGCTGTGGCATTAACAAGTGTCGACTATAATTGAAGCTAACTGGCTAGCTAGAACTAGCTGATACCCTAGCAAATTGGGAGGAGCAAGATAAACAAATGGAATATTTAAATGTAAAGACGCTAAAAAGTATGCAACATATCATTGCAAGAAGTCAATAATTCTTCTATAAAGAATTTATTAACATACATAAGTATATCATAATTTTTGTTTCACAATTTCAATTTTCACATTTCACTTAAATATAATTAGTTTAGGATACTATATTATAATTAATTTTATATATAGATTTATATACATACTACATCTGTATTTATAATTCCCACAAAAATACCCATTTATTAAATGTGACAAACGAAAAAAAATAAATAAATTTAGATAGAATTTTGTCACCTTTTATTGATATCACTTTAGGTGGTCAACAGGTGGCATTACTGTTTTCATTACAGTTGGCAATTTTTATTGACAGTTCTCGAATATAGAATTTATGTATGTTTGTGTGTATATATGCACATAGATATGTACCAATATACATAGGTCCAGACAGACAACATTTAATATTTTATTTGAATATAATGAAAGTAATTTTCTGGTAGTATCCCATCGAAACTCCCCCAAGTAATCAAAGAAACTTGTCCCTTTTTTCCCATTTTTCCTATTTTCTTTTTATACCCTTGCAGAGGGTATATTAATTTTGGTCAGAAGTTTGCAACGCACAGAAGGAAGCATCTCCGACTATATAAAGTATATATATTCTTGATCAGCATGAATAGCCGAGTCGATATGACCATGTCCGTCTGTCCGTCTGTCCGTCTGACCGTCTGTCCGTCTGTCCGTCTGTCTGGATCAACAGCTTCTCCTCCGAGGCCATTATAGCTACAGAGCTGAAATTTTCAGCATAGGCTCCTTTTTGCTGCAGGCATTGTATATCTCGGAATCATCGGACGACTATATCATATAGCTCCCATAGGAACGATCGGTCAGGAATAAGCTTTATCCTCAATAACTCTGTTGTTTTTTAACCGAATGCCACGAAATTTGATATTTATGAGTTTAATATGCTTCTTGATACTTTAACCAACTTTGATCAGAATCGGACGACTATATCATATAGCTCCCATAGGAACGATCGGTCATAAATAAGGATTATCCTCAATAACTGTTGTTTTTCAACCGAATGCCACGAAATTTGATATTGGTGAGTTTAATAAACTTCTTAATACTTCAATCAAGTTTTATCAGAAACGGTTGGCTATATCATATAGCTGCTATAGGAACAATCGGTACAAAAAAAAATTTTGTATGAAAAATTTTTTTCCTCAAGCTCAAAATTTTAAATTTGTAAATTTGGTATGTTTAATTTACAATAATGCTTCTGGTGAATTATATAGAGAAAATCTGCAAGGGTATACGAACTTCGGCACGGCCGAAGTTAGTCCATCTTTCTAATTTTTTTTTCTTTTTTTCCTGTATGTTTTTTTTTAGGGTTTACGTGCGGCGTCTAGGCTAAAGAGAAAATTGGAAAAAGGGACTTTTGCCACAGAAAACAATGTTAATGTATGCTCACACGTGTCAGAATATTTTATAATTGAGACCCAAAAGGGAGTTAAGTTAGTTTTCATAGTTAATTCCTTACGCCTAAACTAACTTAACCAAATGTCAAAAAAGAAAAACAAAGAGATGGAAATGATGATGAAAACAAAGGATGTGGAAGAAGAAGCTAAATCCAAAAATATAAAAACATTGTCAAGCACTTAACAGATTTCATTTCATGTTGTGCCAAGTTCGGGTTTTTTTTTTTTTTTTTTTTTTTTTTATTGATTTGATTGAACAATACTTTATTTATGGCCATGTGAGGGAATTTGGTTGCGCCTTTTCATATTTCAGATGTTTTTTACTTTAACTCAATCAATTTTGTATACAAAAAGAAAAGAAGGCGTAAACAGACTTCCGGGGAAACCTTTTAAAGTTTATGACTTGGAAGTGACATGATAAGCAAAAAATGTACTTGAATGTCAATGTACAAATACCCTGTAACTCGATCTGAAATAAAGCATATTGAACAAATGAAAAAATTTCGAACATCAAGACTCTGAATTGATAGTAAAGTTTTTCTTGCTTCTGTCATTCCTTCTCGGTTAGGAATTGCAGACGTAATGTAGGTACATCAACGTGAGATATCACAACATTTTCTTTTAGTCTGAATCTGACGAGTAGTGGCCACATTTTTTTTTTGCCTTATTTAGTGCATTTGCTGGTATTCTTTACCATCAGTTCTTTCAAATGCAATTTCCTCTATGTTCTTTTATTTTTCACAAGTGTTAGGTGCAGTGTTTGGCCATTTTTTTTTTCTTTTTCCACACGCCTTTTGAATGAATGGCCATTGATGTTGTTTTTGGTTAAGTTGTGCATTCTATAAATAGAAAAGCGTCGGACACGTTTATATTTATGTTTTGACCGCCTCATAAGTAGAAGAGGAAAGGCATCGTCTAAACTTTTTCTATTGTATTCTCCATTGTATCCTTTTCATACTTTTTATTTAACCTGCTATGAGGTAACTTAACGCCGACTTCAACCTTTTAATGACTCTTGTTATTTGGCTGGAATTTGGAATGCAAATTATTTGTTTTCCTGGGAAAATTAATTTTGAATTTTAGGACATAAAATGTCTTAATTGGTTATGGTTCAAAACAATATCGTCTTGGCTAATTTTTCATTTGGCACATAAACATAAATTTTCATGTTTCTTTAGCTTAACTTGGCCAGGCCAACATGTTCGATCGAACGTGTTGTGTTTTGGCCGCCTCAAGTTAACTTGGCATTAATGCCATGGCACTTTCTTTGCCGAAGACGAACAATCGTCGTCCTCAGTTGATAACGCGAACTCAAACGGTTAGGCTGCTCGGTCCCCACGATTCGGCTCAAGCGGGCCGAAAAATATTTCAAAAATTGATAAAAAGATTTCACACAAAAACAAATTGGAAATCCATTATAAAAAAAAAAAAAAAAACAAAATTAAGAAAACCCCATAACATAATTACCAAGCAGATATAAAGGAAATTAAATATTTCTAAAGAAAGCGGGAAGAAGACTAAAAAAAACTCTTTTTTCTTCCCTCTTTCCCCCCCATATCCCGGTAAATGTCACCTAAGGGCAACCATAAACATTTATTACAATTACATTAAATTCGCAGAAATGTGTGGATTCCTTTTTTTTTTTTTTTTTTTTTGCTGCGGTTCCGAAATATTTCTTTTATTGTGTATGTGGTTGTGTTTGTGTGTGTGTGTGTGTGTGTGTGTGTGTATGTGAGTGAGTGAGGCTCTTTTCATTTGTAAGCACACGTGTCCTGTAAATAGGATCCCATGGAGAAAAGGATATTATTAATTTGCAAAAATGCCAGATTCTTGCTAATTTACCACAATTCCCTTTCCTTTTTTCCCCCCCACACCCCTTTTCTTAGTTCTTATTTTATCCTTGTCTGTTATTATATATAATAGAAGGGAAAAGTGTCCAATAGACTTGCCCCAATTTTCGGTTAATGAGGTGAGCAAATGAGAAGAAAAAGAAATTAATGAAAATGGAAAATGAATATGTAAAAGTGGGAAAAACAATTTTGTCTCTGCATTTGACTTGTCAGCAAAGTTTTCTGTTTTCAGCAAAAAAAAAAAAAAAACAAAAAAAAAAAATGTAGCAAAAAAAGTTTTGAGCCTGAACAATCTTTGTTTTAGCCTTTTTGAAAAATTAATTTTCCTTCCATCAATCTTTCAAGGTCAAGTTCATTTTGAAATTAGCATAAAATTTTCATATAATTTATTAAGCTACCATTCTCATTTTCATTTTCTTTGGTGTAAAATAATATTATTTAATGAGCTTCGCCTTACAGTCTTAACTGGAACAGAGGGACTTAATAAATTTTCAAAAAGGCCGTTAATTCAATAACGGAAAATATACGCTTCAGAGATTAGATAATGAATTTGCTTCAATGAGTTAACTATGAAAATCGTCTGTAAAAGCATGAGCGAATGGCAAACAATTATAAAGTGATAAACTTGATTATATCACAGGGGAATGACAATGTGAAAAACTGGTCGAGAATAAATGGTAATTAAGATGGTATATGCATAAAGAAGAGGAAGAAGTGTTGGAAGAAGAGTTGGAAAGTAAATTTCTTAGCCATGTTGTGGTTCCCTTTTGAAACTCTCTATTCCAATGAAAAACTTTTAATGATGCTTTAGCATAATAGTTTTTTTTTTTTTTGGTCTTTTTCTTTTTGTAGTTGCAAACAATTTTTAACAAGAATGGGCAATAGGTAGAAAAAAAATCAAGAAATAACTTGTAACTAGAAATTAATTTGCAATCAACTTTAATTTACATCTTAAGAAATAAGTATCTTTACTTAAAAGAAAAGTTTTAATAACTTCTGACAAATTTTCTTGAAATTTTGTTTTAGTTTAATATTTTTCATAATTTTGTGTTCAATATCATTCGTGGTTCGCTTTCACGCTATTTGTACCTTAATTACATTATTACTATTGACTGACTGAATATATATATATCCATTTTTTTTTATTGTACCTTATTCTAAATATAATCAACTTGTTTAATGTCGAGAACAAAATACTTTTCGGATTACAGTAAAAGTTATAGCCGTGTCATAAAAAACCGCAACTAAGCTCTAAATTATAATAAAATTTTAATAATTTTGACAAAATTGCTAAAAGTCATGCCAAAGAGCAATAAAAGTTTATAGATGAGAAATTGATTAATCAAGCTAAAGGGCTTTGTTGAAGTTGTTAAATTTTACAAAAATGTTGTCTGATTAAATCGTTAAAAATAATTGTTGATTAACAAAAAAAAAAAAAAAAAGAAAAAATTTTAATAGTTAAATGTGTATTAGCCGATTTAGTCGACGGATAAAAGTCAAAAAGTTAATTTTGTATCATCTGATAGTGACAATGGAAATTGCAATCACTTCATTCAGGGTCTAAAAATAGGCAAACAATAAAGTGATAGCATTTCCCCTTTTGGGCAGGCCGTACTCATAAATGGCGATCCCCAAAGACTATAACAAACACACACACACACACACACACACACAAATGACAGACTCACACATACATATATACATGAGTCAAAACGAAGCCGTCAAAGCTAAAGCTGAAGCCTAAAGTCCATTGGCATTGTAAACATAATACAAACAACAACAACGACAAAAAAAGAACGAGTAAAACGACAGGAAAAAGGACAGAGAAAAATCTGAAGAAAAAAATGAAGCGAGACAAGAAAATTACACGCTCAATTCCTAAGCTGGTTTGCCCTTTTTCCCTGAGAATCTGTTGCTCTTTTATTGCATAGCCACACGCATACACACACACACACACACACACACAGAGCCAAAAAGATATTTGTCTTTCTTTTCTTCTCAGTTCTTCCTTCCATGCGAAAATCTTTTGTATTGAGATTTTTCCTTTTGGCGTTAAGCCAAAGAGCTATATACATATATATATGTTTATATAAAAAGAGTGAGAGAGAGACAGAGAGAGAGAGAGAGAGAGATACAGAGAGAGAGAGAGAGATACAGAGAGAGAGAAGAGGGACTGAAGCACTCTATATGTGTAAGAGGGGGTGCGTAGGTGAATAAGCGGAGTTTTTGGCTCATGTGTCGTATACTTAATATTCTGTTGCTTATTTAAAAACGGTATGACAATGTATTGTATAAGAGTGTGTATGTGTGTGTGTGTGTGTGTTTGTGTAGCTAGTCTATAGGGCTAGATCTAACGCTTAAGCTGTGTATATACATAGGTCTGGCCCAGCCATTTAATAAGTATTTTCACTTTGATGTCTTCTGCTTGAATGAGAAACGTCTGAAAGGATGTTCAGGTAGAAAATGATTTTTATTAATACATATTTTTGCTACTCAAGAAATAAGGATTACTTTTATATTATATGTGTATACGCATATATACATATCTATGTACAAAGATTTATGTCTATGTATAAAGAAGTGTCCAAAGTTCAAGTATACATCAGACATTTTTTTCACTCCCTTGATTTTATTTATTTTCATGTTAAACAAGCTGCACGTGTCATGTTCCTAAAGTCAAAAGCCTGTAAATTGTGTAAATTAATTGTAACACGCCCATCATGTGTGTATGTGTGTGTGTGTGTGTGTGTTTCTTGGTTTGCTTTGGTTTTGATTTCGGGTTGTTCAAGTAGAAAGAGGGAGAAAGAAAAAAAGTCTAAATCAAAAACAAGAAACAAGCAAGTAACAAACTGAAAAGTTACTTGGGCCTATTTTTAAATGACTTTTCATGCAACTTTTTCTTCTTTCACTCAGTTCACACGAAGCTCTTTTCATGCCATTTTCTATAGCATACTTATCTGGTCATCCCCATTCAATGGTCCATTAAATTGTAAAGAAATGATAAAAGAAAAAAAAAAATATGGCGAAGAAGAAAGGAAAAATAAAAGAAAAATAAATTGTAAAATAAAATGAAATTTTTAGATCGGACTAATAGAATTTACGTAACTTAATAGATTACCTCCTTGAACATTAAATAATTTACTTTACGTTTTGCCACATCTTGTTCGAGGCAACATCATGAACAAGGAAAGTTATTAAGACTTCAAGGAAAATAGTATTTATGTACTTGTTTCATTACAGTTCCCTTTAACCTCCCCTTCACTCACACCATTTCTAAAGTGTCTTTTTCTAACACAATTTTAGTGCGTTCTTGTTTTCCGGTTTTTTTTTTTGTTGTTGTTTTGTTTCGTTCTAGGAAAACCGCCTTATGCCTGATTTATTCTGGGTAACACTTCAAACCTTAAGCTAGCCTATTATCCATCCCTACCTTAAGCTCTGTAAATGGGTCTAATTTTTGGGATTACCCGCACAACGAGATGCGGTTGGTTGGTGCACGAAGCTCTTTCGTATCTACATCTGCTTAGACAAATGAAATTAAAGTGTCGGCTTAGTCCAATTTACAACAATTGGAATGAAAATTTTTGCATATCTAAAAATATATCTACGTTGAAACTATATAATGGAATAAATGTGTTTGCATTACGATAAATGCAAAATACTTTTAGTATTACAACTAAGAAGGGTTTCGCATGCTTTAGAAGGGTATAGTGTGAGGACTATGATTATGTTTTAAAAAAGAAATGGAAACATGAATCGATAGTAGATAAAATTTAAAAAATCTTTGCAAGTGGTTTAGTTATTTTAATCGGATGGTTACTACGCAATGAGGGAAGCATCTCCTCAGACTATATAAATTATTTATATTCTTGATCAGCAAAACGTGAAGTTTTACTGGTAGCCATCTTTTGCCATAAACTATCTTAAAATCATCCCATCATATAGCTATCATAGGAGTGAACGATTCAGAATAAGAATCAATAACTCTGTTGTTTTTATACCCTTGCAGAGGGTATATTAATTTTGGTCAGAAGTTTGCAACGCACAGAAGAAAGCATCTCCGACTATATAAAGTATATATATTCTTGATCAGCATGAATAGCCGAGTCGATATGACCATGTCCGTCTGTCCGTCTGTCCGTCTGTCCGACTGTCCGTCTGTCCGTCTGTCTGGATCAACAGCTTCTCCTCCGAGACCATAAGAGCTACAGAGCTGAAATTTTCAGCATAGGCTCCTTTTTGCTGCAGGCATTGTATATCTCGGAATCATCGGACGACTATATCATATAGCTCCCATAGGAACGATCGGTCAGGAATAAGCTTTATCCTCAATAACTCTGTTGTTTTTCAACCGAATGCCACGAAATTTGATATTTATGAGTTTAATATGCTTCTTGATACTTCAACCAAGTTTGATCTGAATCGGACGACTATATCATATAGCTCCCATAGGACCGATCGGTCATGAATAAGGCTTATCCTCAATAACTCTGTTGTTTTTCAACCGAATGCCACGAAATTTGATATTTATGAGTTTAATATGCTTCTTGATACTTCAACCAAGTCTGATCAGAATCGGTTGGCTATATTATATAGCTGCTATAGGAACAATCGGTACAAAAAAAAATTTTGTATGAAAAATTTTTTTCCTCAAGCTCAAAATTTTGAATTTGTAAATTTGGTATGTTTAATTTACAATAATGTTTCTGATGAATTATATAGAGAAAATCTGCAAGGGTATACGAACTTCGTCACGGCCGAAGTTAGTCCATCTTTCTAGTTAAAGCTAATACCATGAATTTTAAATATATTTCTTAGCTGTTTCGGAAACGGTGAGTTATATTTAAGAGCTCCCATAGGACCAGAAGAAATATTTTTGTATGAATCAGGATAGAGGGCCTAAACCTAGTTTTTATTAGTTTTAATTACTTTTTGAAGATTCTCTTTAATTTGGTAGAAGTCGGTTGACTATATCATATAGTTCCCATAGATATGATCAGATAAAAATGTAGTTTTATATAAGTAACTTTTTTGTTTTTAAATCGCTTGTTCCGAAAATTTGTATTTCTTAGTTTTGATATATATAAGAATATCTCTATTAAGTTCCAACAAAATCGGTCGACCATTAGATAGAGATTTTATTAGTGTTATAATAATGATTGTAATAAATTGAAAATATTTTTTAAAGCGACAGTGTGCAAGGGTATACAAAGTTCGGCATTCATTTTAGTTTTTTGTCGTTTAGACCAAAAATAGTTTCAAGACAAAAGCAAGTGATTTTAAATTTATACAGAATAAATAATGAAAATGGAAAATGTATAAGACTTGTTGATACACTGCAACAAATGGGACAGACAACAAAATGACTGTCATCTGCAAATACATACATACATATATACATATATACATACATATGCATTTTATGTCGGCCCTTTGCGCACAATCATTTGCATAAAATTTAGTCAATTCTGTATGCTTGGGCTCCACAAGCTCCACAAATGTTTTTTGCCTTTTGCATTTTAAGGTTCTACAAAAATGTAAGAGTAAGTGTGCGTGTGTGCGCGCAATTGTGTGAGTGTGTGCTGTATGTCAACGCCACTTCCCAATAAAAACAAGAAAATATTATTATAAGGTATCATAAAAATAAATATTACAACATACTTTTTAGAGGCGGCACTAATAAAATATAGTAAAGTTGGACAACATTAAATTGTACCTTGATTGTACTGTTGCCTGAAATTTACCAACAAGACTGACCCAAACCTTACATCCGAACCCTTACAAATGAAAGCGAAGCTAAGGAATAAAAGAATCAGGTCAGTTGCTCTCAAAAAGGAAAGTGAGGGGTTGCTGGCTGCAATGTAAAGCAATTGTGTAGAAACACGAAAAGCCAATGAATAGAACCTTAAAATCGAGTACTTTTTCAATTATGTAAATCAAACTTGTGCCGAGCAAAATTTGACAGCTGACCATAAGTCATCTTCATGGCTTCAGTCTGTATGTGTATATGTATGTGTGTGTATGTGTGTGTGTCTGTGTATGTGTGTGTGTGTGTATGTGGATGTTGATGAAAAAAAAAAAGGTACACTTTTGTTGTTTCACCTGAATTACTTTACCTACAATATCTCATTTATTATACACATAAATATTAAAGATTGATGATGGCTTTGCCAACATTTCTTGTTTTTTGTTTTTCATATTTTTTTTTTTTATTATTATTTTTTACTTGACTGTCTATAAAAGAAATAAAAGCAATTAGAATTGTTATTTTTCCCAGGAATTTTCAATTTTTCTCTCTCGTCATTTACCAAAGTTCTCTATTATTTTTGTTTTTTTTTTTACAGTGAAATTTCAATTAAATACTATCTGGCATCTTAACTTGACCTTATTGCCACGGCTTGCAGTCATGAATTGGCCAGTAAAATGCATTGAGTGAAGCTCAACATTTTATTTATTTATTTTTTTTTTTGGTGCGCTTGTTGCTTTCGCCTCTAGCCAGAAGTTGACTTTTTGCTATTAAGTATTAAGCAAGGAAGAGAAATAAAAACTAAAAACAAAAACCGTAAATAATACAATATACAAACAACGATAGCAACAATAACAACAACAACAACAAACAACGAAAATAAATCAACAACAAATTTGCCATGGAAATGGAACAAGTACGCGAAGATTTGTTGCCAGGGGCCGAAGAGGAGGCGGAATTTGGTAAGTGGTTTAATCCTTATTCTAGATATAGTTGCTTGACTTTTGCCATTTGTTTCTCTTCTATTGTTTTCGGGCTTCATTCATCAAAAATTGACATGTTTCTTTGTTTTTTGTTTCGACTCCGCACTCCGCCACCATTTAGCCACCACTCTAAAGATTAAAGTAGTTTTTTTTGTTTTTTTTTTTTTTTTTTGAGTTTTGGGTTATGCAATTTTGATGTGATGGCGCTTCGGTTTTATATATGGATTTTAGCTTGAGGGTAGAATAATTGGACAGTTGATTTGACAGCGATTAACTTGGCCATATCCCATCAGCAATTCCAATTACAAATTGAAGTTGGTCAAAAGTTTGCAGAAGCGATGGTCTCCAGTGATATGAATCAATATGAGTAATAAGGATGTTTGAAGAAACTTTATTAAACGAACGTCTAGATACCTTAAAAGTTCTAAATTTCATTCGAAGTGTATTAATATATACAAGGTTATAAGCCCCAAGGATTCTTTGCATTATTAATAATGGAAAAGGTTTTTGCTTTTGTTTCATAGGCATCTTCTTATAACTTGATTTAAATATATTATTTAACCCAGTGCTATCTAGAGTATCATAATTCATACATACACCACCCCCCACCCCCCACACTTGTATGAGTCCATTTTGAAAAATTAATTTAATTTTCAGAAGTCTCATTTTGCATTGGACAATTTCTTACTTCTTGACATGGTGACAAGTGAGTTGGCTTGGCTTTACTCGCTTGACTTGACTGGTATTAATCTGTAGCTGTCACTTTTCCTTTGCTGTGTCCCTCTTTCTCTCTCTCTCTCTCTCTCTCATTCTCTATCGCTTTTTTCTCTCTCTTAAATTACTTCAATCTAGCTTATTTACTTTTCGTTTGATTTTTCTTACTGGAATAGAACGTCTGTATGCGGCACCCGCTGAGATTGTGGCACTTCTATCCATTTTCTATGGCGGCATTAGCATTGTAGCTGTCATTGGCAATACCCTGGTCATTTGGGTGGTGGCCACCACCAGACAGATGCGTACTGTGACCAATATGTATATAGCCAATTTGGCTTTTGCTGATGTCATTATTGGACTATTCTGTATACCATTTCAGGTAAGTTGGGAATTTTTTTTTTTAAAATTATATCATCATATATTTCTTCATATAAGTATAATCTATTTGTTTGATTTTATTAATTAAATATTACGTATGGGGGGCCATGTTGGTGCTGACAATTTGCATTTAACAAAAATCCAAATAAATAAAATAAAAAATTGAGTTTATTTCATGGGTATGTTAACAATTTTGGCATACAAATCAGTTTAGTGGGTGGTTGTTGTTATGCTTGTTTGTAAATGGCATTAGCCCAGTTTTTCATTCAGTTTCAATTTCAAAATAATTGTGTGATTCTCTCTTACCGCAGGCAAATATGCCAGCCATCAATTTAATTTCCGGCTCTTAAACACAACGTGGCGAAAATTTGGAAATTAGTATCATGTATTCCCTCCTGTGCTCTCCCTCACACGCATCACTCTCTCTCTCTCTCTCTCTCTCTCTCTCTCTCTCTCTCGCTCTCCTTCTCTTTTACCCTCTCTCATTCTCTTGCTCTGTTTTTTTTTTTTTGTCGTTGTCTGTCGGTGATTGGTCTCGGTTTCTTTGAATAAGTTTAAATAATGGAATATTACCCAGTTGCAGGTTTAATGCGATTTTTTTGGTTTGTGTGTTAATGGTCTTATATGTGCTAAAAGGCATAAACCGTAGACCGAGCGTGAAAGCAAATTAAGTTTTTATGGTTTTGCCAGAGGAAACGAGTGAAAGTATGTTGGAGAGTTTACTTAATTGATATTAGTTTTTATACTAAAAGAATTTAAAGCGAATTTAAAAGGGATATAGAATTGCAATGAAAAGAGCAAATCAAAAGTTAAGAGTGGGAGAATTTTTAGTATCAAAAGTTATCAAAACAATTGTTTAATAAATTATTGATAATCATTTCATTTATTAATTGATCCCTCCTTTTATCATAATTTTACTTTATCCCCTATTTAGAAAAGTTTTAAAACGTAAAACGATTTAGTAACCAATTAGTGAAAATCATACATTAATTTATTCCCTTAATTCCGTTTTTAATTTATCTGTGTCGTTAGCGATGAAAAAAACGATTTGATAAGCAATTATTGATAATTATGCTTTAATTTTGTTACTCTTGGGGAAAAATTTTGTGTAACGCCTGCAAGCATATAGTATATTTGTATTCATTTAACTCAACTTAATGTAGAAATAAATACACTTGACCTTTAGGACAGCATTTTTTCTCTATCTCTCTCTCTTTTTCTCTCTCGCTTTCTTTTTTTTCACTCTTCCTATATTAAAAGCAATTAATTTTCATTAAATTGACAATTAAATGAAACTAAATGTCGCTTGCCAACTGACAGGCATCAGCAATATTGCTTTTGTTTGACCAAAATACGACGCTTATCCCATCCACACAATCAACAGATGTGGGAAATACATCGGTAAATCACAACAGAAATAGCCAACATTTGCCCATCTATTCGTTTGGGGGGATGGGGGAAGGGGGGAGGGGTAAGGCATTTGTCCTCTGGCTATTGTACTTTGCCACTACGTAAATGATGTTTGCCTTTTGGGCCAGGAAGTAGACTATACACTACACACTGACTGACTTGATTTAATATTTATTCCATATCCACCCATGAAACCCATTCTACAAATCAACAGCTACCCAAACAACTGACATCCGATTTTCCTCCTTTTTTGGGTTCTTAATACAGTTTCAGGCTGCTTTATTGCAACGATGGAATCTGCCTTGGTTTATGTGCAGCTTTTGTCCATTTGTTCAGGCATTGAGCGTAAATGTCTCTGTATTCACATTGACCGCAATTGCAATCGATCGACATCGGGCAATAATAAATCCCTTAAGGTAAATTGCTACCAACTATCTTCTTAATGTTGTTGTTGTTGTAGTTGTTGCTTTTGCTCTTCTTCTTGTTCTTGTTCATGTTATTAAAATTCTCATATAATTGCAGAGCACGTCCAACAAAGTTCATATCAAAGTTCATAATTGCTGGAATTTGGCTATTGGCCGTACTGTTTGCCATCCCATTTGCCATAGCGTTTCGTGTGGAGGAAATAAGTGAACGAATTAAGGGTAAGCATAATTGGAAAATATCAAAATCGGCTTAACACACACACACAGAATCTACTCAAATAGTTTATACATATGTAAATATACATATATATATATATATATTACTCTACTGCTTAAATCATTCATGCATGTATATACATGAACAAAAATCGTTAACAAAATTAAATCAATTGGATTAATTAAAGTGCAGACCAAGCCGATAAAATGGCTATAATAAATCGTATTATTTATATTGCTATTCTGAGTTTAAAAACACTTACAAAAAAAAGAAAACAATTTATTACAAAATTTTATTTTAAGACGCTCTTACTTTCGATTCAAATATTTTATTAAGTAACTAACAATTTCACATTATTTTTTCTCTTTTTAACTATTTGACATAAATTTGTTTTAGAACTCCTAAGAACCAAAATCACATTTTCATAGAAATTTATTATCTATATTTATTTGCGATCAAATTGTCATACCCTCTATGAGTAACTAAATTTAAAGGGTTCTATCAGTTTATTTAATTTAAGTAATTTTCGTTTAAAGAAAAACCAATTTCCTGAGTTAACTAAATGATTTGCACTCAATTTTCTTAGTTAATCTTAACTAAATGAATTTATGTATTATCAAAAAAATATATATATGATATGTATATATGATATGTATAAATATATTATTAAAGCTAAAAATTAATTTTTATTTTCTTTTGATATAATTATAGAAAATGATGTCATTTCGAATGTTACCCGACCATTTTGCACAAATAAAAATCTATCGGAAGATCAATTGCAAACATATAGATATTCATTGGTGTTTGTCCAGTATCTGGTGCCATTTTGTGTAATCAGTTTCGTGTATATACAAATGGCAGTCAGATTATGGGGCACTCGGGCGCCCGGAAATGCGCAGGATTCACGCGACATAACATTATTGAAAAACAAGAAAAAGGTATGAATGAATGAATGGGGTAATGGGCAAAACATTATGAAACGAATGAAAGAGGGAGGGGGTGCTGAAATCAAAAGCTAAAAAAAAGGAGAGCGCTTTGGTCGAGGAGCTTCGGTTCGGGTAATGGGTCTTGGCTATATGGGGAAAATATGGCGTGTCCTATTATTAACTTTGGATGCACTTTAATTTCCTCTTTCTCTTCTTCTTCTGTTCAGGTCATCAAAATGCTGATTATTGTTGTGATTATCTTTGGATTGTGCTGGCTGCCGTTGCAATTGTATAATGTTCTGTATGTGACCATACCGGAAATCAACGACTATCATTTCATTAGTATCGTTTGGTTCTGTTGCGATTGGTTGGCCATGAGCAATAGCTGCTACAATCCCTTTATTTATGGCATCTACAATGTGAGTTAAACTTGATTTATTGTATTGTTGGGGCCATTTTTATTACAAACAACAACCAAAAAAAAAAAAAAAAAAAAAAAAAACAAAATCAAAATACAATAGAATATATATATGTACATGTACAAAAGCTTAGCTTTATTGCTTCTCAAAGTATTTCAAAATATATATCTTAAAATTAAGAGTTATTGACTAAGCACAAAAATTTATTGAACTTCAAAAATTTTATTGGATCAAAAATATTTTATACATTTATTCAAACTCTTTTCTTTCTCTGCTTCACTCCTATAATATTTTTCGAAAACTTCGAAACATTCGTAAAAAATTATTTATTGAATTACAATAAGAAAAACAGTTTGGATTTTAAATTGTGATTCATGAAATTTACCGATAGACAAACTTTTTTATTTATAAATAACTTTGCACAAAAGAAATGTTTTGAGACAAAACTTTTTGTATTTTGTCTTGGACCATAAAGGGAAGTTAATTAAAATCAAGCAAATAGACAGATGGACAGACAGGCAGACAGTCAGTGAGTCGGAGAAAGATTCCCTTTTTTACTCTTGAGAAATCCGTAAATCGTAGGCATAAAACTTGGACAAATTGCCTGTGGCTGTTTGTTTGACACTTTCCACATAGGCACGAAGATAATATTGATAATGATGATGATGGTGATGATGATAATGATGATGGTGATGATAATGATAATGAAAGTGATGATTGTTGAGAATCGATAAAAGGCGTCAAATGCTCGTAAAGTTTTGTCCTTCGTTCAGGCAACAAAAGGCATTCCTAGACTTATTTGCCACTTCACGCATGTGTGTGTTTTTATGTGGGTGTAGGTGTAAGAGGGGTGTTTATGTGTGTTTCCCTTAAAATGCCAACCAAAAAATATATTTTTTTTTTGGGGACCAAAAAACTTTTCACCGTCGACAAGTATTCTGTTTTACTGTCAAAGACACACAGACACAGATATATGTATAAAAGAAGCAAAAGAAGATAAATAGCTCTCTAAATATTGTCAATTAGGTGGTAAGAGATGTTTGAGGTTGTCTCTTCTCCCCCTCTCATTCTCACTCCCTACTCTACATCGTTTTAATGCCAGTCGGCATGTTGAGAAAATAAATCAAAGAAAATCTAATATGTTGCAGCTAAAAGTTTTATTAAGTAGAGAAATACGAATTTCATGGTTATTATTACATTTTAAAGATTTTGTTATGGGTCCCAATTATTGATTATATTTTGATTAAGGTACAAGTTAGTCTTGAGACTATAAGCATAAATGTGAATGTAAATGAAAGTCATTTAGTATGTTGCAGAGCTTAAGTCAGTATCCTTTGACTATATTAATCATAGACATACCTATACACATATATACGTATATGTATGCATAAAGAAAAGGAGACAATGATAAATGATTCAAGTTATTTATATCCATGTCTGCGTTTCATATTATTCAATTATATCTATTATCTCTTGGATTAATTTTTGATTGTGTTTGCATTGTTTTCTCTTTATCGTTTTAAATTTGCGTTTGCAATGAAAAGATTTAACAACGGAAAACAAAAAAGAAAAGAAAATTGATATAGAATTCCATATAATCTACAGAGTTTTCTCTTTCTACGTTTTTTTTTTTTTTTTAAATTTAAATAGACATTCCGTTCATGAGGCAAAATAAATAAGATGATCAGTTGTCAACAAAATATATAAAAAATAAAATCTTTAAGTATCTTTATTTCAAAATGAAAAGCAATTTTTCCGCATTATTATTGACATTCTTTTGTGTGCTTTCATTCTGTTTTCCAGGAAAAGTTCAAACGGGAATTTAACAAACGTTTCGCTGCCTGTTTTTGCAAGTTTCAAACGAGCCTGGATCCGCATACAGAACGCACTTTTTCCATGCATACACGTGCGAGTTCCATACGTTCTACCTACGCAAATTCATCAATGCGAATCCGCAGTAATCTTTTTGGTGGCGGAGGACGCTATCCAGTCAATGGTAAGGCAGGTATGGCAGGTATACAATGGCATAGAAATGGTCATAGCAATCTTCATGGTAATGGCAATGGAAATGGCAATAGCAATAGCAATAGCAGCCTTATCATTAGCCAAGGCAAAGTCAATGGCAATAGCAATGGCAACGGCAACGGAAGCGGAAACGGCAACGGTAACGGCAATGGTATCCATACCCATCATCAAAGTGTGGTTACCTTCGGACCCACAGCATTGCCGCCATGGCGACGAAATAATTTTAAGCCATTGCATCCGAATGTCATCGAATGTGAGGATGATTTGGCATTGATGGAAATACCTAGCACAACAACTCCACCCAGCGAGGAGCCATCGTCCAGTGGTGTAATGGCGGGTGGTATAGCCGGTGCTGGTGTACAATTGGCTCTACTCAAAGCGGAATCCCGTCAATGTTCCAGTTGCATTTGTGAACAAGAGTTCGGTAGTAGAACTGAATGCGATGGCACCTGTATATTAAGTGAAGTATCCCGTGTTCAAATGCCAATTAACGCTAAACCATCTAGGAGTGGGGAAGATGAAGCAGAGGGTCAACCTCTATGGCAACCACTCTAAGGAACAAAACTAATACCAAATTGTGAACTAAAAATACAACAACAACAAAAAAACAACAAAGATGTAGTGTAATAACTGTGATTTCTGATGTTAATTGAATTGTGATTACAAAATATCCTGGAATGGAATGGCGAATGGTATATGATTTGAGTGTGTGTCGCAAGCTGGTCAAAATCAACTAGTTAGAAAGGATTTCGCTTGGCTAAGAGCCACTTGTACAGTATTATTAAATTTAAACACAATAACAACAACAAAAAAAAATAAAAAACAAGAAATGAAACTCTTTACAGTCTAAGTAATTAAATTGTCGCTAAAATATATGCCAATAATTCTTCTTTTGTTTATTTAATGGCATACATTTTGCGGCCGTTGAATGAAATTCTCTAAGAATTTAATTTGGAATGTCCCCAAACAAAAAAAAAAAAACATATATATAATAATTATTCATGTGCATAGTTTTTTTTTTTTAGTCCCACTCTAATTAATAAGCACATCAAATCAATTAACTAAGTATTGTATTAAATTATTGATATAGTTGCAAAAAAAAAAAAATATATATATATATATTAATAATAACGAAAAGAGCAAAACAACGAGAACAAAAGAGAAAAAAATAGCAAAAAAATGTAAAAACAAAAATTAATAATAATTATATATTTATTCTATATTTATCTGTATGTATGTATAATAAGAAAAGTGAGTGCATGTTTTATCTTGATGTATGTGTGTGTCTATGTCTGTTTGTATGAGTCCAAGCGCGTGTGTATCATTAAAAAAAGGCTAATTAATGTAATTATTGTATTAAATTACCAATGAATGAATAAACATTTCGAGTCATTAAACAGAAAAAAAACGAACAAAAAACTGCATAATAATAATATAAATGAAAATAATATAAAACTCTTTTCAATGGTTTTCGGCTTGTTAATTACTGGACAATTATAATTATTATTTTTTAATGTCCACTTAAATTTTGAGGGGTTTCAAATTATTTTGCACTCCTTTTTTGTACTTTATTTAATAAACAAAAAAAAGAGAAAAAGAAAATGGCGTGACGATGTACAAAGCACTGTAGCAAAGATCAAAATAAGAGAGTTTTTATTTACAAATTATTGATAAAAATTATAGAAAATTGTAGATTTTTTTTTATACAATACAATAAATTTAAATGCCGAACAAAAGTTTTTTTTTTTCTTCTTTTTAAAGTAAACTTTTGTTTACTATTTTATTATACGGATACAGGTTAACAATTTACATGCAATGGAAGCTTTAATTTTCCAACAATCACGATCAAATTTTTGGTGCAAGAAAACTTTCTTTGCCATTCTGGTGAAAATGATAAGAAAAAGCCATAAATTGTTAAGAGCTTGTTTTAGTTTTGTGGTAAGAAAATTTCCTTTTCCTTTGCTTAAAAAGCTTTTGGAAAAATTTAGCGTATGCGCAAACCGGGAACAGGAAACACGCATAAAAGCTTCCAAGTTTACTTTTGGTTTAACTCTTAGAAGATACATTCCAAGGATTTTATCCAATTTTGAAAGTTTTACGAAACGGACTAAGATAGTTAACTCTATTCCATTTTAAGTCACTTCCCCGAAAAGTTCTCAAAAGTTTTGAAATGTTTAAAACATTGCTTATTTAGGAAGGAAGTAATTTAATGATATAAATTGTATAGAAAAGTATCTAAAACTGAACTTTAATTGGTTTTAATTGCATCTAGATTAAAAAACATTTAATTAAAATTCTTAAAGATTGTACAATTATAAATTATTTAAGAGTAATTATATTAATCTCATTTGATAGATTAATAAATAATCCAGCTGAATGAAAACATGAGATTGATATTAGTGCCTTGTGATTTCTGTTAAAGTTTAACGAAACGATTTCTCAATCAGGTTAAAAGATAGATATTAATAAAATAATAAATTTGTTTGCACTTCAGGCCACAATCTTAGAACTCTAAGAAATTATCGGTGAAAGATGTAAAATTCATAAGAGTAATATATATTTATATATATTTATATGTATTTATCCTCAACATTATTACATTTGGCCGTATAATTCAAATGGATACCAAAACATATTGTTGCGAATTCCTTATAAATTTACACAATTTTTAACCAAAGTAGGTCAACAGTAAACATTCTTTAAATATTTCTTAGATTATTTAAGTACGATAAATTTGGAATTTCTTGAATAAGGCTCAATAAGTTTGTACAGGGTACTTTAAAATTATTTCCTCACAATTTTCCGCTTTAAAATTCGATTTCTTTCTAACTAAATTTGATTTTCATTTTTCACTTTTATTCAATCATTGAACTTTTGTCTAATAGCAAAGCAAACATAGCCAGGCCTAGCAGGATAAAGGAAAAAAAAATAAGGAAATTATATATGACAGCAGGCAACAACAATGTCACGCAATCGTTTAGTGCTATCTTTTTCTAGCTTACACTTGGTCGTAGTCTAACTAGGGTGCATGTGCTTGTGTGTGCCAGTGTGTATGTGTGTGCGTGTGCCTGTGTGTTGTTCTTATGCCTCATTTTTCCGCATGCAATCAAACAACATATGCTGCACTTTAGTGAGACGCAGCCACACACACACACACACACACATATAAACACGTAAGCACAAACGCGTTAGAGATAGAGCTGACCAGGACATGAACATCATGACATAGACACACAGACATATATACACACACACACACACACACTATACATATACATCTATATATGTACATACACACACATTTAGCTAGACACGGTCGCCATGTCCTCGCTTTAGGGGCCACACATTGGCTGTTGATAATTGAATAATTAACAATGTTTAAAATGGCTAAAAGAGAGCGACAGAGAATGGAAAATAGAGCGAGATAGATAGAAATTGTGAGTGGTGTATGAGTGAGTGTGAGGGGAAGATTGGCTGGTTGGGTGATTGAGCTACCTACCAACTAACTGGCCAACTGAGTGAGTGACTGTTATAACTCAGGTCAGCAGGTCAAATGCAACCGCAATGTCAGGCCAGGAAAACCGCAACAGGCAATCGGACATTGAATTGGAATAAAAATATATGTATTCACATACTCATACATATATATATACATATAGATAGTTAGTTAGCCCATGTAGTAATTGGGTTAGGGTTGTTCTTCAACCACCTCCGTTTTTGTTGTTGTAATAATATACTACATTATATATATATATATATATATATATGTATATAATTGACATTTGGTGGGAAAATCTTTATACTTGTGTGACTGTTCTTTATTGATTAGAATCTAACTTACTGTTAAATTGAAAAAAAAAAAAAAAAGAATAAAAAATAAAAATAATAACACATTGTAAACTTTTCAATGTGTCTCTAGCCTTGGAAGTGAACGGTTCAGTTTTCGAGATATAGTAATTGTGTCATATTTATATAATGCATCAAACAAATTTGAAGCCAGCAGGTAATTGTATTCAAAGTATCGATTAACAAAACGTTTAGCATACAAATAAGGCAATTTAAAGACAATTTAAAGAACATAATCTATAACGTAAAGGAAACTCTGGACTCTCAGGATAAAGAGGTCAGGAGTAGTTATCTACACTTGGCTCATAACAGTTCATATATTTATAAAGAACAAGCATTATCTTAAGTTCTGAATTGCATATAGTTACATTTTTCAAATATTTTTTAATTTGGTTGCTTAACTTAGAAACAGAAAAGAGATCAAACTAAGCAAAGGACTCTTAAGAATTCGATTTAGAAACAAGAAAAATAGAAAAGAATAGAATGAGTAATTAAATTATCCTGAAAGAATGAATTTACCCTACTTTTTGTCTAACCTTTTGCGACATTTCAAAGATCTTCGATTCTTATTCTTCCTTTAGTTGTAGGTGAACTTGTTCTATTACATCGTATCCATCTTAATATCTCTTACAATTAGTAGGTATTATAAAACTCGATTTATTTTTATTGCAATTTAATATACAATAGTTTAATGATTTATATTCAAATAACGGAAGGCGGGTATATACAAAGATAGGGCGCGGCAGATTATTTAATTTGGATTAAGGCAAAATGATGCGTTGTCGTTCGCTGATCGAAAAAGAATAGAATGCATAGACACAGAACAAAAGTGACGCGGCTCAAGCTTGCCCACTTGCAATTTCATTTACCGTTGCCGGCACGCGTCTTTCATTCTCTCTCTCTTCGTCAGTAACGGAAGGCAAAGAATTTAAGAGGTCGGAAGAGTATAAAAAGGGAGACAAAGACTAAACTACTCTTTAGGGACGGGAGTACATTAACTAACAGACCTTACAACTCGGCCGTCCTGACAGGGAATCGACCTCGATTCTTTACGTGATCTTAAATTATACCTTAACGGAGGAGGTGCTGCCTCCTTCTCGACGTCAGACACGCAGTTGTCTTCCCGCGTACGCCACAACTTAAGTTTGGAGGCTTCCAACACCCCATCATAAGGTCGTTGGGTGAGCTGGGAGCCCTCCACATCTCGTATTACGTAACGATCGTTTGGAAGTCTCTTATGGATTACATATGGACCGCGGTATCGCTTAATGAGCTTTTTGCTTGTGCCAACCGTAGTGTCTACATTTTTAATTACCACAAAATCGCCAACTTCGAAGCCCACAGCAGGTTGATGATGCCTCCCAAAGTAGCCCGTGTTATACTCTTGTGATTTCTCAATGTTCCGTAATGCAACGGCACGGACTTCAGACGGGTTTACACTTCCTTCGGCTAATCGGTCTTCTAAAACCTCACTCAATTCGTCTACGACAACACCTCGTTGTTCGACACCAAAGAGAAGGATAGAGGGAGCAAACTTCGTAGTCGAATGGACAGAATTGTTCAGAGCAAACTCAATCTTTGGTAATTGCTTAACCCAGTCTGCGTGGTTCAGTGGCTCACTTAATTTACTTAGCATGGGACCTAAGACACGATTAACTCGCTCTACCTGACCATTAGCACGGGGAGACGCAGTAGCATTCTTCACCTGAACAATATTATGCGACTGAAGGAATTCGGCAAATTCGGCAGAAGTGAAACACGTACCTCGATCACTAATAATTCGGCGGGGTCGGCTATAATTCGGAAAATACTGAGTCTCTAAAGTATGACAAACTTCTTGAGCATTAGTGGAGGTGGCAGGGTAAAGCTTAACAAATTTTGTGAATGCGTCGATAACAACTAGGAGAAACTTCTTTTTTGATTGCACAGACGGCAGGGGACCTAAATGGTCAATATGAATGGTATCAAAAGGAACAGGCCTCTTCGGAATGCTATGGAGAGTAGCATTGTTGTTTTGCGCGGAAGTCGAATAGTAAATACACTTAAGACAGTTGTTAATAAAGTTATTAACATAAGACTTCATATAAGGGAACCAATAATGTTTTTTAATTTGGGTGCAACACTTTTCAGTTGCAAGATGACCTAACTTCTCGTGCACCTCTCGTATTACACTATTTATCATTTCGGACGGGACATAAAGTTGCAGCTCCTTAGTTGGGGCTCGATGAAACACCACTCCATCTTTTAACTCGAAATCAGGGACGTCACCTTCTTCTAGACGCGTACGCAGCTTGAGGATTTCGGCATCACGACTCTGTGTCAACTGCAGTTGAAAATCTAGGTTTAAGTCGTCAACTGGAGCGGCAGTATCTAATCTACTAAGGGCATCAACATGAGGCATAGCTAGTCCGGAACGGTGCACAATGGTATAGTTATAATTTTCCAACAGCAATGCCCAACGGGCAATCTTGGCAGAGGAACCTCCATTCCTAAGTGTCAACGCTAGAGAGTTACAATCGGTGATAATCTTGAACGGAATAAACTTCAGATAGGTTTCGAATCGCTTCAGCGCATACACGATAGCTAACGTTTCCAGCTCATAGCTATGTAACTTTGACTCGGCATCGGAAGCCGTCTTAGAAAAATAAAACACTGGGTGGAATTTCCCGTCTGTCTGTTTCTGCAATAAAACTGCGCCAAACCCAGCTGAACTTGCATCACAGTGCAATTCAGTTTCGGACTTCGGATTATAGATGGATAACACTGGCGACTCTATCAACTTAGACTGTAGTGTCCGGAAGGATTTGAGGCAGTCCTCTGAAAAAACGTAAACCGTTTCCTTTTTCAGAAGGCGGGACATCGGATATGCTATTTTTGCGAAATTCGGCACAAATCGACGGAAGTAGGAAAAGAGACCCAAACAACGTTCCAGTTCTTTGCGATTGCGGGGTACGGGCAATCCGCTAATTGACTGCAGGTGAGCTGGTTTAGGAGTGATGCCTGAGGAGTTGGCTAGATACCCCAGGTATTCTAGTTCTCGATACGCAAAACGACACTTGGACAACTTCAGACACAACCCATTTATGCGTAGCGTGCGTAACGTTTCCTTCAGTACACTTAAATGATCCTCAAAATTATGTGACGCAATCAAAATGTCGTCCATGTATATTACCAAAAGTCTCTGATCAATAAGTTTTTTCAAAACGGAATACACAAATCGGGCAAATACTGGGGGACCATTACATAATCCGAACGGCATTCATAGATATTCGAACTGTCCATCAGGTGTAACGAAAGCAGTATACTTAATTGAATCAGGGTGCATCTTCACATGATGGAATCCATTTTTCAGATCTAGCACCGTAAAGAAGGATTTGCCACCAAGATGTTCGATGCAATCATCTAACAACGGGATCGGAAAATGGTCTCGGACAGTAATCTTATTCAGCGGACGGTAATCTACACACTTCCTCAGGGTATTATCTTTCTTACGAACTGGTACAATAGCGGAAGCATAGGGGGAACTACTATGACGGATAATACCAGCTGCCAGCAACTCGTCACAAATTTTACGCACTTCAGCCCGTTCATGATGGGATAGACGGCGGGGACGGCAAAAAATGGGAATAGAATTCGTAAGCTCTATTTTCATCTCGTAATGGAGGGGCCTAATCATTTCGGAGGGGACATCGCTATATGATAAGGAGATCACTTCTCGTAAGGCTATGGATTCTGCAGGCGACAGCGTTGGTTCCATATCGAACTCATTTCTGGCTACGTCAGGCACATCAATTGCGTTCATGGCTAATAGGGCATCATTTAACTCATCCACGGTTTGCATAGGGCAATCCGTGGCGGGGACACAGGGTGGCATTTTTTTGGACACAAGCTCATCTACACTAAGCGACTTATTTTCTTTTACATACACTGCGTGTTTGACAACGGGTTTTAACAGATCAAATGAGTTCAAGACAGCAGTTAATTTACTAGAACAATAAGAATCAGGTTTATTCAGTGCCAACAATCGACTCCGCGAGTATTTACATTGGAATTTACATAATTTAATATTAGCTTTACGGAGGAATTCTCTTCCTAAAATCATTGGCAGATTCGTAGCACTGTTCGGCAAAATACAAAATGTATGAAAAATAGTTTTATTACAGAGGCGTACGCTACAGAGGACTTCTCCCAATGAAATTAGTCGATTGTTTCCAAGACCGCGGTATTTGAGTTGAGTAAATCCTCGAGTATAGATGGGAGGCACTTCTGATTCACGAATGAAACTTTTAGGACTGCCAGAATCAAGAAGGGAAAAAATACGTTTGAACTCATTATCATTCATTTGATCTGTTATGAAGGCAGCACTCACCATTTGTAAACATTTAATTTCCTGAACTAAAGTGTCATCGGCATCACCATAGGCATCAGGATCGGCAACAGCAGCGTCGGTGGCAACAGCAGCAGCAACTCGAGCCGGGCAATTCCGGTACACATGTCCAACAATTCCACATTTGAAGCACGAGTTCACTGGTCGCAACGGCTTGGGGCATTGACTCTTGTAGTGCCCAAATGCTGAGCAGTTGAAGCACCTAACCTCACTTTGAGGGACTGCAGCACTGGTCGATGATGTCGGTGGAACTCTAGCACTGGCCCTTTGATTGCGTGGGGCAGCTCCTGAGGCAGCCCGTGAAGTGCGGACCACAGTAAGGGCTCGCTGGACGGCAGGCGGCGGCATACGACGGCGCTCGTATCGCTCCAACAACATCTTCAGCTCACGGACGGAAGTGGCGGCATACAACATACCGACAGTGGGGGATTGATCTTCAAGGCCATCAATGATCATGTCCACCAGTTCACTCTCCGGGATTGACGCCTGCATTGCAATTTCCTGCATCTCAATTGCATAACGGAGACAGGACTCCCCCGGCTGCAAATGGCGGCTTCGCAGCAAGGTATACACCTCCTCAGTGGTACGAGCACGCCCAAACTCCATCAGCAAAGCCGCTTTCAAATCCTCATAGTTGGTTATTGACACTGTTCGTAAGAAGACAGCAGCAGTGCCTTCAACCAATCGGCGGCAGGCGACCCATCGAAGACGCTCATCGAACTGCAGCATAGTAAATGCATCTTCCAAATCACAGAACCATTTATGGACATCATAGGCGTTATCGCCCGAATACCGGGGAACCATGGCTTCTATCACGCTAGCGTCGCCCACTCGCTGAGTGTTGGTATGTGTCGGCAGGTTTAACTGTTGCTGCAGATTCTTCACTTGCTGCTGCAGTTCCAACAATTCCTTCTGTTTTCGTAGACTTAGCAACTGCCGATCGATTACATCATCGGCCAAGTTTGCGTCGGCAGCTTGGACAGCTCGATTGTCGGACATACGCCCGGCAGAGGCTGTAGCATCAGAAAGATCGGCGGCGGAAGAACTTACAGCAGCGGCAGGGACATTGACAGCGGCGGCAGATGCATTGGCGGCAGCGGCAGAGGCATCGGAGAAAACGGCAGTAGAGGCAGAGGCATCGGAAAGGGCGTCAGTAGCGGCAGAGGTATTGGCAACAGCGGCATTAGCGGCAGTGGCATCGGCAGCAGAGGCAAGGACTGCAGAGGCATTGGCAGCAGCGGCAGTATAAGTATAGGCATTGGCAGCAGCCATAGGGGCAGAGGTAGCGGCAGCAAAATCATTGGCGGCAGCGGCAGAGGTGGTGGCAGCAACGTCATTGGCGGCAGCGGCAGAAACATCGGCAGCGGCACCGAAAGATTCAACAGAGGTGACGGTGGCGGCATCACTAGGGCCAACGATCGCATTGGTGGGGAGCTTTGACACTTCCGAAAAAAGGCGCTTCACTTGGGCCAATGTGGCTGACATCGGTACCTCCACTTGATGGGCCTTTAAAATTTTCAGCATTTCCTCTTTGGTTAGCACCATGTTTCCAATTCCACAATACGAAAATAAAAGTCGACGGCCGTTACTGTTCTTTTGCTTTTATATATGTATGCAGACTTACAGTTCGAAAGCGACTGACAGTTTGGCAGTCACTGTTTTTTTTTTTCTGGCGCCAACGTCGTTTGTACTTGGTGTATGTATGTATGTATGTGTGTGAATTCAGCGCGCGAACAACCACAATTATATACATACATACATATGTACGTCTTACTTCTTTTTTTCACAATTCATAGGAAAAATGTTTGCTGAGGGTATCCCACTTCTGAGATATAAAACTCGATTTATTTTAACTAAATTTAATATACAATAGTTTAATGATTTATATTCAAATAACGGAAGGCGGGTATATACAAAGATAGGGCGCGGCAGATTATTTAATTTGGATTAAGGCAAAATGATGCGTTGTCGTTCGCTGATCGAAAAAGAATAGAATGCATAGACACAGAACAAAAGTGACGCGGCTCAAGCTTGCCCACTTGCAATTTCATTTACCGTTGCCGGCACGCGTCTTTCATTCTCTCTCTCTTCGTCAGTAACGGAAGGCAAAGAATTTAAGAGGTCGGAAGAGTATAAAAAGGGAGACAAAGACTAAACTACTCTTTAGGGACGGGAGTACATTAACTAACAGACCTTACAGTATCCTATACTGTTGTTTATAATCTTGCAATCATTTGTGTGTATTTGTTTTTTTTTTTCATTTTTTTTTATTCATTTTTCATTTCTCCCTCTTTTTATATCCATTTACTTGGAAAGCTGTTGCTCCTACCGTTGCGACTCGGAAGGCCTTCTCCTCAACGAATTCATCCCGTCGTAATAGCAGCGAGTATAACAGCGGCAATGAGGAGCCACTTTTCGAGGCATCAGTGACAGTAAACAGTGATGATGACACGCCCACACCCACATCAGAGACGCCCATTGCTGGTGTCAGTTCAACACCAGTTACGGATTTCTATAGCAATGCGACGGTGCTCATTACAGGCGGCACTGGATTCGTGGGCAAAGTGTTAACAGAGAAATTGTTACGGTCCTTTGGGTTGCGTAAAATCTACATGCTGATACGTAGCAAGGACAACATGAGCGTGCAAGAGCGTTTACAGGGATTTTTCAATGAATCGGTAAGAAGAACTGACTGACTGATTCAGAGTATCCCATCCATCCCATCCATCCTATAATGTCAATCCTTAAACGACAATGACAGTAGCAGAGAACCCGATGACGAACTGTTTTGTTTGCTTGTCTCTCAAACAGATATTCAATACAATGCGCGAGGAGTGGCCAGAGTTGTTCGAAAAGGTGCATCCGATACGCGCTGATTACAGTGCCATCGACCTGGACATTGATGCCACCGACCGAGCAATGCTCTCGGCTGAGGTCCAGGTGAGTTCGTTTGCTCTTCCTATAATACCCAACCAAACCCCTATAACACATATCTATGTATGTATATGTATTGGTATATGTATGTATATCCTTCTCATTTTGAACAGTTTGTTGTTCAATCAATGGACTTTTGTCTGTCTGTGTGTTTGTATGAGTATGAATTCATCTCTCTCCCTCTCTGTGTGTGTGTGTGTGAAAACTTTTGTGTTTGCCTATCTTCAATGTGTCTGTCGCTTAGTCTGTCTGTCTGTCTGTCTGTATGTCGGAGCTGCCTCCGATATACGTAAATGTTGCATGCCAAAGGCAGGCGCCAATGTTTACGACAACAACATTGGATAGGTAAAGCGACGTCGTTTTATTTCCTTTTTATGATTTTTGTTATATACCCTTATATAAGCACAGCCATGAACTATTTCATACAAGTTATATAATAATATATTTAAACTCTCTTAATTACCAATTTTTAAATTATATAATTATTATTATACCGAGAAAGGCAGAACGAATTAAAAAAGGAGTAAAGAAGTATAAGTAAAGATTATCGAGAAGAATAAAACAATTAAAGAAGAACGAGTAAGAAATATGGAAAGAACAAGTAACTTAGAAATACCGAGAAAAAACCAACGAGTAAAGTAGAACGAGCAAAAAACATTGATAAAAGTAGAACGGGTAAAAATGAACATAAGAAAAACATAAAATGTAGAATGAACAAAGTATATCGAAAAAAGAACAATGAGGAATGTAGAACGAGTAAAGGATATCGAGAAAAGAATAACGAGACAACAAAAACGAATAAAGTAGAACGAGTAAAGAACATTGAGAAGAGAAGGACGAGCAAAGATGTACAGGTAAATAGAACAAGCAGAACAAATAGATAAAGATGCACGTGCTGAAAAGAAGGAGTAAATGGGAATACGGAGAAAAGAACGAATAAAGTGAAACAAGTAAAGAAGAAGAACAAAGAATGCATAACAAATCAAAATGGGTGAGTAGAAAACAAGTAATACAGAACGAGTAAGAATTAACTAGCGAGAAAAGAAATGAGTAAATAAGGAAAAATTCTAGTTGAAATATGTAAATAAAGAACGAGTAAACATAAGAGAAAAAGCAGTGAGAATAAAGCAGTAAAGAAAGTGACAAAACGTAAGGGTAAACTGCTTGCTATGGTCACTGGAAATCGAGACCGAAAATGGAGTGCAATGCATCCGACAGATTAAAGCTATAAAAATGATAAAAATAAAAATTATCAAACGTAAAGTAAGAGATTAAACGCAAATCTATCTGTCTAAGGGTATACAATATTCGTTTTTTGAATGATCCTTTTTCTATATCTTTATTTTGTAGTGTCTGCTTTTTTTTTTACACTCTGTTGTTGCGGCACAAAATATATTTTCTACTTTTCAGACAAAAATTGAAATCCCGCCACGTGTAGAGTTGCTGCTGTAGTTGTTGCTGCAGCTCCTTTTTTTTTTTTTGGTGTTTTTGTTGTTGTTGCTGCTGCTGCTGCTGCTGCTGGTTATAAAACACAATATATAAATAAATGAAAATTCCTGTGCATGCTTCAAGTGTTTGGCATGCGCGCGAGCCATTGTCCTGCCAGCCGCATCCGCCGCTTTTATTTTTATTTCCCTGGTTCTTTGCCTTATTCTTCTTTCGTTTGTTTTTTTTTTTTCGGTTGTTTCGTTTTGTGTGCAAAACATTTTGCATACAAGTCACTCACTCAGTCACTCACAACCCATGACCATGCGAAAAAGAGAAACAAAACAAAAAAAAAAAAAAAAAAAAATATAGAAAAAAAATTGCAGAAAATAGAAAGGATTGGGATTGGGATTGTGTCTGCTTAGTCCTTGCACTGTTTTAAAACTAAAATTGCTTTGTTGTCAATGTTCAATGCACGCTCTGTCGGCGCCCATGAAGTCAGTCGCATGCTCTCAGTTTCGTGAGTGAGGGGGGGAGGTGCAGGGTTTTGTCGAGAGGATTGAGGAGGAGTGGGTTTATCATCAGGCAAACGCAACCAACGAGAGCAAAGGATGGCGAATAGTATGTGGCAAGTGGGAGAGGCTTTCGCTCCCCTTCTGTACTAGACACTAGGACTACTACTACGACTACTACTACTACTACTAATACATACTACTACATACTACATACTACTATTGCTAGTCGCTTCTGTTTTGTATGCAGCTCTTGTGCATTTTGCATGTGCTTCCTGCTGTTTGTTCGTGTTGAATTTTCTGCTCCTACTATTTCTTTTTTTACTTTATTTTTTGTTTTTTTTTTTTTTTTTTGATCTTTTTGTAGGTATTTGGCATATTTTGGGAACATTTTTTCAATTTTTAATATGCATTTCTATGCATCGTGGCTTGCGCTTTTTTTCTTCACTCTGTCTCTTTTTTTTTCGTTTTCTTTTTAGATTGTCTTCAATGTGGTGGCATCGGTGAAATTCAATGAAAAACTAAGTGATGCCATTGACATTAATGTTCTGGGTACCAAAAAGATACTCGATTTGGCCATGGAAATGAAGCAATTAAAGGTAAATTGAGTGTTAAAGTAAATCAAATCAATTTCCTTTCTTTTATTTAGTTCAGTGGAAAAAAAAAGCAATTTATTATATATGTATATAACCTGGAACGATTAATGCTATGGATTTAAGGGATAACATTTTCAAAAAACTGCTTAAAGCTTAAAGAGAATTTGCTATTCCATGGTAAAAGCTTGTGGCGCATTTATGGTGGATAGGGGGTTGGGGGAGGGGAAAGAAGCCAGCAAATAAAAAGTTAAATATTCACATATCGCGCATTTAAGTAACCAAAATACATAATTCCCCTGTCTGTGTTATGGATGGATGGAAAATATTTGTGTATGAATTTTAATATTTACAGCAATGTATATTCCATCTCTTTCTCTCTCTCTCTTTTTTTCTCTTTTTCTCTCTTTTTCTCTCTCTTTCTCTCTCGCTCTCTCTCTCTTTCTCTCTCTGTCTGTTTCATTCTGCTTATCACTCTTTTCTTGTTTCGCATACACTGTGCATATTTTATGGCGTTGGCGGGCAAACAATTTCAACACAATTCAATCAACATTCGACATGCGTTTTACCGTTCCCACATCCGAAACTGGCACCGCTACCATTCTCTTTCTCGCCCCTCTCACCTCGTCTTCCTCTTCTCTTCGACAAACATACATATATTTATCCTACGGGCAGTCCTTCGTCCACATATCGACACTGTATTGCAATTGCAATCGCAAATTCATCAAGGAGCAAGTGTATGAGAATGAAATTGGCTACGAAAAAATCATGCAGGTAAAATGCCAATACGACCAATACCAATAACAAACAAACAAACACACAAACAAACATACAAACATACAAACATACAAACAAACACACAAACAAACATATAAACAAAATAAAATAAGAAATTTGCATTTTTTTCCATGAATATTATTATTGGCATAATATTATATATGTATATATGTATATGTTTGACAGATCTATCGGACATTCGATGATGAAACTTTGGAAAAGCTGAGACCATGTCTAATTGGCCAAATGCCCAATACATATACCATGACCAAAAAGTGTGCTGAGAATTTGGTGAATCATCGTGCATTTCATTTACCCGCAGGAATATTTCGACCACCCATAGGTGAGTGGTAAGGGTTTCGAGAAGGGAAGGGGGAATGTATTATATTGCTACTGGTACTATTACTACCAATGCCAATGCTGATACTGAAGCTGAAGCTGGAGCTGGAGCTAGAACTGACTGGGGAGGTACAATTTATTGCGGTTTCAAACTTGACTTAACCAACTAATTGTCAGATAATTAGCCAAAAATGCTCTGGGGCATGCAAAAAGGAAAATGGAAAATGGAAAACAAGAAATTGCAGCTAAATTCTCAATGTGGATTTCCCAAAAGGTTTTTTTTCTTCTTCTTTTTTTTGTAAGCAAAAACATAGGAAAAACAAAAAGAATATGAAAACTAAAAAACGAAATGAATTAGTCAAGTCGAAGCTAGGTTACCCTAACTTTAGATTTATGCGTTATGTACTAAGTTGGATTATTCAAAACATGACTTACAATAGATGAGAATTCACTGATTTTGGGGTACATATATGAATATATATTTCTCTTTGATCAAGATGTTTGTATCCCCTAATTTTTTTTTCCTTCAACAAAGTGTATATACCCCAATGGGCAAGCTTATATAAATATTTAGAGAAATTTTCGTGAAAAATGAAAAAAAACAGTGTTGCATTTTGTATATAACCCAAAGTCACCACCCCTGCCACCTTCGAAGAACAAAAAAAAAAAAAAAAAAAAAAAAAAAAAAACACAGAAAAATAAAATAAAATAAACGTAGCTGATAAAATGCATGTGGAAAAAGTTTTTTCCTCAGATGGAGACCAAAAAAAAAAAAAAAAGAAGCAGGACCAGAACCAGAAATCAGAGTCAAAAGCGGAGATGGAGTAGGAGTTAGAGTTAGTTCGAGAACAAAGCAGAAACAAATTTTCATTTATTTCTCTAACATACGAAAAAAAAAAAAATTGAAAGACGGAAGGGCGGGTAGCAGCGACGGTGGCGGTGGCGGTGGCAATGGAGTGAGGAGCACAATGGAAAATTCAAGAGCAAAACTTGCAATGGGGACTCAGGCATATCAGTTAGTGCCATGACAGCTAAAAGGAAGGTGGAGAGGGGGGATCCAGGAGAACAGTAGCAGAACCATTATCGCTTTTGGCTATGGTGAAAAATCAACAAACGACTCCAACACCACACCCAATACCCGCTCTTTGACTTCATCTGCGACTCCGAGTGAGTCCTGATCCACCAAAGCAACCATTAATTCTTATTTATTTGCAGTAATGTCAACGTACAAGGATCCATTTCCCGGCTGGACTGATAATTTGTACGGGCCATCAGGTTTATGCACTTGGTCGGCCCGGGGACTCGTACGTTGCATTTACGGTACGGCCAGCTGCAAAGCGAATATGGTGCCAGCCGATTATGTGGTGAATGCAATGATAGCAACCGCCTGGGACATAGCCAGAAGGTTAGTTCAACTGCAGTTGCAACATCAAAAAGCAACAACTACCAGCAGAAGGAGCAACGGGAGCATCGGTTGCATCTGCTGGAGCTGCTGGAGCTGGAGCTGGAGCTGAAAGTAAACGAAAGATGTTTGCCTTAGCTTCGTATCTGCTTCAATTTCGATATCCATGACCATGTCCATATTCTTATTCGTGTCCGTATCCTTATTCAAGTTCATGTATTTGTGTTTGCCTTTAAAAGTTGTAAAGAAATTTTAACATCTGCGTGTGTGTGTGTGTGTGTGTGTCTCTGTGTCTGTGTGTTCCTTTCGCATGTGTCTCTATGCCTGAGAGAAATTAAATTGTTAAGGTTGATGGAGCACATTATATTGAAGAAGAAGAAGAAGAAAAAAAGAGTTAACGAGACAGCAAAAAAACAACACGAGTTATTCTCCAAAAAAAAAAAGAAAAGTGGAAAGTTACAATTTAGCAAAAGTTTTTGGAATTTAAATTTTTACCTTTAAAAAAGTGTTGTTTAATTTGAAATTTAGATTAATATTACAGTTAATGGAAAATTGGTATATTTTGCAAATGGTTCGGACTAGACTACTGAGTCCTTTTTGTAGATTATTTCTAAAAATTTGATAGATTAACTTTTTGAATTAGCTCTACTTTAAATAAAGTAATATATTGAGACATTTCAACAAGTTTGTAAACTTTTATGAATTAGAAGTTTATTTGGTATTTAATAATAATATTATATGATTTAAAAAAACTGATCCAAGAATTCTTGAGAGAGTGGGACGAAGCAAACATATCATTAAATAGATTAAATTCTTGAACTTAATACATTTTCTTTTACTTTTTTTTCGATCAATTTAATTTCTATTCCAGATATAATGTACGACAAACGCAGATTGATATAAAGTACGAGCTGCCTGTTTATAATTATGTATCTGATAAAAATAATATAACTTGGGGTCAATATATGCATCTATCACGTCAAGGTTTCCATGAACCATTCGACAAGGCGCTTTGGTGAGTAGCTTACATACTTTTCCCCCTCAACCCCCCTTTGCCAACCCATTGCAGTGCATTTAATCTAAAATATGAATTGTATTTCTTTTCATTTTCTTTTTTTTCTTCTTCTTTTGTTTTGAAATAAAACCAATCCAAATGCTCAACGCCATCGGACAAAACACGAACCATTCGCATATTGTACCACTATGTGGATTGGGGCACATGTCTAATCCAATGCTTAAATATTGCCAAAAAATTTCTGCGGGAACGGGAAACGATTTATCTACGCTTTGGCTAATACCTTGAAACAACGATACGAAACCTGAATGAATATAACCCACAAAAAAAAAAAAAAAAAAACGACAAAAAAATTGAATCGACAAACCGATTCAAACAACGTAAACCAAAAAAACCTCGAAATACACACACGCACACACACACACACTCATACACAAACAAAACAAAAAAAAAAAAAAACGAAAAATGGCAACTAAACCAAAATCGAACCAAAAATGCCACATGGAAACGTTTTACGTTCTACGTTTGCCATTCAACCTATTCCATCTTTTACTCTCTCTCTCTCTCCCTCCCTCCCTTTCACTCTCTCGCTCTTTGTCTCTCTATCCCCACTCACGCTCTCTTCTTTACTCTTTCTCGCTGGCGTATGTCCGCCGCATTATTGTCACAGGTGCTTCTCGTACGTTATAATACCATCGAAGCCTCTGCATTGTGCAATTGCATTTTTCTTGCACAATATCCCAGCTTATATTTTAGATTTAATTGCCATGGTCACCGGACAAAAGCGCATGTAAGTATACACCTACACACACACATACACACATACATACACATACACAATCGTCCACAAGCAAACGGCGAGGGTTGCCTGAAAAATGCGTACAATGTAGAATGCGTTCGGCTTGTTTTCTTTAATGATTCAAAAAAAAAAAAAAAATTATTATAAAAAATTTTAAACAATTAAATGAAATATTTTTCGATTAAAAACTAATATTTGACAAGAGATAACAAAGGAATTTAAGTAATTGGAAGTTACATTAATTTCCAAACAATTTTAAAAAATTGAATATTTTTTTTTTTTTTAATATTCAACTTTATATTTGCAATTCCTTTCATAAATGAAAGTTTTCAATTTTAATTAAATAATTTGTTGCCATAGTCTAGTTAATAATTTTCAAGCAACCTTCTTGCAAATACAGATTGAATATGTCCTCTAAGGTGGATGTTGTTGCTATATTCGATGTATGGGTGTATTTTGTGTGGGTTTTAGGTTTGCTACATTGAATGGATTTTAAATGGTACATGGAAAGGCAATTGAATTGGTTGTTAAATGTATTACTATTGATCCATTAATTGAGAATATCGATTATCCGAATAAGTTTGTCCCATCAATACTAACTATGAGGATAAATAGAATGCAAAGATATTGCAATAGTAGATGATAAACTAATACTATGAAATATATAATATATATTTCTTTCTATATATTTAGAGGAAATCTGTTAATGTGTTTGTTGTCATTGTCCTTGTAAAGATATGTCAGATTTAGCTATAATACAGTTGAGTTGATTAATTTTTTTGGGTTTTAGAAGATAATTCTGTAATCTCAGTGTAAGTGTATATTTAATTCGTTGTATTTGTTCGAATCGGGTTTTCCTTCCAAGCTTGTTTTGTTCACAAACCAATACAATTGAGCACTGAGCACATGCATTATATTTAACAAATTGCAATTAGAGCGCATTAACTTCAACATTTGCCCATTTATTTATGGACTAACTACCGAAACTTAACCTAAAGCATTTAACCCAGAATAAAAAAATAAGAGAGCGAGAGAGAGCGAAAGAGAGAGGGGAAATCGATATCTATACCAATATAAATTTATTCTACTCTTCACTCACCTGCTCATCTCTGTTCTTGTAGGTATGTAAAGGCTTATAGTAAAATCTCTCGCATAATCAATATGATGTCCTGGTTTGGGTTGAAGGAATGGCAATTTGCCCATCGCAACATTGATGAATTGAACGAGCTGTTGCCTAGCACGGAGCGAGCGAAATTGCAGTTTAACATAGCAACGATTAATTGGAAAGAATATTTTCACTCATATCTCAGTGGGATCAGGCGTTATTTCTTTAAGGATAATGCTAACGATAATAAATTACAGCAACGCAAAACTATTTATCGCAGGTGAGTCAGACTGAACACAAGATGAATAAGATGAAGAAGGAGACAGTAAAATAAGAGAGAGAGAGAAGTGTGTGTGTGAGAGAGAGAGAGAGTGAGACTTCTCACTAAGTACTTTTTAATTACACTTTGTTTGGCTCTTTCCATATTCCGCTACACCTTCTGGCTCTTGCTTCTGCTATTGCAACTGGACTTGGTCTTGGTCCCGGTGTTGGGGACTACCTTCGTTTTGGTCTCCTTCGACTGTCGCCCTTCGAACTCTGCCCTCCGTCTCACCTCTTCAATTCAACAGGATGCTCTTCGTGCACTCGTTGCTAAAGACGACATTTGGTCTTTCATTAATTATGTGCATACTCAAAGTTTATCTAAGGATTTTCAAAATTATGCCAAAGATTGCCTTATAAGCCCAAGTAGCTGCTCATCATTATAAATTATAATCAAAAACCATAGGAAAAAGATGAGCAAAATGTGAAATGGTAGCAAAATGTTTTAATAATAAAGTCGAGTCAATTCTTAAAGTATTTTCGCATTACTCATACGCAATGTGTCTGTGGCTGTGTGTGTTTCTGTCTGAGTGTGTGTGTGTGTGTATGGCTGCTGCTAAAACAAAAAGTTGTTTCTAACTTTATTTTTTTTTTCTTGTGGCATTTTTTTGTTGACAGACTTGGCGTATGTCTACCTGAACTTTGTGTGGTTTGCTTTTCTCATTTCTTTCTTTTTTTTGTTTCTTTTTTTTTTTTTTGTTATACATTTTGTTGTCACGCTAAGGTCTTTGAAATATGATGCAATTTCTGGTGCGATAAAGTTGCAAGGATGCCAAGGACTAGCGACTAGCAGCGCATCAAATATGAGTAGAAACTTGTACTTTGCTTCGATGGGGCATAACAATGAGAAGGGGAACCAATGAAATACTCTACCGCAAAATAAAACCAAAATCAAAATGCATATTATGGTTAATTTATATTTTAATTCAATTCAACTAAATTGTATGCTAATCGGTTGTGATTAGTCCTCAATTTCTGTACGATTATTGGTATCTATATTTATTAAAACTATTTTGTTGTTTTTAGATTTAAGAGACAAGGTAAGGCTCACACATGTTGCCATAAGAATCAAGTGATGTGCCCCCGGATTTTAAGATTGATATTGATATTGTATATATATATACGCAATGTGTGAAAACTATACATAAACGAAGTACATTGCAACATTGTTTTTAATTGTTTTCACTGTACTTGTAATTGATCGATGAGTATAGTTTGCTTGTACATTCTACATACATTTGTAACATTTGAAATGTAGGGCATTTGCTAAGGTCCATAAGTTATAATAATATTTTTTCAAGTACCCCAAAAGAAAAATGTTTCCGAAAGCCAACGTAAACATCGTGACAAACACACACACACACATACACAAACATAACCTAAGAGAAAGAGAGTGTGTGAGAGAGAGAGAGAGACAGAAAACGAATGAAGAAAGAAGATATATGCCATATACATACCGTATTACATATATAATTTTAGTTAAAAGTTTTATTTTTCGCATATTTCATAGACTTTTTTTTTACTTTGCCTGAAACTTTTGCCATGTTGTTTCCATATTTCATGAGTAAAAGCAAGAAAGACAGAGACAGAAATTCAGAGAGAGAGAGAGAGGGAGGTTGAGAAGAAGAGAGGGATAGGGAGAGAGAAAGGTGGAAAGAGCAAGAAGTTGTCGAGGCTGGGCATTCATTATTGTGTAATATTTTTACATTATTTTATTATAAATCAACAAAATGCACTCAGCACACACAAAAGTTGCAGCGGCTGCAACAGCGACTGCGCAGCCGGCAGCAAGAGTAGCAACAACAATAACAACAACAACAACTGCAAAAGCAACAACGGCAACAGCAACAGCAACAGCAACTTCTGCCGCTGACAGCAGAAACACATTAAACGTCATAAAATGCACGAACAGCGAAAAAGTCTTCATCGCAAAAGGGCATTGGTTGTACAGAAGCGGGAGGTGGAGGAGGGGGTGATGGAATGGGGTCGGTGGTAGTGGTGGTGATTCTGCTGCTGCTGCTACTGCCGGTGGGTATCCTTTTTGCTTTCATAATTTATTTTTGCTTGAATTAATGTGCACACTTTTTTTTTTTGCCCCTTTTTCTCTCTCTGTCCCTCCCTTTTTTCTCTCCGTGTCTTCTTCTTGCACTTGGTTGCACAGTTGGCCCGTTACCTGATAGCAGATTCCCATCCCTTCACCTTCATTCCCTCATTTTCCATCCCGCCGCCTCCATCAAGGCTCTTTGTGTATGTGATAAGCGAAACGTCATAGCTGGCATACAAAAATTACTTTCAAAAATTATCATAAGTGCATTATAGTGGGTGCTGCCTGTGTGTGAGCAGGTTGTGCCAAACCAAGTGTGGAATAGTAAAAGCAAAAAAAAAAATAAAGAAAATGAAAAAATAAATCACAAAATATACGAAGCAAAACAAATTTGAATCAAAAAATTTCAAGTATCAAAATGCTCTGCTTAAGAATATCGAAAATCAAATCAAAATTTGTTATATATTTAAAAAATTGTTCAACTATTATTAGTAAATTATTGAAAAATTAAATTAAAATTAGAATTAGAGTATCTTAGCTGGATTCGATTTAGGAAATTTTGTTGTATTATTGTTTATACTTACTTAAGTAATTAAGTATTTTTAGTATAAATACAAACAATATTATCAACTACTTCACCACAATTACTAGAGCAAACAAAATGTTGCTTTGTTTATTTATCCGAAATTCTAGTTTGTGTTGATTAAATGAAAACAATTTCAATTGCTAGCCTACAGGTAGGTATAGTTGGTATATATAGTTTGCTTTTGGATTTCAATTACCAATGGATTTGTTAAGTAATCATTAGACCAAATTGTATTAGTTAGCATAAGGATTTTAAAATAAAACCAAAAAGTATTCAATGTGAATTTTTTTTAGTAAAAGCTATCTAACTTAAATGTCCTTAGGTATAGCCACAACTCAACCGAAATTTTGCCTAATTAGTTTGGTCCTGACGTCTGACGGCTAGTTTGAGAGTGCAGTGAAGCATTTTTAACACACCCATAAAGCGAATGGGAAGTAACAGAGATACAGATGAAGGATGTAGGGGTTGGCGGGAGGTAGCTTCAGTCAAAAGGAAACGAGACATCCGCTAAAAAATTTTCTTTCTTGGTCATGGATTTGCGTGCAACTTCATCAGCTGCCAAATGCAAATGCATAGCCATCAGCTGTGTATGTGCAAGAGCAAGTGCAAGTGCAAGTGCAGTCAGCGGTGATAATCAAGTCATGAGCCAACTGACGGGGCTACAACTTCCCCCGCCCCGCCGGTCACCAGCGACCCCTAACTTCTTCTTTCAGCCCCTTTTGTGCGTAACGCTGTGCAGCGAAGAAGAATAAGACTAGGAGGGTATATAACACATAATATACAGAAGGTATAAGGGCATTGGCGGCGTATGAGCAATATTTGCTCCCAAAAAAGTAGGCAACACATTTACCAGCATGTAGAACATGAAGAATAAGCCAAGACGACACACAACGCATAAATCAAAACGATTTTTGCCAACTAAAACTGCAAACATGGAACAAAATATTTACTAGGTAAACTCATTTCGGGCATGTTGTGTGTGTGTGTGTGTGTGTGTGTGTGTGTGTGTGTGTTTTAACTGTGTGTGTAGATTTTTAATTTAAAACAACATGCCGGATGGGATCGAAGCAGTAGTAGTAGCAACAGCACCTGGAGACCTTGGCAACAAAATGCCTTAAAAGGCCATTAGTTGTTTGTCTAGGGCTGCCTAATGTGCTCTTGTCAAAGTCCAAACATACACACACACACACATTGGCAAACATAGACGCAGTGCCCTTACCTGTGTGCTTGTGTGTATGTGTGTCCTGTCTCTGGACATGCAAAAACGTAGCAGCAATAAAGAAGATTTGTGTGGCTCTAGCATTTTGTGGATACAACAAAAATTTTTTTTGCTTTTCCTTTTTTTTTTTTTTTGCTTTCTCTTTTCGTGTATTTTTTTTTTTTTTTTTTTTTTTTGCAAAATCTGCAGAAAATCTCAGGCTGGCAGAGAGTCAAGTCAAGTTTGGTTTAGGCTAATGACCACAGAATGGCTGCTGTCTCAGCCACAAGATATTGCAGTCATCCAGGACATACATATACACATACACATACAGGCAAACATATACAAGAAGATAGAGGGTCAAACTGTGTGTCCTTTTCATGGTAGAAAGAATGAACGATGTTGGCATATATTGCAGGTGATGACAAGACCTAACGGACAGATTGCAAAAATGAAATGAATGATTGAGTTCATAAAACAAACATATTAAAGAAAGAGAAAGGAAATACCATCACAATGACATTTGTCGAAAAGTTCTTCATTAGTTCTGCTTACCAATTGTGCCGTGACTGAAATGAAATTGAAAGAAAAGCTATTTAATCGATGATTATCTTTAAAAATAACTTAATTTTTAATACAATAAATTCGAAAAAGATAGATATTGCAGGTTTTTCTTTCGATTAACAGTATGTCAAAACCAAAGAATTATCAACCTTCTCAGAAATGTAATTCCAACGCTTTAGATTAATTTTGAAATATTTTCATTTATTTCAACTATTCATTTATGTATGTATGTCATATCTTAAGGAATGCATTATGAAATATTTCATGTGATTAATTAATATTTAGATATTTTCACTCAAATTGTGTGTGGTAAGCATTTGGTATTACTTATTATAGAATACAAATGCTGCCGCAACATGTGGCTAATGCCTCAAAATGGACAATTATTTGGCAGAGAGCTGCATTTTACGTTACCTTCGACTCCTCTTTATTTCACTGTGACCATTTCTCATCCTTCTCATGCACAGTTTACCTCAGTTTAATGTCCATTATCGATCCATTTTACTGGGCAACATTTGGTTGAGCTTTCAATGCCAAGTCTGGGGCACATTAAATTTTTGGTTTTCTTTTTTCCCACTGTTTGTATATGTGTGTGTGTGTGTGTGCGAGTGTGTGTGTCTGTGCGAATGTGAGTGTGTTGTTTGTGTTGGTACAACTTTCAACGGTTGCTCCCCAAAGATTACCGCAAAATGCACAATGGTAAAATAATCATAATTGCATATAAAATGTTAATGGGCAATGGAGCAAAGCCAGCCGAAGAAAAAAACAAAAAAAAAAAAAAAGGCAGAGCCAACAAACTTTTTAATACACCAAAGGACACATTTGGGCCCTCAAACTTGGCCAACGTGAGGCTCGTCGCAAAATGCAAAAACAATTACCAAAACTTTCAACGTTCAACAACAAGAACAACAACAACAGCAGCAATACATATTTATATATATATATATATATGTATATATATATATATGTATACGAAAACAACAAAAAGTCAAACCAAATGTGTGGGGAAATTTTCCAAGCACAACTTTATGCTTTCTTTCTTTATTTTCCTTTTATATTTTTCCATTTTTTTCCTCTCTTTTTCTCTCGCTCCCCCTCCGTTTTGTTTTTGGCTCGTTGCTTGTTGCTTTTTATTGGTTATTTGTTGGTGTCTTTTCGCTTTTCAGTTTTTTTTTTTCTGTTTTAGTTGTTGCTGCTTTTGCTTTCATGTTTTCATTGCCATGTTAAAAGTGGCAAAAAATGAGCTCGGGCCAAAGCATTAGCAAGCAGCCCTCTCTCCCACCCCGAATTCATCCCCCGCTCCATGTAACACACCCCACCAAAAAATGCTTGAAACACTTAAATTTACATAATTTCCGGTCCACATCACCTAGGCCAGGACCTTCTCCTAGAGCAGCAAGTAGCGGGATCAGCTGGGGCGGCCGTGGAAAACTTTTTGTTTATAGTGTATTTGTGTGTGTGTGTGTATATTGGCGGGGGAGGACAGAGCGTTGGATGAAAATGGTTGGCAATATTTTTAACGCTTCACCATTTTTAGTTGAATTTTTCTTCTTATTTTTTTTTTTTGTTGCTTCTGTGGTAGACCAACGCACATAGTCAATGGTGTGTATGTGTGTGTGTGTGTGTGTGCCTTTGTTTTCCCATGCAACAACTGTGTTGCAGGCTGCGGGCTGCATCCTACTAACTGCTAACTTGTTGTGGTTGCATACACCAAAGCGCCAACTTTTACAGACGCTTAGCAATTATGGCAAATAGGAATTTTTATTGGCAAAATGCCCAATGGGAGGGAGTTCACTTGAATGATGAGTGAGTTGTTTGGTGGGAAGCGATGATGGGATGGGATTGGGGGAAACTATCAAGGGATACAAAAGCCCATAGATCAATATCGCCACAAAAATGAACCAAGTGAAGAGCAAGTAAAGAGAAATAGAACATGAACTAAATACGTGAACTTTATTTCAAAATTGAAAGTAAAGTTAAGTTTCTAACGATATCTAGAACTAGGACAGACAAAATGAGAGTTATTTGCACTATATGTATATATATATATAACTTTAATTATCATATGAGAAGTAGAATTTTTATTATTTTATGAGCTGACAAATTGATTAAATTTAAGCTTCTCTTTAAAAGAAGAAATCTTTCATTGTGGGGATATATACATATATATGAAATAATATTCTTTCGGACATTTAATGCAACTTTTGGTTTTTTTTTTCTAAATTTTCGCCGATTGTCTAAATTTATGAAATTTCCTTATTTGCTTCTACAAATTTCATGTTCATTTTATCCATTTAAAAAAAAAAACACGCTTAAAAATGAGAAATTCATTAAATTCTTTAAGCTTTTCCTACACGAATATGGCAACTTTTTCTTTTTGGCAAACAATAAAAATGTCATTTCGCAAAATGATATATGGGATATTATGTATGTATGTATCAAATATGTTGCTCATATGCGGAGCCTTCTCAAGTTTTATACCTAAAAATCACGTACTGAAAACTTGAACAGAACTGGAACTGAACAAAAAAAAAAAAAAATGAAGCGAAGAAAAACAGGAAAAACGATGCAGAGGAATTTTCGATAATTCGTTGGGAATGAAGCATATTCATAGCGATGTTTGAAAAAAAGAAATGGAGGAGGGGTGCTGAAGTAGTGGTGGCTATGTTGGTTGGAGGGTTTCATTTGGAAAGGAGAACTTTTTCTTGTTGCCGACTGCATATTAATTTTAAATTTGTAGCATACTTTTCAGCGCTCTCGCATACACATAAAGACACACACACAGACATACACATACACATACACACATATATACACACCACACGCATACAATAAAAAGAAAAATTTGTACTTTGCATTAACAAAGTCATAAATTTTCTCAAAAAGGCTGACAGTTTTCATATTTTTTTTTGACTTTTGCTATGCGAGGAGATCTGAGACAGCAGACTTGTGAAGGGGGGGAGGGGGGGTAAAGGCAAATGTCTGCACCTCGATGAACAAGTCGAACAAGTGATAGGAGTCAGTATGGGCATGGCTAACACACCAATGTAATAGTTACTCTACACCTTCAGATTCCCATTTAGGGTTATGCATACGAAAGTATTTTGAAATTGATTTATTATACGACCCAAAAGTTTAACAATTTTCAATATATTCTGACATCTTTTGACATACTTAAGTATGCAAATCAGATCTATACATATATTAAAATTGTAGAAACCGATTTCTAATTTTTCTAGATATTTCCCAATATGCTTGTCGTCATTACCGATTGATGGAAATTAAAGTTTCACATTGATGATGTCTGAGATGTTTTTGTCAACACTCCGTTTCGAAGTTTGCCAAGTAAACCGATACCACTCCTGGTGCATTGACCAGTTAGATTCAGCCAAGTCTCTTGGTTGTGACTTATCCCAATATTGCACCACCAGCAGGCCAGTATGGACAGCCTCATATGTTAACGTTCTTGTGATTACCTTCAACAACACGGGTTGACCATTTTGTTACATTGACAATGTCATCTCGTGTTTGTTGACTCGAGAGTTGCTCCATCTTCTTGGTGCAATGTCACGCTCAATCGTATTTATTGTGAATTTATTCTTAAACCACGATCCCGAGGAGGTTAAAAAGGAAGAGGCTGCTCCCAAGAATATTCTGCCACCACCCAAAATTGGAGTGACTGACTACCATCTAGGCCAATGAGGCTGAAAATGTTTGCAGTGCTGAAGATTGGATTGAGGATAGCTTCAAGACCTTAAAGGGGCCATATCTAACTGGCTGACAAAGTAAATGATCAATGGAGCTATTGAGGGATTATATAGCACAAATAATTACCATACCAAAAATAAAAATAAAAAATAAAAAATAAGCAACTCCCTAAACCAATATTTTTCTGAATAAATCTCTTCAGGGCGTTAGATTCACTAAATATAGAAATCCTTCTAGCCCAGTTTACTCAGCATTGGTTTTTTTTATTTATAAAAAATATCTAAAGATGATCTTTCAAATGTCCATGAACAGCAATAATTAATTTTTTATTTTAGAATAAAAAAAAACAACAAACAGAGGTACATTCCGATCTCCCCTATCTTGTTTTCTTTTTAATTATTATCTTCCCTTCATATCAAGTCCATTCCACTTAATGTGTGTTGACGATGATATTCTAAATTATTATAAAACATTAAACAAAGTTTTTTGATGTGCTTTCTTTTCTTTTTTTTTTAACACATTTGAGTTTCCTTTTGTTGTAGATATTTTGCAATTAACTTGAACGATCAAAGGCTGTTGGCTTTTGTTTTATCTGTTTTTACCCTTGACTTATTAACTTAGCCAAAGGCATTTTGCATCGATTATAATAAGTCAGTGCAATGAGCAGACATCAACAACATCAAAATTAATAACCCTCAGTCAGTTGAAGAAGATGGGTAGACGAGAGACGTTCTCATAGAGAGAGAAAGCTATGCAATAAAAAATTCTTAGTATAAGTAAAAGATGAAGAACTGATTTTGCTCAGTTACTTTGAAGTTTCAACTGCAAGCAACAGACTTGGCTTGAGGCAACAAAAACAACAAAAAATTGCAAAAAAAAAAGAAAAAAAAAATGAAAAACAACAATACCAAAACTGAATGCAAAAGGAGCAACAAGACAAAAAAAAACACAGCAGAATGCTCCTTATCATCGTTCTCGTCATCATCATCATCATCAGCAGCAGCAGCAGCAGAAGCAGCAGTAGAAGGAACAGCTGCAGGAACAACAGGAGAGACAGCAGCAGGCAGCAGAAGGCATCAGCGGAACATCAACTTGACTAGCGTTTGCTTCATCAATGCCAGAAATGGGTTGAGTTAAGAGATGAGATGAGATGAGTTGAGACGAAACGAGATGAAATGAGCTGAGTTGGTGGTACCCTTGGGGCTAGTATAAGAAATCACAGAGAGAATGCAATTTAAGTAATAAAAAAGAAAAAGAAAACTAAAAAAAACACAGTGAACAGGCACAGGAGTAGACGCTATATATATATATATATATATAAAAGATTTTCATATACTTTTTTATATTGAATGAATCCATGTCACTTCAAATTAAAAAGAGTTTTTTGTTTTAGATTAAGAAAGAAATCAAATGTTTTAATTTTATATATTTAATTACTGTCCTTGCAAATGTATTGAATTACCCGTCTTGAGTGTGTTCATAATTTTAAGCTTCCTTTTTTTTATTTTCTACTCTTAATGTTTCTTTGTTCGTTTCTTTTGCCAAGCTTAATAACCATTTGACCAAACTAAAAACTAATACCTGTTACGAATAGTGGCTAGAGTGGTGGTGGTTGTTGCTTGGTAAAGGGGGTTAAGGGTACTAGGCAACCGCAAAGAGCATAGCAAACAAAGTGAACTGTAAATGCATGTTCTTTTCGTTATGGGTTTTTTTTTTTTTTTTTTTTTTTTCATTTTACCCTCTTACTCTGACTCAATGCGGTTCTCAGCGTTTCGTTTGCACAAAGAAAACAAAAGCAGATGCAATGAAGATGCAACATGCAGCGTAAAACCAACTTCTTTCCCCCTCCCCCTTTCCATATTTAACCTCCCTCCCTTCCCTCACACACAGTTGTTTGGTACTCACCATTGGGAGGTAGCCCAACTCTGGCTTACAATATTTTACTCATGTGTGCCCGGGGGCTATGTTGGACGTGCTTTTGTTCTTTCACATCCTTCTGCAGAAACCCCTTCTACTCGCAACAAACGTCAGACCCTCAGCTGCCCCATGGCTTATGCTACACATATTTTTTTCTTTCTGTTCATTTTTTTTTTTTTTTTTTTTTTAATAAATTATAAATTGCTGCAAATATATTTGCAGCGCCGGGATTACATTTATCCTCCTCCCACATACGGTGCACTTCTCTTCTGAATGCTGAAGCAACACGCTTGTTTGCATTTCGCAAGTTTCTACTTGTTCTTCATCTATTTTCTGTTCTTTTAGTTTTGTTCTCTTCGTTAGTTTTTTTTTCTGTTTTTTATTTTTCTACTCTTTCTTTTTTTTTTTGTTGCCCATGCCCCAAGTGTGTGGTTCTCGGCCCCTTTCTTACTTCCCTTTTACCAGCTTCCATCTATGATTTCCATGTGTGCTTTTGTATGCACTTTAGAATTTTGTATTCATGCTTAAGTCACGTTTTGCACATTTGTTAAGAGAAGTTCTTAAGGCGATTGCACTAGTCCGATGACTCTTCTCTCTTAAACCCCCTCCCCTCCCCCCTTCAAACACTCTTTTGGCCGTCTTCCTCGCCGCTCTTCATGTCTCTGTTGGCAACCCTGTGTGAAAAGTCTTAAATTAACTGCAAGTGGCAGGTTCCTCTCTTCATCAACCTCATTTCATGCCACCTCCCCCCTCCTTTCCCCTTGCCTGTGATCTACTCTATTTACCTATGCGTTAAAACACACATTTTGTTAATCAATCATGTTTATGCTCAGATAAATTCTTGTTTGGCTTTTACCCCTGTCATGCATGCACAGCAGGTAGCGCTCTCTCTCTCTCTCTCTCTCTCTCTCTCTCTTTCTCTCTCTTATCCCCACTACGAACATATTAACCACTAAGAAATCAAAATGGTGAGAAGAAAATCCAGAAAGCAAGACAGCTAACACGACAAAGTAAAGTGTTACCAAGGCTGAGAAATGAGCAAATATATAAATCGAATTAAATTTAAACCGAATCGAAATGTTGAACAGGATGATATACAATGTTTAGTGAAATCAAAGTTCTATAAGTGTTTAAAACTATTCGAATGGTATAGATTTATGGAAATTAACTTCAATTAATTATCTTATTAATAAAAAAAAAAACAAACCAAAATGTACTGGGTTCCGAATATATTTAATTTTGTAAGTAGATTTCATCATTATTTGTCTATATAAGAACAGAGTTATGTTAAATATCGTTTACGATTAAAATCTAAAAACAAAGTGTTTTTTGAATGAATTTTAATATTGTATTTTATGTTATGTATACTTGATCTGAACTATATTCTATTACCATCAAATCTTAGTTGGTTCTTTTTGGTGTTATTGTGGATCTATGAAATTGTAAAACAAAATATAACATATGTTCTATCCCCTATATCTTTTGGATTAGAACTTAAAGGCTTGTAGGAGTTGATTGAAAGACTGATTAGAACAGAAAATCAATCTATTAAACTAGATTGCGTTTTGTTTCTGTATAATCTTTGTCAAGTTCTTATCTATATTTGAAAAAATAGTAAAAATAGCTTTTTAATTACATTTGATAGTGGCAAGAAGCTTCAAATTGATATTTCTTTATATATATATACAATATTTATTCAACTTTCTCCAAGAAGCTCATGTCCAAAACCATTCTTACATTGAACATATGTGCAATGTACTCTTAACTTATTAATTTCCTTGTATATATTTTGTATATATATATATATGTATATTTAATCCATATTTGGCTTTGTTTTTCTTTTCTTTTCTTTTTGTTTTTCATTTAAACAAAATTTTGTGTATGTTTTTGGCTTTACAAAATTGCTTTTACAATGTTAAGAAATTTGAAATACAATAAAAATCCAAAAAGAAAAAAAAAATTGAGAAAGGAAAAGAAATTTACGCAAGCAATTCAATTGTTGCCAATACAATAAAGTTTAACTACCGAAGTAAAGGAATAGCAATGACACACACACACATATACACACGCACGTAGAAATGTATTTATATATGCATATGTATAAACAGATATATATATATAAATATATATGGTTATATGAGTGCAGCAATCGCAGCAAGTCTGAGTCTGAATTTGAGTTTGAGTCACCAGTTTCTGGGTCCATTATCATGGCGATAACAAAATGTTTAGTTTTCGTTGGAGCAGAAGAAACTTTCTTTCTCCTTATAGTCGTGTTTTCTTTTTCTTTTTTTTTTTTTTTTTTTGTTCTCTTTTTCTGGGTGTAAACTTTTTCGGGCAAGTGCATATAAATTGAATGTAACTTTGCACTCATCTATGCAAACATGCAGCCAGGCCTGGAGAAAAGGAGATTGAGTGAATGGCAGGATGAAGAGGGAGTTGAAGAGGCAAACCAAATGCAATTTCAGGCAGTTTTCGGAGGGCTGTATGTGTGTATATATATGTGCGTCTCTGCCGCCCCTTAGAATACGCAAACTTTGCATATATTTCACTAGAAAAAAAAAAAATGACAAAAAAAGAAAAAAAGATATAGAAAACGAAAGAAAAAAAAAAACAACAGAAAAGCGAACGAATGAACGAACTCATGGCAATATGTAGAGAGTCCTTCTCATCCTTTGTCGATACTTTTGATATGCAAAAGATATGAAGGGACAGCTGTTTCCTGCTCCATTTGCTTGCCAAAAACTTTCACAAGAAGAAACCAAAATGCATTTTGCAAGTTGAAGTTGATGCAGAAGCTGAAGTTGAAGTTGAATCTGAAACTGAAGCTGGAACCAGTAAATGGCAAAAGGAGTCAGGCGACAGGAGACTTTAAATATCTATTTGCCATTGATTTCTTTTTTCAAACTTTTCTCCTATTTTCTTTCTTTTTTTTTTTTTTTATTATTTTTTTATTTCCTGCTGACGACACATTTTATGGTTATTAGCAGTTAACTTGCAGCTATTTACGATGACCGTGCCCAAGGTGGAGCACCTTTAGCGACAAGTTTTTTTTCTTCTTTTCTTTGGTCTTAAAAAATCAAGAAAATTTTATAGTTCAGTCGGAAGATTGGCTAAAGTGTTAATGGTGTTCACCTTTTTTTTCAGTTTGCCAATGGGAAAAGAGAGTTCAGTTTTCGTTTTGGTTAAAAATGAGAATATGTATATATATATATATATTTATTTTTATTTGTTGCTTGTTGTTGTTGTTGTTTTTTTTTTATATTTTGAGGATTTGATACCATTAAAAGATCAGTTAAGTAAGTAGGTCCTTCATTTTTTTACATTTACATCCATTGTCTCCACTTTTAGATGCTGATGCCGTTTCGGTCTTTTAGCCTTCATCTTTACTTTTGCTCGTCCTCGTTCTGGTCGTTTTCGTTGTCTTCGTTTGCAATGCGTATAACACCTTTAGCGCTTAAATGTAATTTATTTAGTCTACTTCACGCTCATAATGCCGCACATATCCTTGTATCCTTTTAGATGGTAGGTGGGCAGGTGAAAAGGATGTCAGTCGCCAAGTCGCTTGGAAAAATTATGTTGCACGTGATATGCTTCAGCAAATTTCGCTGCGTGTGTAACGTGTAACGAATGGAGATGGAGCTACGCAGTAGCATGGGTAAAGTGAGTGAGTAGCAAGTGGATATAGAAGAGAAACAGAAAGAGAAAGGAAAAGGGAAAGGAAAAGGGAATGGGAAAGGGACAGTGACAGTGACAGGAGCATGGGCAAAGGTAGTATGTAACGTTGAAACAGTTACAACCTGGCTCCAACTGAAGATGAGTTCCCACTTGGAAATATAAATTGAAATCATCAACTGGCTTTGTGCGTTTTATCAACATTTTTACGTGCCGCGTTTTAACGTTAGCTTTAGCCTTAACGCTGCACTGACTTTGCTTTCTATATACAGGTGTAGAGAGGTATATGTATGTGTATGTGTAAGTGTGTGTGTGTGTGTGTCTCTATGAGTGTGGGTGTAATGGCAAGCAACCTCTCCTCCATCGCTTTCCGTTCCCCATTACCTAGAGAGAATCTGATTTCAGTACTCTCTATGCTATACTCTGTGTGAGTATATATGTGTGTGTCTCTGTCTGTGTTTGTATGTATATGTGTCTGTGTGTGTGTGTGTGTGTGAGTGTATGTCTTTCGCTCTCTTACTGGTGAGTGCCAACTGCAAATTAAGCAATTTTGCAAAGGACTTTTGGTTGCTTTTTCCTTTACTTTTTTTGCTTTTTCTTTTTTGGTTTCGCTGGCTTAATGTCTGACTGAGTACGCGGTTTATTAAGATAAACGATGATGAACGGTGGAAAAAATAATTCCACTTCCACCAAACTGAAACTCCATCCCCAATCTCTTTCACATCTCCCCCGCCCCACCTCCATCCAACACAATCCAATCCAACTCTAACTCCACCTGCAGCTCTGTTAATTGACTGTCCTGTGCCCTGGTCCTGATTCTGGTCTCAGTTCTTGCTTTGGTCCTACTTTTGGTCTTGGTCCTAGCGCTGATCTCCTCTGCACAGGCAAACATCAGCTCATTCTATTAGCGCATTTGCATGCTTATCTCATTAACACGGAACACAAGAGTTTCAGATGAACTTCGCATTTGTTGTTTTTGGTGGTGGTGGTGGTGGTTATGCCGCTCCTCCTCCTCTTTCTGTGTATATTCTTTTTTTTTTTTTTTTTTTTTTTTTTTTTTGTGTTGTTCACTATATGTGGATACCCTTTTTAAATAATAACTAATTGAGTTTCCATACTCATGGCACATTGCAAATTGAGTCATTTCAATTTAATAAGAAGAAGGAGACTTCAATTTAATATTCTTAAATTAGGAATTCAATTGCGTCGTATGTTTTGTTTTTTCTTGCTACCATTTATTATTGCAGATTAATGTAATCAATGGGATATCAATTAATAAAATAATCAGTTAAATATTAAAGAAAGAATTTAAGGATTGATTGAGAATGGACACTTAATAAATATTAAAACTATTCAATCAAGTATTGAATGAAAGATTCAATAAAGTCTTCAACCAACTGTTCAATCAAAACCTTATGCATAGGCATTCATTTATGTAATCAGCCAAGTATTTTACAAGAAAAAAAACATTATTCGTTATTTGTTTTTTTCCCCCATTTCAATCAACTCTACAAGCCGAAATGAATTTTTTGAATCTTCATTATGTATTATTATTCAATATTTAATACGATATAAAAAATAATCTGCCGTGAAATTTATTTCAATCGAACTGCCTTTTAGGGTATTTCAAGTGTCACAGTGGTTTTTCTTTGCAACTGTTTTTTTTTATTTTATTTCGTAGTTTTGTAGGTTTTCTTTTTTTTTCCAGTTTTCACTGTTTCTACATAATTTGCATGTAAATGTCGCCAGGGCGTATATGTGTTGTGTTTGGGTGTGTGTGTGTGCATGGGTGTGCATGGGTGTGTATTTGGGTGTGTATGTGTGTGTGTGTGTGTGTGTGTTGAAAATGTGGCCACGGTTCGCCTTCTGCCTTGACTCTTGTTGTCCTGCTGGCTTTGCTTTTGCCTTTGCCTTCTTGCCCTAACGGTGTCTGTTGTGGAACTTTTGTGCTTTTGTCGTGGTTTTCATTATCCCTTCCGTTTGCCTGTATGTGTGTGTGTGTGTTTTTTTTTTTTTTTTTTTTTTTTTGCTGCTCATAAGCCGCAGCAGCATCCTAGTGGAGCAGCATCCAAGGAGACTGCAACTGACACATTTGCCAATATTGACTACACAGAGAGCCACTAGTTACTGCTTTGCTCTGCCATCGCTCCCTCAGTCTGTCTCTCTCTCTTTCTCTCTCCCTCGCTCTCTGTTTCTATACCATTCTAAAGTTTCTTTTATAAAATTTCCCCGGCATTTTCTCCCATGCCATCAACTTTCCCCGCTTTTCCTCTTGAGTTTCGTTGCTCATTTCCGGCCCTTGAGCCTATGCAAACAAACTGTTTGGTCAGTGGACTCAACTCAGCTCTAACAACGGCTCCACTCGACTCGACTCGGCTCGGCCTTTTTACCACTCATTAGTGACAATTTTCTTGTAGTTGACATTTGCCCCCAACCCCTCCTTGCTCCATCTTTCTCCCTCACTCTCTCTCTCTCTCTCTCTCTCTGCGGTTGGACAAACTGCATAGGACAAAGTTGGTTTTTCCCTCTTGTTCTTTTCTTTTTTTCTTTTTTTTTTTCTTTCTTGTTTTTTGTCCGACCTTTTGTTGCTGTATTCTGTTTTTGTCGTTTTGACTTTTCATTTTTAAAGCGCTGATGATGATGATGCCAGGTGAAGGGTTGCACCAGATGATACAAAAAGCAACGCAAAACCAAAAAAAAAAAAAAAAAAAAATAGGGGACAGGCTTGGCTGCAGGCGGCATGTTACATTTTTGTGATGGAAAACCAATTAATTGGAAAAATTAAAATCAAATATTTGCCAAAGCGCTTTAACAACACTTCAGCGGGACGGTAAGCCAAAAAAAAAAAAAAAAAAAAAAAAAAAAAGGAGAAAAAAATAGAACGAATAAAAATGTTCAGCTCGTTGCTCTCTTTTACTTCATTTTTTTTTTTTCCCTCCAACGTCATATCTCTAAGCGTCGTCCTTCATTTATCCTTTGCAGGAATAGTGTGGTTGTATGTGCCTCTGTCTGTATGTGTGTGTGTGTGTGTGTGTGTGAGAACTCAATCAGCGCACGTTGGCACCCACAAAACTCACGTGCAAACACTTTACGATGGTACGATGTTAGAGTAGATGAAAGATTGGAAAGGGGCTGGGAAGATGCTAGAGATGTTAGAGAGGATGAGCACCAGTTTGAAGTGCAGTTTTGTGATGCCACAGATTTTTTCCCCCACCACTCCCTCAACTCCCTTTCCTTCTACCCTCCAGATGTTTTTCAAGTGTGCGGTAATTAATGCTAGATGTGTGTGTTCGTGTGTGTGTGTGTGTAAGTGTGTATGCGTGTGTGTCTGTGAGTGTGCTGCAGATAGATGAAAGATGTGGCAAAAACTTTTGAGAGATTGACCAGCATCAAGTGCAAGTGTTACAAGTATAGAATGAGTGAAAAGCATCCAGATGAGGTGAGTCACCTGTTACTTTAAGCTAATGACTGGGAAATATATCTTTAAAAGAAGACCATTGCAAATGGGAATAACAAACGCAATTGAAGAAGAAAATTGTAAATTAGTAAAAAATAGACAGAGAGAGAGAAATAGAGAGAGAGAGCAAGAAAGAAACGGAATAAATGCATTGAATTAGAGTAACTAATTTGAAAGAAAACACAAATTGGCAAATAGAAAGTGAAAAAGCAAGTGAAGTACTTGCTTTGAAAAGTTAATATTAGTTTAACATCTTTATCAATTTATTCATGTCAGATTGAAAAGAATTTTCAATTAGTATATGAGACTAACATTATTGAAAGAAATTAAAAGTTGAAAAGTACCTTTCCCTGTTTTCATTTTCTTTTTTGTTTCGTATAGTTTGACAATCTCAAAAAAGGACATACTTCATTTTACAGATGATTTCTAACATCTTTAATCATTTCGTATCCGATAACCAATATCGTTTAACTTAATGTAAAATAATTTAAAAGCATTAACTTTAAGCTAATATCGATTACATTTCCATAGCAACTTTTTCTCATTATAGTTCTATTTATACTCTTCTTGTGTTTCTTTCTCCTTTTTTTTTTTTTCTTTGATTCAATTTGATTATAATTCAGTTTTCACACAAAACCTTAATCAATTTTCTTTTTTGCCATCAGCAAAAACCATTTTATAAAAAGGAAAATTGCAAAAATTTACAAAAAAAAAAAAAAACCAAAAACAAAAAAAAAAGAGAAAAGAGAAAGAAACTGAGAGAAATTCAAATGAACCCAATGAAAATGGTTGTAGTCATTGTTGGTAGATGAAAATTCTCATTATAATAATCTCTATGCAATTATTTGCCATCATTTTCCTATTTGCCATTGCATTTTCCCGATATAGAAAGACAAATACGGAATAAAAGAAAACGGCAAATGTAGAACGACAAACGGAAAATGAATTTAATTAAAAATTGTCACCCAATTTTCGTTCTAGTTTGATCTCAGATCCGAGTCGATGTACTCAGGCCCAAGAGACCAAGAAGCATGCCAAAGCTGGAGCCCTATAAACAAATTCATTCACATTCATTCGAATGCTGTTCTCTCTTTCAGGGAATGGCATTGGCAATGGCAAATGAAAATGGAAATTAAATTTGCAAGTTAATTAAATTCATAAATCGAATCGGAACTTGGCAAAACAATGAGCGATAACTGAAGGAATTTTTCTTCATCTCTCGTTCTCTTGCTCTCTTCCTCGCCTTTTTCATTTACCCAATATTTATGGATTGGAAGACATGTATAACAGCTACCAAAATGTAAAGAATAATACATATATATATATATGCATATATATTTGATTAGCATTAACAAATGAGTCGAGTCAAAATCTTTGCTTTTCCTTTTCCTTATTCATCTATTTATAGTCCAATATATGAATTATAGTGTATTTAAGATTTCATTTCTCTTTTCTGATTTACTTTTACATTTTCGGACTTATCAAAAATTATATATTTTAATAATCTATTCTATATTTGATTTACATTTTATATATTCCACCACATTCAAGATAACGAATTGTAATAGACCTGCATTATTTTATATGGTATAGAGTATTTTAAATTCGTTGACTTGCTTTCACTTACTGGAATATTCTGCTCTACTTAATGACAATTAAGATTTTTCTAATGGAGTGCAATTAGAAGAAGATAGATAGAGAGTGAGAGTGAGAGAGTGAGAGAGAAAGAAAGTCGAGTCAAAGTAAGAGGCCCAGAGGCTTGAGGCCGGCTTTAAGTAAGATTTATATAAGTAACGCCAGAGGGCGGACGGGAAACAACTAGTTGGCTGGCTATTGGATGGCCGCTAGGGGGCGCCTTGCCGCCTCATCGCCGTCTTAAGTTGGCCTTATTATTACATTGTTTATGAGTCCTTCTGCTCGGTTGTTCTCAATTTATTGTTTGTGTTGTGGCTGTGGCTGCTTCTTGGCTTCTTGTTTTACAACCTCGTCTCGCCATGTTTACTTGTGTATAGCCAGCACCTCCCCTTACATCACCATCCTATATCTACAGACCACCAACAACCATCTCCCCGCCGTTACCCATTCCTTTCTGAGCTTTGCCATTTGCGGTCGCCATTTACCTTCTTCCTTGTTCCGCCGTCTTTAACGTCTTGTGGCCTTAAGTCATATTTCCTTATTATCTGGGCGGGGGGCGGCGGCAGTTTGGTCTTGTGTTCTGGCTTCGTTTTTTGTGTTCTTGCGGTTGACCGAGAGAACCACAAAAAAATTTATATATATATATATAAAAAATAACAACAACAACGAGAAGAAAAAAATGGAATTATTAATAGCCTCGTCCATTTGCTGCTAAGTGGCGCAAATTGTGTGTTTGTTTATATCATTTGGCCAGGACCAAAGTAAAAGTCTTAAAGTCTTTAAATGCCGTTGCCATTGCCTTTTCTCTCTTTTTTTGCGGGGTTTTCCTTTTCATTTTCGTTCAAATCTTTAACTGCAATTGGTTTGGCCTGGCACCAGCAGAACAAACAGCAGCAGCGTCTTCTGGGGCGCGTTCAACCAGCAACTGTTAATGACGCTTGAAGGGGCGCAATACTAAAACAAGCAAAAGCACCCTAAGCAAAAAATCAAGAACTCCCCACCCCATCATCCTTATTGCAAGTAATTATGATTTATAATATACCTATATATATATACATATATACATATATTGGCTTAAAATAAATTTATATATGCTTGTATATAGTACATACAGTATTGCAATAAAGTTTAAAAAAATCTGTCATTTACCTGTTTGCAATAGCTTTAGATGGAAATATGATTTGATTTTTCTTACTAGAATATCTTTTACACATATGATAGAACTCATAACAAAGATTGACAGAAGTTTCAGTTAGAAAAATATTTTCATTCTACATTGAATGATCTAGAATTATTATCTTGGGTAGCTTTGGTATATTTGTAGTGTAAATTAAAGTACATTGATATCTTTAACTATATGTAAGGCCCAAACTCAACATATATGTATATTCAAGCAATCTTTTGGATTTAATGTTCAACCATATTCCCATCGGCGATTTATATTTTATATATTTATTTTAATTTTTCTATTTTGTGACATCATGCACACACACACACTCACATTATTTGCCGTTGCGTCAGCTTATTTCATAAAATATTGTGTAATTCTGAACATAAAGACAATTAACTGAAGAACATGAGTTTAATTGATAAACGATTCTACGGTTCAATTATAAAATCGATTTACAAATTGACAAATCTACAACTCTAAATTTGAGAGTTATCTGCTTTAAATTCAGCTATGAGTTATGGCTAGTTTAATCACATGATCTTCCGATGACAAGTAACATTCTTTCAACATTCACTTCACTGTCTGTCAATGCAACCAATTGACACAATATGCCACAAAGTAATACAGAACAAAAAATAAAAAATAAAAAAACAAGAAAAAAGGAATAAAAATAAACGAAACTTTCTTTGCTGTTGCAACAACTCAATCAGCATGACATTCAATCAAATACTTGAAACTACATGCAACATATTTCTGTTATCCCCCCCCCACACACACACACACACACACATACAACACTTTTTACATACAATTTCAATGGAGTACATCAATTTTGGGCAAAAGTTTGCAAATCTAAGATATAGAGACATCTGTAACTATATAAATGAATATTGTGTATAGCAGTATAAGATAAATTTAAAACTTATATATATATATTTATATATATAAGTATATATATGCATATTAAGGTGACTTTTTAGTTGGTTTCCATTTTTAGCTCATTTTTCAAAGTGGATCATAATTTGAATTTTTCTACTTCTCTTACTTCCCTGTTATGGTCACCTTAATTTAATGCCATTAAATATATTATATGATAGCACTTTATTAAGATATATATTTTTGATATACATATAATGTGTAAACCTTTATCGGAATCAGCTGATTACAGACATAGTAAACCTTTTATGAGACTAAAGGTAAACAGATTCTGGTAAAGTGAAACTAAGTGCGGCTTCCTGGCATTTTTATTTTTGAATCTATGTATGTGTGTGTATGTGTGTGTGTTTTCTTCTTCTTTTTTTTTTGCCGAAAACTGCCAAAACACGCACAAACATTTATATGTTTTTAGTTACATTTTCATGACAGAAAAGGGAATGAAAGTAGCGAATCCCACCCAACCCCCTTGGTTTTTTTTTTTTTTTTTTTTTTTTTGACAGCCAGCAGCAAGTGGAAAACTTTGTGCACTCCGTTGAAAAGTTTTCGCCGTTTCCGCTACCGACAACAGCGACAACGGCGAACAACGGACGACTATGATGACGATGTCGATGACGATGACTATGACGACGACGGCATCGACGATGATGACATTTTTGGCCAAATTGTGTGTGAAATTGAATTGCAATTGTCAATAATTCGTTTCGCAAAAATATTTCGCAAGCTGCCAAGCAAACTGATTGGGCGAAGAGTCAACGAGTGAAAAGTTGCGTGTGCAATGCGATTACAAACTTTTTTCTACCATCTCTTGACAACTTTTTACCTTCTGCTTGAAAATAAGGATAAGGGGGGTGTGATTGGGTGGTCGGGTGGTTGATTGAGACTGTTGCAATTTGTGCCACTGATGGAGTTGTGGGTCGAAGGGGGTAGGGGGGGATGTTTTACAGGTAGTATACACCGTCTGCTTGTCTAATTAAAATCCGCTTCAAGTTTTCTTTCTTATTGACGCTGATTGAAAGCTAAACGAATTGATTGGAATGATGTTGATGGCTAAGGCGAATGGTGGAACAAACGGAGGAGATGGCACAATGGGATGAACGAATGGACGAAGTATGAAAGGAAAGGACAACAACAAAGGACTCGATTTTAAATCATTCACCATTCTCTGCTGCAGTAATAAAAACCAATGACGTATATAAAATTTATTTGTTTTTTATGTGCTCACAACTAATGTTGAAAATGTTGGACTTTGTGGACCCAAGGAATGAGAATCGAAAAACGAGAACCGAGTACCGACAACCGAGAAACCGTGTGGACCGTGGCAGCTGCAGTGTGGCATAGAGTATTTCGTGCCCCAACATTGTGGCACGTAGCAAAAGTTCCGCAAAGCAATTTTTGAGTTTTTCCTTCTTAGGTTTTCTCTTTTTTTTTTTTTTTCCTTTTCATTTTTTTTTTTTTTTTTTTTTTGGAAGAAACATATGTGCAAATCAAACGATTTTCTTTCCCGCCTCTTACCATAGCCACTTCCCTCATATTCTCCTTCTCCCTCTATCTCTGTCTGTCGGGCATTGTATTGCTGTCTCTTTCAGTGTATCTGCTACAGTTTGTCATAAATTTCTTTCCGACTTTGGCTCTCTTTCCATTCTTTTGGGCCGCAACATTTGACACCTGCTACGCTTTTGTTTTTGGTCGCCTTTTCCCTCTCTTCACGACTCCTGTACGCCCTCTCTCCTCTTGCTTGCTGTCTCACTCACTCACTCACTCTTTGCAATTTTCCCCATTTTCCTTGGCATTTTATTGTGTGCTTAAATATTTACACAATGAAAACGAAGCATTTTCCTGTTTGGTTTTTCTTCTTTTTTCTTTTTTTTTTTTTCTTTCTTTATGCTGCCTGTTCTTCCTGTTTTTGTATGGGGAATTTTTTACGAGTGTTTGTTGTGGTTCCATCCTTCTGTTCATATATAGCATACTCTATATATATATATATATATAAACAAACAGACATATATCGTGTTATTGTAGCTTAGAGCGTTTGATTTATGATTTATAATGTTTTATATGACCTGCAGTATATATATGTATATGTACCTATATATACATACTATATGTATGGGGGGGTAATTCTATATTCTATACTCAATTGCCAATTATGACCCTTTTAAGGGTTTTTAAGGGTTTTTTGTTTCAATCTTTCCCTCTGGCTCTCCATTTTCTGTTCTTCATTCTCTGTTTTTTTTTTTTTTTTTTTTTGTCTTTTGTGCCTCTGTGTGTATGTTTTAAATGAACGTAATTGTTGTCTAGAGGGTGCCATCAATTTGACTATGAGTTGGTCGAGAGATATAGAGATAAAGATAGAGAGAGAGAGAGAGAGAGAGAAAGACAGAGCGAGAGAGAGATAGCCAGAGATGTAAAGTGTAGATGGAAGCACAATTGTTTTGGGGTTGCTCAATTTTGTAATTGGAGTTAACTGCATTTGCTGAGTAATGGAAATGCAAACTGAATGAGAATGGTTGAGAGTTAGCCCTAAACTGAAGAACAGTATAGTGTTTAGAATCCGTGTGTGTGTGTGTGTGCGTGTGTGAAAGCTTGTTTAACTGATTGCTCCTCTTACTAACAAGCTACACATAATCGTGAATCAACATTGCCCACGAGTGTGACCAATTAAGTTATTGTAATGGAAAGGACTGTAATTACACTTATTTTTATACAATTCACATACAATTTCTCGATTTATTTGATCTAAATTGAAAACGAATACAAAATAAATGGTTAAAAATGGCTATTTAAAATATTCCGAAAAATTATTAACTATTTTTATCTATGAAAAAAAAAAAACTTTTATTCCATTTCTTCCATGAATTTATTGCTAAATTAGAATATAAATTGCTTAACAAAAGTTCTAGAAATTGTTTGCCAAATATTTCCGTAATCCATATTGTTGTTTTTTCCCCCCTTCATCTAGTTGTTGGGATCCAACTATCCGCATTTACATGGCCATAAAAAAACAATTTGGTATGACATTAGCCTTTATTTGGCTGAACTGTAGTGCCAAAAGTGCTGCCAAATCTCTTGTGATATGGGCTTTCAGCCAACAAACAGAATGAAAAAGATAGAAAGAGTCCCCCCTTAACTGGGCTTAGATGGTTAAGTGTTTCTTGGCTTTTGCCTGTTGCCAATATGATGTTTTCATATATTATTGTTGAACTTTTACCATGCATCATAAATAGCAATTAAAACTAATTATTGAGAAAGCGAAACCAAATTTTTGTCTAACTAATTGCAGGTTTCTGCTGCTGCAGCAATTGCATGGGAAAATTGCATTTGCATTTTGAAAGTGAGAGATATATACTATGTACCTGAGGGGCAATATGTAAAAGTTGGGAAGGAGAAATGGGGGGGGGGAGGCAAGGCAAGGCAACACTTTGTAGCAGTTTTGTTTATATCATATAACTAACAATTAGAAAATTGCAATGAAAACATTGCACTAGACCACTCGACATATGAGGCCACCTTTTTCTTTGTCTCCGTCTGTTTACTTCAGTTGCCATTTCGAATTCCCCATTTCCCATTTCACCCGATTTTTGCCAGCATATAAAGACAGAGAGTGCGAAATAAGTGATGAAGGAGAGAGAGAGGAGAAAATAGTGTATGAGTAGAGTTTTCCTGGACGGGCATAGTTTATGGGTAACTTTGGCTGGCGCATATTAATGTGCAATTCCATCCATTTATGTAAAATGTAAAATGTATTTTATGCTTCCCGCGAGAATTTCTCATGTTTCGCAAACAGATAGACAGGCCAGGCCAACAACTAACAGCCAACAGGCAACATCCAACATAGCGAACATTCAACCATCACTGGCAGGCTGACTGGCAGGCGACTTTACCACCGAATAACTTTTTACTCTACTTTCAAATGAATTAACAATTTGCGCGCGCACACACACACGCATACACATATATATATATATATATTGAACAACTTCAATTTATTCAACTATTTAAATTTATTCATTATTTCGAACTGAATTGTATTGGACTATTCTATCACTAAGAATTTATTTAAAATTAAAATTGTTTTTATATTTAAACGTTTTCTTCCTTCGGTCCAAATGTAAATCGGAAAATTATATGTATCAAATAGTTATAGATATTTATAATAGATAATATAAGTATAATAATAATAGATAGAATCATTATATATTTTTTGTTCATTGCTCACTGTTATGTTGAGGGTATACAAATTTCCGTGTTTAAAAAATTTAATTTTTTTGGATCGCTTTTGTTATAGTTGTTTTTTCATTTTTTTTTTGTTTTTTTTTTTTTTGATGGTTATGAAATGTATTGTATATTAAATGGCACTTGCAAATAAAAATTCATGGGCAAAAACTGTTGGTCAGTAACATTTACATTTTCTATCAAAGACCATTGGAAAAATGTACAAAAATATATACATATATACACACATATACATATATATATCTATATATAGAGCGATAGAGAGAGTGAGGGAGAGATAAAGAAATAGAGTGAGTAGGTAACCAAAATATTTGTTGTTGTTGTTGTTTTATTTTTCCGATGAAAATGCTTATGCAAAAATAGTAAACAAACTGGAAAACTGGTTTATAAATTTATGAAAATTAAATCAAATGTTATGGCCCGTTAGAGGTAAACTTCGAATTCTAACTCTGGGTCCGGAACACCCCTCTCCATCCCCTTGCACTTCCCAGGGGTAAGAATCTAAATACTCACTCGTATTCAGTTTTGGAAGGGGTGGTGGGGGGGGAATTATTTTGTGATTTCATTTATGTTAGGTTCAGCGAACTGTAAACTATATAGTTTTTCCGGCAGATGTGCGTTGTAGGTGAAACTTTTTAGTTTACTATTTTGGCAAATGGAAAATGTTTATTTATGATTGCGGTTAGTTTAAGGGAAATGTGGCAAAAGGGAGTTCATTGGCACAAATAGTTCACAAATAAGAGACAATATCATTAAGGTAATAAGTTATTAGGTAAAATTAAAAGTCATCGGTTAAATATTCAGTTTGCAACATGATAAAATGAATATATAAAACTATAGTACGTTCATTTCTGGCCTATGCTTGAGAATATAATTTGATCAATTTAAGATTAATAACAACTAAATCCTAACTATTTTCTCCCTTTGCAATCACATTTAATAAGATTTCAAGTGATTGGATTATTAGTTTCTTGGATTTAATTTGTTTAAGTGAAATGATATTCCATCAATCTCACTCAATTCAATTATAATAAAAATCTCATAAAAATCTTTTGATAACTATTCTTAATAATCTTATTCCGTTTTTACCTGTACGGCCAAAGTGGAACTCATCTGCCAACTGTCTTTATTGTAACACAAATCCATCCACTTATCCGGCTTGACATCTTGGCCCCACCTCCATCCTCCACCTTGTATCCTGACTCTTCGCCTCCATACACATATTGCTCTTCTGTTCTCCCACAGCTAAGTCCCACATTCTTTCTCAACCTCACCCCCCCTTTAGCGATAACAACTTGTAAGCGTTTGTCATAACACGATCTGGCCATATAAAAATGCTCACAAAATTTAATGCTTTCTGAGCAGGGCGTTTAGGTTTTTATGAACACGCCTCCGTACAACTCACCCCCCTCTCATCACCTATATGGTATATCTCCTACCATTTCCACTTCAAATGCTCCTCCTACTTTATTCTGCATTGCCCCAGCATGGGATATCATTCATATTCATAAAAGACGCGCATCATTATTTGTCAGGGATCCATGTAAACAAGTCAACAAAAAAGTTAACAAAAAGAAAAAAAAAAAAAAAAAAAAAAAAAAACGAAGAAAACCCAAAAGAAAAAAAAAATTGCCTGAGTCATGCATAAATTTTATGGACTGGCTGTAAAGGAAGATTTAAGCCGACATTGCGTATACGCAGCATGAGCCACAAAACTGTGTGTGTTTCGGTGAGTGTGCTGGTATGTGTGTCTGTGTGTGTGTGTGTGTGTGGCTTAATTAAAATGCGGTGCTGGGGCAAAATATTGAAACGACATTTTTAATTAAATGAGAAATACAAATGCGAATTGCCTGCAGGTGGTTTTTTTCTCTCCCCTCCTCTTAACAGCTCCCCTTCCTACCACCACTCACTGACACCTCTCTTTCTCTCATTCTTTCCCACTCTCCATGTTTACAATTTTCTTTTTGTAAGTGAAAGTGGCAAATGAAAATGAGAGTTGATTGTTAATTTAATTAACATTAAATGCAATAAAGCTTTCTCTTTACTCTCCCTCTCCCTCTGTCTCTCTCTCTCTCTCTTTCACTAGTGACTCCTTCCGCTCACTTTACTCATTCATTTACGTATAAAAATTATTTAATTAAACTTTTTGCATAGATTTAAGAACTATGAAAATGAAAATTATTGCACATTTATCCATTGCCTTTCTTTGCGTTTTATTGCTTTGGATTTTCTTCTTGGCAATTTTTTTTCCGGCTTTTCCTCTTTTTTTTTGTTTTTGTCTCTTTATACGACAAACTTTTCGAATTGTAAATTTTGTTATCACAAACACCATAGCCCACAATTGCCTCTACATTTATTCAGAATATATTTCGTAGGAATCTTCCCCCTTCACTGCCTATCCCTACCACAATCTTACCATCTAGGACATGAAAGTTGTTTTTTTATTTTTTTTTGTTTTCTTGCGACATCTGCAGAAGGAAGTGGAAAAAGTTTTTTTCTTTTTGGATTCAGTCTCAGTCTCGTGTGTGTTTATTTAATATCTATAAAATAAATTAAACATTCATATTCCTGTTTATTTACTTAGGCAAATTGAGTTTTAAGTACACACACACACACACATATATATATATATGCACATACTTCACCATGTCAACAAAAAGCAGAAAAATAGCGAATCAGATTCGTCTGAACAGAGTCAAAAGTTGCCATCGTCATCATCATATTCTACATCTACATTCTCATCTTCATCTTCATCTTCATCTTTATCATCATCATCATCATCATCCTCATCTCTTTTTCAAGTGAGTTGTAACTAAAAAGGAAACGAGTTCTGTCTGTTGCATGCAAAAGTGACAAAAAGTATCTCTGAGATATTCAATTGGCCAAAGATACACATGTAAGCAAGAACTTTGACAAGGAGAAGACATCAAAACGGAGCACAAAATTTATGATATTTTAACAATATTTTCAACAAATTTTCATGAAGGTCATGCAAATATGATCGAAATTTAAATGGATGTATATAAACTAGATGTTAAATTAAAGGTCAACTGCTTGTAAAAGGCAATTGATTAATATCATAGAGATTTAACTTGTACATAATTTTTTAATCGATTCGAATAGTGAAACCAGTTTAATTTTCTGTTATTTATTTTATATTATCAGATGATCATTATTGGAATATTAATGTAACTTCACTTTCTAAACACCTTCATCAAGAAATAGTTGAAAAGAGATATGTATAAATTTATTATGTATTATTAAACTAAGTCAATAACTAGACTAATATAATATCAACAAAATCATGAAACAAACAATGAGCTCAATTTAAAGACAAAAGCCCCTCGAAATCAACTTGTACAAATTCACTTCAACTGCTGCTTAAGAGCCATTTAATTCAATTCATTAATTTGGCTTACTTTAATAACTTGTTGAGGGCTTATTAAAAAGCCGCTGATAATCTTCCACCACTCAAATTTGAGCCGGAAGTGTGGGAAAATGGCTTTGACTATGGGTTCATTTTTTTTTTGGGGGAATGATTTTGCGATGATAGCTTGTGGCAGAGGGGATGGGGAGAGGGAGGAGTGATAGGAGGGGATATGAGGGTATGGGGGACAAATCACTTCAATCGCTGAGCGAGAGAAGCATGTCTATCGATACCAAAGTGCGACAAATGGAACACATTAAGTTAACATTATTGCCAAACAATTTGCTCGAGAATTGTTGTATAGTTGTTCATTTTGTGTTGTGCTCTTTTTCCTATCGCCATTATTTCCTTTCTGTTTTGCTGGGTATTTCTTTTTTTTTTTCTCCTTGTTATTTGTGTTGTTGTTGTTGCTGTTATTTTTGCCTTATTTTCCTTGTCCTTGTTATGTCGCCTCCTCACTACCGCCCCCCCCTCCCCGTTAAAACCAAACCTAATTCCTTTGGCAATTGTGTGTGTTTGTCATGTGGCCAACCCCGAAATCTGATTAGGCGGAGGAGCAGAGTGTCTTCTCTCCCTTCTCTCCAACTACAATAAATTGTTAGGAAACTTGTAAGCAAGATATAAGCATTTGTTGTTGTATATTGCAATGGAGTGGGTGGTGGGAGGGGGGGTCGGTATGGAAGAGGTGGTAAATTGCTTTTAGCCTGTTGCTAAAATATCCAAGTGTCCTCAATCGTACGACGCACGACTGTTGTGGGTCTTCTTCGCCTTGTCAAGGGACTAAACAGTTAAGTGGTAAATTATCTTTGGGATTTTGACGAACAAAAAAAAAAGCACGAAAAGAAAAGAAAGGATTTACTTGTAATTGATACTCCTCAGGTACACACAACACAAACACACACACACACACAGACACATAACAAAGTGATTGAAAAGCCTTAAAAATGTGTAACTGAGTTTGTGCATTTAGACAATTGATTTGCAAAGTGAAAAATGAGATACAACCAACCAAAAATGGGGTGAACCTAATCGAAAACCACTAAAGTTGTTGCATGTTCTCTCCAGCCCCTCATTCTCTAGAGAATGTTTGCGGCGGTTAAAAGGGAAAATTTTATTTCAAATATTTTATTTATACGGAAGGAAGAAAATCATAAAATTATTGGAGAGTTTCCGAGTTAAAAATTCTTAAGATTTATCTTCTTTGATTGCGACATTTTTGATTAGCTGCTGTTTTACATTGTGAGAGTTGGTCATCAAAAATTGTTCCTTCTGGACAATCTACAGCATAAGGAATGGGATAATCGCATACTACGTAACGACCACAATCATTGGGATAAGGCAAAAGTGTGCCCAAGGGATGACCACAGCATATATTCGGTGTATTGGGATCTAATGTAGTTGAGGTCGGTTCAGGCGTTGTCGATTCAGTGGTTGGAATTGGTTCGATTGTGGTGGATTGGGTTGTAGAAGACTCTGTAGTGGAGGATTCAGTTGTAGAAGAAGGCTCAGGAGTCGTGGATTCTGTAGTGGATGAAGGTTCAGGAGTCGTGGATTCCGTGGTGGAAGATGGTTCAGGAGTCGTGGATTCCGTGGTGGAAGATGGCTCAGGAGTCGTGGATTCTGTAGTTGAAGAAGGTTCAGGAGTCGTGGATTCTGTGGTGGAAGAAGGTTCAGGAGTTGTTGATTCGGTTGTAGAAGTGGAAGGTTCAGGAGTTGTTGATTCGCTTGTAGAGGTGGAAGGTTCAGAAGTTGTGGATTCTGTGGTGGAAGAAGGTTCAGGAGTCGTGGATACTGTGGTGGAGGAAGGTTCAGGAGTTGTGGATTCCGTGGTGGAAGATGGTTCAGGAGTCGTGGATTCCGTGGTGGAAGATGGCTCAGGAGTCGTGGATTCTGTAGTTGAAGAAGGTTCAGGAGTTGTTGATTCGGTTGTAGAAGTGGAAGGTTCAAGAGTTGTTGATTCGGTTGTAGAGGTGGAAGGTTCAGGAGTTGTGGATTCTGTAGTTGAAGAAGGCTCAGGAGTCGTGGATTCTGTAGTTGAAGAAGGCTCAGGCGTTGTGGATTCTGTGGTGGAAGAAGGTTCAGGAGTCGTGGATACTGTGGTGGGTCGGTCGGTATCGCAAGAAGGTTCCGAATTTGTAGTCTTTGTTGTTGGTTCGGGAGTCGTCACTTTGGGACTGCAATTGGCCAAATCTGGATCCATGCACTTTAACTCAGTGGGACTGAATTCCAATCCTTCGGGACAATCGTAACCAATTGGTATGGGGAATTGGCATTCAATATACTTGCTGCAATTGTTTGGATATGGTACCAAACTATTATCGGTTTTACCATTGCAAATGCCACCATCGGAAGGTTCAGGAGTGGTTGTTGGAGCAACCGTTGGCGGACCAGGGAATTTGGTTGTTGTTGTTTCTGTAGTACTCTCTGTGGTCGCTGTGGGTGGTCCAGGAAACGTAGATGAAGTATTCGGAAGATCTGTTGTCGATGTAACTGTAGTAGTTGACGTTGCACTTTCTGTAGTGGTCGCTGTGGGTGGTCCAGGAAACGTGGATGAAGTATTTGGAAGATCTGTTGTCGATGTAACTGTAGTAGTTGATGTTGCACTTTCTGTAGTGGTCGCTGTGGGTGGTCCTGGGAAAGTTGATGAAGTCTCTGTAGATGTTGTGCTTATTCCTGGTGTCGTGGATGGTTTTCTTGTTGTTGTTATACTACAACCGGCTAGCTCAGCATCCACACATTTACCAAGCTCTACACTAAACTCATCACCTTCATCACAATCGGAGGCCACTGCTATTGGTCGATCACATTTAATATATTTTGTACAATCGTTCGGATAGGGTACTAGTTGTCCATCCTCTGCATCATCACAAGGCCCTTTTTGTGGTGGCGGTCTAGTTATAGCTGTTGTAATCTCTGTTGTTGTTGTTGTTATTGGTGTAGTAGTCGATGTGTAATCCCATCGACAAGCATCGGAGGGTACATTTGGACCACATTTTTCCGTTATTGGATCATAATATTCACCACCATTACAAACATCCATCATATAGATATAATCATTCACACATCGTATAAACCATTGACAATTCTCTGGATATGGGAATGTCTGGCGATCACTATTTGTGCACATGGTTGGTGCTGGAGTATAACCAGGTGAAATTGTTGTTGTCGATTCACCTTTATCACAATCGCTATCTTCCCAGTTAGTACATTGCTGTAGCTTCGAACTATAATAGGAATTATCGGGACAATAGAATGCTATCGGTATGGGTGAACGGCAGACAATATATTTTTTACAATTATTGGGATAGGCAATCATTTCATCCATATCGTGATCCGAACATATGCCACCACTAGATGGTGCCAGTGTGCTTGTTGTTGTCGTCAGATCTGTGGTGATTATGGTGGTTGTTTTTGTACTACTTATTGTTGTTGCCTCCGTAGTTGTGGTGATTGTTGTTGGACTTGTTGTAGTATCTTCTTCTTTACAAGCCGTAGGCGATACATCGGGGCCACAATCTCCAGTCTTTGGATCAAAATAACCGGACAAACATCTGGCCAAATACCATCGACCATTACCCAAACAAATATAATATTTTGTACAGTCTTCGGGATAAGGGTAAAATGATGATTCCTCCGCATCGGCACATAGTTCTTCTGGCCCCAGAGTAGTTCTCTTTGTTGTTGTGGTCGTGGGTGTAGTGGCTATCGTAGTGGTGGTCGGTGTAGTGGTAGTTGGTGTTGTGGTTGGTGTTGTTGTCGTTCGATCCCCATAGCAAATGACATCATCTGATTCATCACAAATCAAATAATCTGGATTGAAAAGTGTCGATACAGGGCATTCACCCAATTTAACCTCATGATTTTCACAATACAAATACTGTGAACAATTTCCCGCATAGGGCAAAAGTTGGCCATCATTTAAATATTTGCAATCATCGGGATCGACATCTGGTGGCAAAGTAATTGGCAAAGATGTGGTTGTTGAAATTGTTGGTGTTGATGTAACCACAGTGGTTGTGGAATCGCTTATCTCTGTGGTTGAAGTGCCTTGTGTCGATGTCGTTTCTGTTGTTTTACCCGTAGTTGGGGTTGTGGGATAGGGCAAGGGATTACAATCAACCGAATTGGGTGTATCACAAATATGTAGCCAAGGATTGAACAATTTATCTGGTATACAGAAATCTAAATCTGTACAACCATTTTTACAGATTAGATATCCTTGACAATCGTATTCGTATTCGTAGAAACCATTGCCCAAAGACTGACAATAATCATCGGCTATATATTCCGGAGCCGGACCACATACACCATCATCTTCAGTTGTGGTGGAGATTGGAGTTGTTGTTGATATTGGTGTTGTGGATGTTGGTAGTGGTAGCTCCTCGCAATCATCAACAGAATCGGGTGTATCGCATATCGACAACAGGTTATTGAAATATTTATCTTCCTCGCAATAATTTAACACTGGCCAACCGGTGGTGCAATTAACATATGCATTACAGTTATAGGGATAACGATGAACTGGATTATCACTACCATAATCCTGACAAAAGTCTTCGGATATACCCGGCGGTGGAGGCGGCGAAGGACCCAAACTACTTGTGCTTATTGATAAATCAGGAGTAGATGTTGAAGTCTCCCATTTGGGTGTGGTTAATGGCTGATCTGTGGTTGTCGAGGTTGATTCTTCAGCAGTTGTTGTGGTCTGCAATTTTGGTGTAGTTATTGGTTGTTCCTTGGTGGAGGTTATTGCTGGCGTTGTGGTATCCATAATTATTTTGGTAGAACTTTCCGATTCATCAAATTCATAGAAAATGCATGTCAGTAATTGAGGATAATTGCAACTTTTTGTGGAATTATCGAACCATAAACTGGCTGGACACTTCATCACAGTTGGATACAGACAATCACAGACCAAATAAAGTGAACAATTATCGGGATAAGGAACAAGACAACCGTATTCCTTACCCGCACACATGGCCTGATTCTCATATCGCTCCTCATTCTCGCAAGTATTATGAAATGGTTCAAATTGAGGATAAGCCTGAACCGATACACAAATGATCATTACCCATAGCCAGGGCAGCCACTGAAGGCGGTTATTAACTAATAAAAAACCATAATTAATTAACATTAATTAAAATTTTTTTTGAAAGGAAAGAATTGAATTGAATTGTATATCAAAGAATTTACCTCTCCTCAGCTCCAACATTTAATTATTAACTTTTGATGTCTGCTCTTTGAGGTAAGCCTAATAACTAAAACCATTTTATTATTTAGTATTTCGTTGTCTTCCGTTAGCATTATTAAATTCCACCTTTTAAATATGATAGCACATTTCATTGACACTTTATGATAAGACACTTCCAAAGAAATTCTACGAAATTATTTATTAATTGTAAATAAAGTGCTTAAATAAACTAAATTCAATATTTTTTTTTGTTTTATCAGCCATTGATTGATTGATTGATTATGCTTAGTGAAACCTACACGCGCTATTTATATGATTGTCTTTGTTCGTCCAATTTTTTTTGAAATAAAACTTTACTTTTATAACAATATCTCATATGAGAAGTGTTAATTACTATAAAGATTATCAAATCAGACTGATATTAATGTATTTGGTGTACTTTAACTAACTTTCTGTATTAATACAAAACAAATAATAGTGATAGTAATGAAAGACCTGTGACTCTTCTATTCATATTAATAATTGGTTAGTGCGATTAATGATGAACTTTAACCTTTAATATAATTTGTATAATTTGTTGACATTTCTTATTGAAAGTCATATAGGAATCAATATTTTAATCAACATTTTTACCTATGTATATGAAAGATCCAACCTGAGTTTAGTTAGCCAGGCAATTTCGTTTTTTTTTTGTTTTTTATATGGGTTTCTTTGAAAAATTTGCTTAAACCAAAACATTTGATATCACTGTTGATGTGCGGTATATGTGTGTGAGTGTGTGTGTATGTGGGTATGTGAGTATGTGAGTGTGAGTGTGTGTGTTTGCCTCCCGTTATTGCTTGTCGTTATTACACTTATTGCTGTTGTTGTTTTAATGAGACAACGTGACCTCGCTGAATGTTTCAGAAATTTATGAGCAGCACTCGACGCGTAAATTACAGCAAATAAAAGAGCAGAACAAAAAAAAACAAAAAAAAACAGCAGCAACAATAACAAAACTCAAACAGAAAAGAAACGGGGCACAACAACATAAACATAGAAAGGAGACAGAGAAAGAGAGAAAAAGAGACAGAGACCGAGAGAGATGAAGGAACTTTAATGCTTGAGTGCCATTAAAATTAAGCGACAAAACATGAGCTGCAAACAAAAATGACATAAAGGCGAAGAACACAGAGAATATAGAGAAAATTTTTCCGCTTTTGCCGCCGTTGCCATTGCAGGTTGCCTTAAGCTGAGAGAGAAAACTGCAAAATGCAGCTGCGATAGCTGCATCTACAGCTGCCTGTTATGCATTGAAATTTTCAATTTATTTACCAAATTACTTAAAAAGCATAAATCTATTTGCTGAAAGAGAGTTCCTCTTTCCTGGTTTGCACTATGGCTGCAGCTTTTGGGCAAAAATGCTAGCGACAAATGGCTGAATAAAAGTACTCAAAAGACCCAGCCATCAGACCCCAGCCCAAGTCCAAGTCCAAGCCCAAAACCCAAGCCCAAGCCCGGGCCATTAAAAATAAACATTAAATTAAATATAAGAAATAGAATAGGAAAATGGCCCTAAGAATGAGGAAATTTAATGCAATTCTTGATAAATTTCTAGAAAATCATCTAACTTGTGTACAAATTTTCTCAAATTCAAAGGACCATTTAGTCCTTTTTGTCATTAAATTGGAATGTAACTTCGCATTGTATGGGAATTTAATTTCAACAATATGATGGCAGTTAAATATCACTTTTGATTTTTTGTTTTTTTTTTTTTGTTTTTTAAAGGAAAGTAATTAAGCATTTTAAATACATTTTAATTGCTTACTTATGCATTGATTCTGGACGACAAATTAATCACATTTAAATATATATAGTTAATATCATTCATAATAAAATCTCTTATTGCTGTAGAATTGAAATTGTGTAAAATTGTGGAAATTTGAAAACTTCGAGCAGCTATAATCACAAGCGAAACGATTTCAAAAACTTGTTACTTAAAACTGATTACTTCTTGAGTGATTTCATTTATCAGTTTATTCTCGTTAATATTGTATTATTTAGCAGTAAATATTCAGGACTTGAAATCCTTTGAGGTTTTTGCCCCCCAAATGATTCATTCAATGATTTACTTATAATACAAGTTAGCTAAAAGACAGATTAAATGAATACAAATCTCGTGTGCAAATAGATACTTATGGGGAAAAGGTAATATATAACATATATATATATATATATATTTTTTTTTTTTTTTTTTTGGTCAGATTTTAGCTATTCAAGGCCACAAACACATACGCAAACTCATAGCACACGCTTACTCAAATGTGTCTTAGGGACAAACAATTTTTCAGCTTGATCTGTTGGCTGCTGTCAAGCGTTTGATCTGCAACAGATTGAACTATCAATTATGCCCCAGCAGACGTGACCAACAACCAAGCAACCAAACCCCAGCCAACGAAACTGCCATGTGCCACACACACACACACGCAGAATAAGAGGATAGAAGAAAAAAAGGTATGGGAAATGGAGGACAGGACAGGACAGGACAGGGCAGAATAGGGCAGAACAGGGCCAGGATGGGCAGCCCGTCAGGTGGCCATGTTAAAACGAACGTTTAGTTACAGCTGAGCACCTGCCATACCGTGCGCCGTGTGCGGGCCTGGGGAAAACGTGTCCTACATGCAGGCAAGCAGGCCGACGGTAAGACAGACAGTCAGGCAGGCAGGCAGGGAGTCAGTTACGGCAAGAAAGCAAAGGTATGGAAAGCAATGTAAAGGCTATGTATGATACTGAGAGAGGATTCGCCTTATGCTGCCAGCTTCTGATGTTGCTGCTGGTGGTTTTGTTTGTGCTGGCATGAAATTGACCCCAATGCGTGTGGCGTCAGTCAGCCATTCAGTCAGCCAGTCAGAGAGTGAGTGAGTGGGTAAGTAAGAGTTTAGACAGCCACAAAATCGAACATCACATATTTAGATCGAGCATGCATGCATGTACATACATACATACATACATACATACATATATCCCATATACACTGAAATGCAATCAAATCCAATGAAAAGTCAGCATTAATAAGAGTCAAAAGCGGTCCAAAAACAGCAGACAAAACAAAATCAAATGCGCAAAAAGGGCAAATGGCAGTACTTTGTACCAGTCATTGCCCATAATGTTCGCTTTGCATGTGCATAGATCCTGCCAGAAAGTCCTTTGATTGTGTTGCTTTTCTTTGTTTATTTTGCTGTTAATTAAAATCCAATGATTCTCTTTTGAGCTTTCTTTCATGTTATTTTCCCATACCCTTGCCAAAAAGAAAACTATTTCAATTTTAGCCAATCGTTTGTTACATTGACATGAAAAACATCTTCGTCTTTATAATGAAAGCTTATATATACATATCTGATTGGTACGATAAATTTATTCTTCGTTCGAATTTTATATTTGTATGGTATATGGTATGGTTTTTTTAGATGCCGTTTTTAAATTTTGATAAATAATTAAGCCTAGAAATTATAAGAAAGATAAATAAATTATATATAGTAAGATTTTTGATACATCGGTTGATAACATAATAATATACATACATATATCATCATCATCATCATATCTCATTTAGTAAAGCTAGCGTAACATTTTTTGAGGGTATGATGTCTGTGGCACAGTGAAAAGTATTCTTAAATCTTTGGTTCTTTGGTTGAATTTGCATTTTTTTTCTCCGTTTCTTCTCTTTTCAGTATTTCCATTTGTCTCCCTTTTTATATATTTTTTTTCTTTCTCTCTATCACTCCCGCTCTCTCTCTCTCTGTCTCTATAGCTTCCTCTATTACTGATTTCTCTTGCTAAAAGTTTTTAATTGCTTACATTTTTTGTTGTTGTTTTTGTTGTCATTGTTGTTGTTGTTGTTGTTGCACCTTGATAAGAATTTTTGCGTTTACCCTTAGTTGTTTCTATGTCTTTTGCTTTGTGTTACAATCTGCCAAATTAAAAATATTCCTCTATTTTTTTTTTTGTTCCCGTCCTTAGCCTAGTTTAAACTATTTTTAAGCCTGAGATTTTTACCCCATTTTTCTAATGAAAATATTTTTACATGGTCGAATGGCAAAAATAGAAGGAAAGGCCATGTTAGTTGTATTTTTTTTCTTTTTTTTTTTTGAGAAAGAATTCTTTAAAACTTTTCATATTTGATTTTAAAAAAAAATTTTTTCAGTTTTTTTTTTCTGTAACATGAACATCAGTTTATTAAAATATTTTCGTAAATTGTTACAGATTTTTATGCAAGTTGAGATTTTTGGTATTTTTATAAACAAGAAAAAGCAACTTTAAACCGATAAATATTTGCTATTTCATGAAATATGTGAGCAATATTTTTTTTTTATTTCAGAAACTGAAAATAATAATTGTTTGTTGTTGTCTTTTTTTTTTAACCGAGAAATACACACTGATATATACTTCTTTTTGTGGACCTATGTATATTTATCAGAATTTTTTTTATTATTGGTTTTATTAATAATAATGAACTCTGAGTTATATATTTCACAATTACAATATATTAATAATTAAAATTTGCAATTGAGAGATCGGGCTAAGTCAATATAAGTTTTGAATTCATAATTACATTTTTGAGTCCGAATAAATTGAAAAACATATCTGCTAAACTGTTCCAAGAGGAAGTTAAATTTTGAAAAAAAAAAAAAAAATCTTCAGTCAATCCTTTCGCGATATGATCACGAGAGAAGATCTTTTATTGATCTTTAGAAGACTTTGTGTATTTGACTCTGTCTCGTTTCTTTATTCAGTCTTATACAAAAAATAAAGAGTTTTCGTTTATTTACACATTTCTCCCAACAATTTTCATTGCGACTGCGTCAATTTTCAACCGAAAGTTACTCTCTCATTTGGCTGCTCTCTCATCAACAATACTTCGTATTTTCGAAATTGCTGAAAACTTCGTTCACAGAATGTGAAAGTGAAAGCGAAGTTGAAAATATTATGATAGAAAAACAGTTGCTTTTGGGCCCTAGAAGAAAGCAAAAGGCACGCATAAATTTCTCATTCTCTAACTTTCTCATTTTTGCTTAATTGTTGATAACCGAGATGAGATTTTGACATATGTGGGAAATGCAGTTGTAATTAACCTTAAAAATAAAAAATTAAAAACGAAGGAAAGCCATCTACATATTTATAGGTGTTAAAAGCGGCAGCGGAAAATTGCGGCATTTCGTGCTGAAAAGCAATTAAAAAATTCTTGTTGGTTTTTTGGTTTATTTTTTTTTATTTTTTTTTAAGCCTATAGATTAATGGGACCAAAAAAGGGAAACCAAAAACCAAGTTCCCTTTAGCTATTTTTTAATTGAGCAAGTACATGAAAGGCAAACAAAGGCAATCAAACATACACATACACATAGAAACATACAGAGATTAGCCCAGCAGAGAAGTGGCTAGATGAAGAGGGGAAGCGAAGTGGAGCCACAGGACATGCAAATGCAGTGATTTATGCCAGAGCCAGGGAAAAAGACCTTCCAAACAACCCAGCTAGCCTACCAGGCATTTATGCACTTGAGGCATTTGTTGCATGCTGAGAGGACAAACAACAGGAGGGATGGGTGGAGGGGTGGTGGGGTGGAGTGGAGGGGGGAATGGAAGGAACAATGAAACAGATGCAGGAAGGAGGTAGGGAATTTGGTAGGTGAATGTTAAGGAGCGCCAGTGGTTGATATGGCGGGCTAGAGTGTCAGGAAACATCGTGTCGGATATGCATTCTTTTGTTAGATGCAAAAACGGGAAGCGCAAAAAAAAAAACGGGGGAAAAAAAACCTTAGCGTGTGCCTTCAATCACACTTCATTCTTTTCCTTTTCATTATGTTAAATTAAACCGACAAAAACAGTGGCAAGACAACGAGCTTCACCTAGGGCTTCCTCTCTATATTATTATTTCCTTTCCCATTCTCGGATTCAGCCATCACCATTCGCCATTCCAATTCATCACTCTGGGACTGCTGCTCGTCAGAAACCTCAGAAAAACCGGAAGTTTTCTTCGTTGACACCAAATCGAGGAAAGCACCAAAATAAAACAAAAACCAAACAAAAAAAAAAAAAAAAAAAAAAAAAAAAAAAAGGAAAAGACAAATGCAAAAAGCATACGGAAAAACGTTGGCAAAATTCGCTGTGGGAAATGTGTGAAATTTGCCAGCTGCAGCAACAGCAGCAGCAGCAAAAGCACCGGCAACTACAGCAGGAAAAACTAGTGAAAACTTCCTTGTCTCGTCTGCGTTGGTTAAAAATTTAAATTTTCATTTTCTCCAGCAAATTGGCAAAAGAAACCAAAGACAACAGAAATGTTTTCGCTTATAGCAAACATTTGATACCTTCTCTTAGTTAATTCTTATTTTGATTTAGCCTCGACAGAAAGCATTTGAAACCATTTTGATTTTTACATTTTACCATAGTTAAGTTTGAAGCTAGGAATTAGGCCCCTAGCCCTAGTTTTCCACAAATTAAAAATCTTTTATAAGTTAAGTTTGAAGTTAGAGCGTCAAATTGAACTATAAATTAAAAATCTGATTTAAGTGAAGTTTTAATTCAACTTTACTTAAGTTAATTGCAACATTTAAATTTTAAGTCCTATCGTCTGCCAATTGTGAATGATTTTCGATAATGAGATGTACCCTAAGTGTAAGAGTATAGAAAAGGATTTAACTGCCTCGACGCGTTAAAGTTGCCTGTGAAAAAGTTTTCTGTTTTTTACCACAAAGCATTTCGCTTCCCGTTTCACTTGCTTTGGCTCTTTCTCTACCTCTCTCTCTCCATCTCTCTTTCTCTGTTGTTGCCCTCAGTTTCAAGTGCGAATTGCATTCTGCTTTTGTCGCATTTGCGGTTTTGTTACACTCTACCCCTTTCACTTCTCAACTCTTCTTACCAAGCAAAAAAAAAAAAAAAAAGCAGCAAAAAATAGTGACAAGAAGGGTCTGGGCAGAGAGGCATAGGAACAAAAAAAAAAAAAATAACAGCTAAATTTTCCTACCTGGCAAGGGTCTTTATCTAGCTTGGCTGCTGCTGCTGCTGTGTGTGTTGTCAGTTGTCTTGCTGTAGGCTGCCTGTTACCAAGTGCCGCCGAGGCCTCGTCTATTTTTTTTGGTTTACCCTTTTTCTTTTCTCTTTCTGTTTTTTTTTTTGTTTTGTTCTAGGTTTGGAATTTATGAGAAAGGGAGGGAAACTGAAATGAAGTGCACTTGCATCTACTCCAAAACTCCACTTGACTCCAAACAACGACAGCAACGAGGACGACGATGAGTCGCTTAACCACAAACACACTTTCACACACACACATACACACACGGATACAATACTTATGCCCCATTGTGCCTTATTTTGCCAACCTCATGCCCACCACCCTTTTCAAGCCCTTCTCAGCATGTCATTTACAGTTTTTCGCCGTCTGTGCCTGTAAATGTTTTATTTGAGTATTATTACTTTTACTCTTTAGCCTGAGTGTTTTTTTGTCTCTGTGTGTGTGTGTGTGAGTGTGCGTGTGCAAACCAACAGAAAAAAGTCAAGTACAAAGGACGACTGACTGTAAAGGTTGAATTCCAAAAGGGTTCTCCACTTGACAATGGGCAGATTGTTATTAATAAATTAAATGATAACTGATAAGCGATGTGTATATAAAATATATGACAAAGTCTGCACTTAATTAATTAAAAATTCAAATCAACTGAAAAATATATGGAAACTTTCACAATTTAACCCTAACTAAATTATTCTTTAATATAAACTAAAAACCATTAATTAATTAGTAATAAATGGAAGAAGTTGGAATACTGCGAAAAATAATTAAACATAAACTTAAAATCAAACGAATAGTTTTTAGACCCATTGTACCTAAGGCGAAAATAATCAATCGATTTTAATAAATCTATCAAACTAGTAAATACTAACATTGATTACAGAATAATATCAAATAAAAGTAAGTCTAACTAAAAAGTGCATACAAATTACAATCAATTAAAATTTTAAATATATTTGAGGTAATTTTACATTGTTGGTTTCGTTTATTTATACATTTTATTTTTTATATTTTCGGAGATTATTACATTTATCATTGCTTTCTATTGGTTATGTCAACATTTGAAGCGGAAATCAATTATGCTAATTAGCCAAAAAATTACGCAACCAAATCAAAAAGCGGCCAAAAACAAAGCGAACGCAAAACTTTCAAATTTGACCAAAAATGAAAAACATTTCAATTATAAATTATGAGCTTATAATAATGTTTATTAACACTTACGTTTCAATGAATTTCAGAGAAGAGGAAATTAAAAGAAGAGTATCAAGAGAGAGGGTGAGTGAAAGAGAGAGAGAGAGAGAGAGAGAGAGAGAGAGAGAGCTTGTCGATTGAAATGCAAGAATATTTATCATATTACATTTGGTCGCATTAGCCCAAAAATGTATGCTATGAATATTGACCATAGATTTTCATAGCATTTTGTAATCTGTCCCAAGCCATCAATTAAATTAGGTCAGATAAATGAAAATGAAAAGTATTTTACCCCAACATGTTTGCTTTGTTTGCACCTTTCACCTAATCCATGTTGGCCTGTCCATCGTAAATGACCACCACCTGCCTTCAGACTTAACCTCTCCAATCTCTGGTCCGGTATGGTATCTGCTGCTCTGCCATTTTGCAATTTTTTTTTTTCTTTTTCGGGACCGCCATTTGAACCGGGTATGGGGGCTGGGCGTTGGAGCGTGATGAGTGCTACTGCCTGTTGTTGTGGTTTGTTGGCACTTCTATTTAAACTTTTATTGCTGCCACACCAACCAGCCAACCAACCAAAAAAGGAAAAAAAAAAAAACAACAACAAGCCAACACCACCAACACACAAAACCAAAAAGGTCGTGAGAAAGGGAGGTTAAAAGGTTGTGAGAGGTCTCGGGCGTGAATATTAATGCTTAATATTTTCTAAATTTTCTCCACTTCATGGTTTTTAGTTTTTACTTTATGCTCCAAGGGCAATTTGTTACGCTTAAGTTGAGTGCGTTTATCCATTTGCCAGTCCAGTTTTATGAACTGAAAACGAAGCGCTTTTACTTGATCAAAATTTGATGTTTAATATGATGGACCAGAAAAGCTAAACCTACAATAAGTGGTTATATGTAGGTTTTGTTATATAATTGTTTTCTAGAGAATAATTTTCCCCTTTGACATCGTTTGGGTCTCGTGCAATATGAGATTTTCAAATAATAATCGATACGCAAGCGTTATTTTATTTATAAAAAATGCAGATATGTCTGTTTTATTTAAGCCTTAAATAATGGTGCTTAAATATATGTATTTTGTAGGTGCTCTTTAGTCACATGCATATATATATAAATATATATATATATTTATACTTGATATTGTTATAATGCGAGTATATTAGACTAGTTGGGGGGAGAGCTGTATATTTATACGTCAAATGAAAAGCCCTTTATTTTAAATTTTAATAGAAAACATCCTTCATCCTTATTTGATAAATCTCTATTCCCATAGTCCCAAAGTGAATCAAAATCTTACTACTTAGACTCTTTTTTAATTTCAATATATATAAATTTGCGTAGGATATTAAAACTTCGAGTTGGTCGGTTTCTCCTTTTTTTTATTTTATAAATTTTTTAATGGGGGAGAGTAGTCAAAATGTTGTCTCCTGAAACTGACAGTCCACACAACTCGACTTATTTCCAGCTCTTTAAACCCACGTTCTCCCCCGAAAAATGGGAGAAAAAAAAATGTCGCTTAGTTTGTCCCACTTAAGTTACCAACAAAAAGAGCAAAAAATTTTGCACATGGCATTGAAAAGGCAACTGAGAAAAGCGTATAAATTGTCACTTGGCAAGTGCTTGAATTGAAAGTGCAAATATTAACATTCAAAACAAAATGCACACTTGTAGAAGATATATATATGTATATATATATATATATATATGAAATATTTATATATAGATATATTTGAGCAATGTCATCTGACAGAGTCAGTCGTTAGGCAGCAATGGCAACGGCAAACCAACAATGCCCAAGTGACAATGTAAGTGACAAGATATACATACATATGTACATATGTATATACATACGTTGAGATTCTCACAGTTACATTCGCTACCACTTGATGGCACTGCTCTCCTGTGCTCCTCTGATCCTTTGGGCAATAGCAATAGCAGCTGCTGCAGCTGTAGTTAGATGTTTGACAGAGCTCACAAAATCAAAAGTAGAAATCTAGCAAAAGCAAGGCAAACAATGAACAACCAACACGTTGAATATAAGCACGAGCACGGACCCGAGAATACTAACCAAGCACCGCAGGATATCAAATAATATTTGAACTAAAACCAAACTTAGATATGCAGCATCGAAAGACCGACAGAACGACAGACCGACAGACTGACAGACTGATAGACACACTGACCAAACGACCAACCAACCAACAAAACCGAATGACTTAACTCTTCTTACTCATTCACGTATTTAAAATTTGTTGACACTGATCTGGGACCCGTGTCTATAATCGAATTACACACTAGTTTATTGGCCAGGTCAATGGATAATGGTGAATGGACAATAGGGCAAACAGTAAATGCTGCTTATGGACATATGTTAATGGCTATGAAAATGCTTAAGCATAATCTTTATACTCATTAGACATAATCCCTGATGATGCTCAAGTACTTAAAATTTTGAGGCTACCATTCTTTCATATGAGTTTTTAATGAGTCGTTTAGCAAAATGTGTTTTCCGTTTTTTTTACATATTCTTTAATGCCCTTTATAAATGGGTTTGGGCCTAAGTGGAATATTACTAGACAAACTATATAGTTCCATAGCTTCAGTTTACTTGGTCGAAGTCAAAGGTTTTAAAAAAAATATTCCTTTAAACTATTATTTAATTTTTTCAATTGGTTGGCAGGGGAAATGCAAATTTTGTTTATACATCCCATCCCGAACCCATTAAGAAAACTTTCTCATTTTTTTTTTTGTGTTAAATTAATTTCTTTTCATTTATTTGAATATCTCATCTGGACCTCCGATTGTAATTAGTATATACATATATATGCAAGGGTATACATATGTCGATGAAATAATCAAAAATTTTCCTGGTCTTTTGGATTGTTTTTTTTTTGAGGTAGTAATTCTGTGTCTTTTTTCTGTTCCTTTTGGGTTTGTAACATTATAAATAATTAATGTATGTTTGAAAACTTGTGTAATATAAAGTGTTAACCTTTTAACGCCTTTGCCGCAGAAGGGTTAAAGCGCAAGATTTGATATTCATTATAATTTAATGAGTTTTAGAGGCCAATTAGGCAAATGTAGAAAATATTTTAGGGGGGAAAACTTGAAAATTGATATGAAAATTAATTCAATTAACTGCATAATGAGTTGCAATATAGAGAAAATCTGCTGAATTGCTAAAGAGAATAAATAAATGTGTGATTTACTGAACGAATGAATGAATGAGTGGTGAGCATTATATTTTTTCGGTTAATAATGATGCCAACATACATATATGTGTTAATATTTGTATTTTATGATTTTCCACAATATATGTAGTATATGCATATACATATATTTTGCTTGTACATTATCATTTCAATTAAGCAAAAATTGCATTTGCTTTTTGCTCGTTTTGCTTGCCAAAGTAAATTTGACGTGTTCCTGCCAATGATATATATATACATATGTACATATGTATATACACGTATACATACATATATGGGATATGTGTATATATTTGTATAAAAAATTACAAATTCAAATGAATGAATTATTTATTTAACAGGTGCCTGTGCCCGCCCGCATACCAATTGACACGAAACGTAGACCATATAAAGTGGCATAAATTTCAATTGGTGCATACATACATATACATGTATAAACATATACATATGTACATATATTTAAACAATATACATATGTATATATATATATATATCTGTATAGGTATAGGCATATATACATATATATGTATATATATATATATATATGTCAACCTTAAGCCGATTAATGACATCCGACGACGAGTCTGAACCATTAAAATCAATTAAAATGACCGTGGCTATGGCTATTGCTCTGAAATATAAAATTTAATACCAGTTTTTGATGCTATAAATTGTTCTGTCTCCCTCTATCTCTCTAGCTCCCTCTCTCTCTCTCTCTCTTTCTCTGTCTTTGTGTGTATTTGTGTGTGTGCGTTCAATATTGAAATTAAAATTATATTCACCCCCAAAAAACATGTCATTAAATGTTAAATTATCATCATCATCATCAGATCCAGGTCCACAATCAACAGCAGAAGCAGCAGCAGTAAAATTTATACAAATTCAACATTTTTGAAATTGTGTCATAAAATTCTACAGAAATTTCACAATATTTAATTGAAGCGTGTCCGGCCGGAATGAAGTTCTCTCTCACTCACACACACACACACATGCATACACTCTCTGTCAGTCGGTATGTGTGAGTGTGAAATGAATTGGTTTCGTTTTTACAAGTATTAATTCAACAACACACAAAAATGGCAATGACCAAATGGAATGTGATTAAAATTCAATGCGTTTGACTCAAATACATATTTAATTAAAATTTTTTATATTTTTCTTTTTTGCAATACAAAAAAATCAAAAAAAGAAAAAACGGAAAAACCAAAAATAAAAAAAAAAAAAAAACATGCAAAAAAATTGCAAACCGGGGAAATTGCTTACAAGTGTTTTCTGTCAGTTGTTTACATAAGGAAACAGATTTTAATTGACTTGACCAACAAAAAAAAACATATCCCATATTCAACAAGTCGGAACATTGCCTTTTAGATACCCTTTACGAAGAGGTAAAAGTGCACCAAAAGACATTAGAGTACTCATCTGTAAGTCAAGAATTATTATATTTGGTATATGAATCTATATAACATATGTTGGGTTGGGATTAATCTCAAATATTCTTGGATTTATGTTAACTACTTTACCTTTTCTAAGTTTAAGAATCAAAGATTCTATCAACAGTCATATCCAAAAGGATTTCATCTGATTTACTATATATATACTATATGCATATGTGTCAAAGCTATTCACTTTTAATTCTTTTAGCTACGGGTAGAGATTTATACCAATGATAATATATATATAGAGATAATAATAATAATTAAAAGAAATTCCAAAATTGTGTAATATAAATATAATTTTTTTTTTTTTTGTTTTTGCGAACTGTTTAGCATTTATGTATATCGGATTCTAATTTCGGTATTTTGTTGAAAAACAGACATATAGGAAAAAGTTATTTAAATTTCTATGTTACATAGTCTGTCATTTCTTAAATATACTCCAACTTGACCCTATTTGTATGCAGTGTATAACATTTGTGAGAGCACTAAAATCCGTTCAAATGAAATATAGTAATATTAAATTAACAACAATCGACGATTTTCTTCCAACAACAATAACCAATTGTATAGAAATGTTAATAAATATGATCTGGATTAAAATATATATTAAACAAAATGTCATTTAAATTACTTCAAGTGAATGAAAGTTAAGTTTAAAGTTAAATACCCTGAAAAGATTACACTTTGCTGTAACTTATTATGAAATCTTTATTGAATAGTTTTCGTATAAAAAATATAGAAAACCGAATTAATTTAATTGTATGGAAAAACTAAAGAGAGTTGATCAAAATTAATATTTCCATAGATAAATATGGTCAAAAAGTTCAATTCCAGTTAGTTAGATTTTACTAGAACAAAAGACAAAAAGAGAAAGCGAGAGAGAGAGCGAGAGAGAGAGAGAGAGCTAGCAAGCGAGACAAACAAAATTGAGTACTTTGTAGCCACACAAAAATCCATGCTTAACAGCCATTCATTGAAATTCCCATTGCCATTTTTCCATTCCCATTCCTTAGTTAGTCAAGTCAGTTGAACTGAGTTCAGTTTCAGTTCGTAATTCATTCAGTCTGTCATTCATTCAAGGCCTTAATTGCGGACAAAAGTCGTTGCTTAAGTGTTGCGCTATGTTGTTGGTGTTGTTGGTGTTGTTGGTGTTGCTTTTGCTGCTCAGAGTTGACATTTGTTCGTTAATTAAACCTTTTTGTTGTTGGTGTTGTGTCGGTGTTGAGCTAAGGCAACTGTGCAACAAGCAAATTGATTTATCTTCTCAACACCTTGACTCCTGTGCTCCTGAGTTGTGATGAAGAAGTTTACCTACGGCTCAACCACTCAACCACTCATCTACTCATCTACTCACCAAGTCAGCCGAGTTACCAATTCGCCCAGTCGTCACCCACTCAACCACCACCACCACCAACAACACCAACACCAACACCAACAACACTCGACAACGGTGTGCCTTTTAATGGCAAAACTTTTTCACTTAACGTTTCTACTCATAAATTGATTTTTACTTTTTAACGACTTTTCCAGTGTGGTGTGAGGGTGTGTTTGTGTCTGTGTGTGTGTGTGTGTGTGTGTTTGTAGGGGTAAAAAGGCTAATGGGCATGGTTACGCCCATGCATATGTTAGACTCATTTAGTTAGGTCTACACTATAAAGGCGAGAATATTGTGTGGTTCGAAACAAAGTCGACACGAAAGTTGACGATCTTTCCTTTTCCTCCATCACTCCCGCTGCTTTACTTTACCCTATACAATACATATATATATATATATGTATATATATATATAGACATGACATCTACTTGCCATTAAGCTTTCATTTCTATCAGGTTGCAAGCTTGGAATTTTCAATTAGTCGACAAAAGTGAAAAAAAAGTCCCTCTTTGACTTGAAATCTCTTTGGTCAAGTCCAAGTTGGGGGTCCAAAAGTCAAGTAAAATGAAGTTCGTTCTGTGGGGCTTGTATCTTGGTCCAGAAACGTGTTTGGTAAACAAATTACGTGTTAATTTTGCTTATGCAAAAGTTTCTTCTTTTCTGTTTTGTCCTCCGCTTGAAAATGTCCTTTTGATGTTGTTTAATTATGACTTCCGGCAGAAGTAATCAATGTGCAAATTTTCCAAGCATGTCTGGGCATTCGAAAACAGCTTTTCCATCCTCAACCAAAAGTTTTGCCGAGATGCACAAATTTATGCACGGCATTTTCTCACTTCCTCATCTTGCTTTTTATATAAGTGTGTGCGTGTGTGTGTGTGTGTGTGTGTTTTCGGAATTGTGTGCGTGCGTGTATGTCCTCATATACTACTTACTCATACTTTTACTGCTGCTGCTCCTTGAGCTCCTCTTTTTGGCCAACTTGTGCGCCAATTACATGAACATTTTGTGGCCTGCACATATGAAATATGCATGCAATTTTGAATTTGCCATTCATTTAAATGTTTTCTTGATTACATTTTGTGCCCACCACAAAAACAACAACAAACAGACGAGAACAAAGTGCTAGAAGATCAGCAGGACAAGCAGCAGCAGGAGCGAGAGCAGTGGGAGGTGGAACAGTGAAAGCTGCAGCAGCACCCAAAAGGAAGAGTTACAAAAGGCTCAGAAATAATTTCATGAAAACATTTTCATTGTCTTGTCTTCACTGTGTTAATACATATGTATTTATATATGAATCGCTGTGTGTGTGTGTGTGTGTGTGTGTGTGTGTGTGTGTGTGAGTGCGGATGCGTTTAAATAAGCAGAAATGCTTTTGCCTTGAGGTTGGCCAAATGAGAAAACCCAAAAAGCACACAAATAAATTAAAATAGTGAAACTAAACAAATTGTATCGACCATAAGTTATCCTCTATTTATGAGAAATTTAATAAGCAAACTTAAATCAAACTTGCTTCTGGGAAGAATTTACGATAATCGTAAAGTGATATTATATATAAGGGACATTACGAAATTCGTTAAAAAAAAATCTAAATAAAAAGTCAATGTGAAAAACATTGAGATGGAACATAGATAGTCCAGATAAATCTGGACTGTTTCTATCTAGATAAAAAGTACTACTTCATTAAGAAGATAACGAATCTAATCTCTATCCTTTTCTATACCTTAAGTTGGGAGCAATAAAAAAAAGGGACAATAGAATAATTAACGAACATTTTGAGAAAATGTATTAAACTTAACATAGTTCAAATAACACAAGCTATAACTTTGTATACAGATATAAAATTAGTTGCAAAAATTTATTTTAATTATTGGCAATAAAATTTCTCAGTTTTTATCATTCCCCAATATATATATTATTTTATAGGATATGATCATTTAGCATTACTAACCCAGTTAAGAACTGAAAGGTGTTTGTTTTTGTATCCCGTGTCTGTGTGCGTCTTCTGTTTGGTTAAAATATTGTAACCGTAATTACATTTTCCTATAACATATTTATTGTTGTATAAAGTTTCAATGATGTCGCATGCCTTGTCAGTCAATCAATCAAAATTGTCCTTCACTTACAATGTTAGACAAACTTTTTCTTTCACTATGTCCAAGAAGTTTGCCGTCAGTAAAAACAACAAAAAAAAAAAAAAAGAGAGAAAAAAAAAACGAAAACAAGAAACCTGCAAAAAGAAAACTAAAGAAGAAACTGAAGAAAATTGAAAGTTTTGATTTATAATCTGGCAAGTTTTTCCCCCACTCGTTTTTCTAGACCTATCTCTTTCACTCTCCTTCTCCATCTCTTTCTACCTCTTTTACTATCTATCTAACGCCCATTCAAGTGCATAAATATTTTTCATTCAATGGCAATGGTTTTTTTTCCCCCTTCTCCCTCTCTCTCTCGCTCGCACTTTCATTCTTTGTCTGTCTCTCTTTTTGCAGGACAAAGTTTATGACCGCCGTTGCAATCAGATTAAAAGCATTTTGGGCGCGAATCCATGTCAGCAAATGGCAGGAGTCGGAACAAGGGAAAGCTGAACGCGAATAAATGGGTGGCGGGAGATGGGGTTAGGAAAAGATGGAAGTTGGGTAAAATGGTCAATCAATAAATTTTTAATAATTGCTAACGGCAACACAAGGCAGGAGGAAAACTATCCGCAAAGTTCCTCTGAATTCATATTTATGACTTGAAAGTTTTCTGCTTTGGCTTTTTGGGCGGTTATTTTTTTATTTTTTCCATTTTGAATGGCTCTCAGCCATAAATAGAAGACATCTTCAATGGAAGCTTTAAGTGCCTACGGCCTGAGTCAGACAACGCCAAATGTGGAAGGATGAGATTGACGATGACGATGACGATGACGATGATGATCATAATGATGATGATGATGATGATGAAGATAATAGAGGTTATGGGTGGGAGCTTTTCTCTTGATAGTGTGAGAAAATCTTCCTAGTGGTGTATTATTGGTTGTCATTCGATGCCCAACGCATCACATCTATTGTGCACTATTCTGCTTTTCCTGTTTCCTCTCCTCTATGGCTCTGTCTCCATCTGCATGTGCATCTCATGGCTCCTTTTTCAGCTCATGTTCTGCTGTCTGATGATGCTGCTGCTGTTGCTGTTGCTGTTGCTGCTGCTTCTGTTCCTGCTGCTGCTGCTGCTGCTTCTGTCGCTGTTGCTGCTGTTGCTGTTGTTCCTGACGTTGGCAGTTTCTATTTTCCATCGCTTGAAGTTGATGTCAGAAAATCGATAGATTTGACATCAAATGGAAGGCTCATTATTTTGCATATATTATAAATCATAGCGAAATTCATAGGGAAATGCACAGCGGCAATAAAAGCGATGGAAACTTAAAGTGACGAGAAACTAATTCATAATGAAAGCAAAGCTAAAATTGAAATTTAATTATTTTGGTGTCATTAATTACTATAAAAAGAAAAAACACATTTATCGCATAAATTTCATTCAAAAGTACAAAAACTAAATTTTATTTTCAATTTTGAAGGTAAAAAGGTCAATAGAAAAATTATGGTAAACGATTTTTTGTATGATTGATCTATCTATACATCTATCTATCTTTAAAGCAATTTTAAATCCAAATTTTAGATATAGAATGTTAAACTTTTGTTCACAAGTGTAATCTTTGACCCTTGTATATATTTTTTGACTTTGGGTTAGGGTATAAAAAAAGTTTCGGCACAGCTGAATTTTTGGCGTTTCTTTTTTGTTTTTCTTTTTTTCTCCTTTTTTTTTTTTTTGCATGATGAAATTGCATTTTCCCTTTTTCCATTTCCCTTCTACGATTATTTAGATATTTTCCGCTGTATGTACAGCTGTTCCCTTTGATTTGGCCAGCGATAAATCTTTTTTTCACTGATTTCACACATGTGCTAACCTTTTTTTAGACAATACATATACATTCTATAGATATATATCTATATATATATATACAAATATATATATATATATATGTATTAAGGTATATTTCATTATTTCTTCTTTTGATTTGTTTTTGTTTAGCGTTTTTTTAGATTTATTTCATCTTGCAAATAGAAAAAAACTTTTTTTGACATATTTCAACCATACGAAAAGACAAATGCTCTTTTAATATCAATATCTCACACAAACAACAAAAAGAATGACCCACTGTATATCTCTTTACCTCTATCTCTCTTTCCCGTTTCACTCTCTCTCTCTCTCTCTCTCTCTCGTTGTCTGTTCCTATCTTTATTTTCATATAGAAACAAAAAGCGTAAATTCATGTAAAATGTCAGTTTATTTGTAGTTGATGTCAAGTTTTGTTTTGGGGTTATCTTCGGTTTGCATTGTCAGGGAAATAAAGGGTGATCAGAGGAACTGAAGTAGAGGAAGGGTCAAAATTTTGTTAGCTATTCTTTTTTTTTTTTTTTTAATTTTTTTTTTTTATGTTTTTAGCAAAGATAATAAATCATTTTGCAATGCAGATATGTAAACGAAAAATAACAACAAAATAACACAACCAACACAATGAACAAGAGAAAAAATTAACCACAAAACTAAAGTTGAAATTTTTAGCAAATAAAGTCGAGTACTCTACGGGCTGCTTAGAAGAAAAATTCTGGTTTTTCATTTCCCCATTCCCATTTCCCCTTATTCAGTGCTCTGTTTTCTCCCGCATCCATTTAGTTTATGTGTGGGAAAACCTGCAGTCTGAACTCTTTCACATTTGTTTAACATTTTCATGTGGCTTATGGCTACAAAAACTAAATTCCCATTTCTAGCTTGAAATTAAAAACATATTTTGCTTCAAATTCCTCCTGTCAAGTCCCAACCAGGATTTAGATTCAATTAAACTGTCCTAATTCCTGTCACTCTCCCCCGACTTCACCACACTCCACACTCTGTCCAAAATTTTCTTCTTGGTGCTGTTTCTATCTTGGCATTATATTCGCATTACCCTTGGCCCCGGACACACTGATTATGCTAAACACTTGACGAAAAATTCGATTTTAAATGTCACCTGGATTTATCGCCTTCGATGCTGCCGCCGCCGCCTGTCAACACCCAACCGCAAAAAGTTCACATTGAAGGACAACGACAACAATAACAACAACAACAACACCAACACACACAATAACAAGGAAAGGACAGAACAAAGTGAAAATTAGGCCGCAAGGATTCGCCACAGATGGCGACCGCAAGTGACTGTCGTGAATAGGGGGAGGGACATGGTCTTGGGACATGGCACATAGAACATGGAACATGGACACCTGTGGCTTTTGCCGTGGCAATAAATCAATTTCCCTTGACGTCTTGACATTGTCTCTAATCGAAGGGGAGGGACCACCAGACTAGACCGCATCAGAGGAGAGACCCGAATCGACCAAAGGAGACGAAACGACTGTGTCTGTCACTGAGGCTGGGAGTAAAGTTAATACTCCAAGTTCGTGATGTTTATTCAAGGGAATTTCGGTGAATGATGATTCAACATTTGCATAAGTCATGGAAGAACCTATTGTTACACAGGGTGATGGGGGGGATGGGGATTCACCCAATCCAAAGGGAGAACAGAAAATTTAATTGTAAAAATGATGTAAATGGCCAACAGATGAAAGAAGATAAACTTTTCTGGCCACTGAAATCGAGTCGCTTCACTCAATCTCCAATCTCAGCAAGCTGCCAATTTCAATGACCATAGAAACACATATTCTAGTGTGTGCGTGTGTGTATGTGTGTGTGGGTTTCGCTATTGTATCCAAGTTGCCTTCAACTTGAATCAGGGCAAGTCAAGCAAAGCGATGCCAAACTCAGACAAAAGTGGAAAAAAGTTACCCATCGAGTAGAAGCAGACAGATGGACAAGATGGATGAGAAGGGGAAGGGGAAGGGGAAGGGGAAGGATAAAATGTTTGTTTGGTTGACTTGACCCCTCGAAATTAATAAAACGTTTTAAAAAGTTTATCTTCACTTGTTAGGATTTCATGGGGGGTGGATGGGACCTACTCCCAGTCTAACAGTCTCCATTCCGTGGGGTTAAATAGATCATCATTGGGTTTTGCCAATGGCAGCCGGCAAAATGAAGTGCCCACTTTGGCATTAGCCAGCACCAGCAGCAGACGCCGATTTATGAGCCCCACTTGGCCTGGCATCGCCTGGCCAGACCAGGCATCCCATCGCAACGCAACGCCATTGTTTGATGCTCCACCTCCTCCTGGTCCTCAATGGGCGAGTTTGCATTTTGGGCAAGTAATGAGTTGTTTCGAGGTCTGGAACTTTGACTCAATGGACGAATCTGGCATGGTCATGGCATGGAATTGTGCAATTGACATTTATCGCTGTTGAATATGAGTGAGAGAGAGAGAGTGGGAGGGAGAGAGAGAGAGAGAGAGAGAGAGAGAGAGAGAGAGAGAGAGCAGCAGCAGCAGACAATAGTGAATGGATTGTAAGGTAAGGGATGGGTGAGTATAGGTGGTGATTGGGGAAGTGGCCTCTTAACAACTCATTAACACGCTCCAAGGACAACAATTGCTGTCATTGCCAATTGGCAATTGAAGCGATTAAAAATGTTGTAATATCGCTTATATTGCGCAATTATTCACTCATTTTGGTTGGCAAATCTCGAATATAAACCCTTGTCAACTTCAATTGAAATGGAATGAATAAATTGTCTAAATGATAATCTCAGGGTATTGTCTTGGTCTAGCTCCTTTCCTACCCACGCACATGCTTTAAGTGCTTCTATCAAATTATGTCAAAATGTGTAACAGAAAATTTCCATTTAAAGGATACGACTTCACACGTGGACTTCATCAGTCATTTCTGTCTGGAGAGAGGATCACCATATGCCTTTCCCTCTCGGCCTAAGACATTTGCAACCATTTGGACACAATTCCAGTTGATGCTCCTACTACTCCTCCTACTCCTTCTCCTTCTCCTTCTCCTTCTCCCGTGTAGCATTTGCAACTCGACCTCGACAATTTTTGAATAACTAATGAAGGTGTCACTCAGTCCGTCAGTCAGTCAGTCAGTGAGCAGAGCAACCAAAATAACTAAAACAATAACAGCAAAGGCTGAAGAAGAAGAAGATGGAGTAACAGCAGAAGAACAACATCAGCAAAAGGACGAAGGACGAGCAATGTTTCCAGTGTTCAGTGTTGAGTGTTGAATGTTGAGCCTGGCCTGAATATGAAATTTTGGATTTGCCATCCAAACTGTCGGCATTCATCTTGGACCACTCTCTGTCTGTCTCACTCTATCACACACACACACACACATAATTCAATCTCTATCCCTTTCTCTTTTGCAGTCTTTCCCTTTCTTTGTCTGTCCGTCTGTCTGGATATTTGGCTGGCATTAGTCCTCTTCTGTCCAGTTTATGTCCAGGTCGAGGACTTATGCATCATTGTCAAAATATTAACAGCTGGCACAATCCCCGCTGCCCCTTCCATTCATGCTGATTCCTCTTCTTACACAGTTCTCAGCCCTCTACCCACTCCTCACCCTCATCATCATGTGAGCTGCTCTTAAGCTAATGCTGATGAAGATGAAAAAATAGAAATAGAAATTTAAGTTCTTTTGCGATTTATTTCTGGGTCACACAGAATCCTTTTTTGAAAAAAAAAGGAAAGTGTCAGAGAAAATGTTTTCAGTTTAACCTTTTTCGAAATGAAAATCAGCTCTTTAAGAGGAAAACAAACGCATTGGAAACTCATCAAGATAGATGAGATGAAGATGAAGAAATTTATCCTTTCAAATGGAGCAACACCTTGGCAAAAACAAAGCCAGACGACACTTCACCTTCATCTTTCCCATTACCCATTCCCCTTTCTCTAGATGCTGTCGCTGCATATCGATTTATTCCCACTCCCTCTATTACCTTACCTATTGAATGCATTCGATTGACTTTTCGTCTGATTTTTCGATCGCTCAAATCGAAATAAATTTGCTTTTGAGTAAATTAAAAACAAACAAACAAAATCAAATATTAATGTCCTGTAACGCGGATTCCAACGATATTCAATTGAATGAGTGAGCGTAAAGGGGGAGGGGGACCGGGTGGGAAGAAGGGTATGTGCCAATTTAGAAAAAAACCTAGGGAATAGGATGAGTGAGTCTGCCGGTTTATTTGTCTGTCAGAAAAGTGTGGGGAAGGGAGAGGAAGTAGAAGCGACAACCAGCGACAACAAAGTGAAAAAAGTGTCATTTAGTCAGAGCGACAAATGAAGAGAAATAAAAATAGTCAAAATAACTGAAACATCCCTCTCTACACCCTGCATCCTGTCCCTGACTCCAATTCCGACTCTACCTTCAACACTCTCCCTCTTTCTGTCTCCCTCTGTCTCTCCCTCTCTCTCTCTTTCATTCTTTCTCTCTCCAATTGAGTCATCTCCATGGGCATAGCCAATTCCCAGTCTCAGCATTGTTAGTCCTGCCATTTTTGGTATTCAAATGTTATTTTTGGCTCAACATGGAATGCAAAGGAGGATGGAGAGGGGGTGGGGTGTACTGTGTGGTGTGTTGAGGAAGGAGTGTGTGAAATGCGGAAGTGTTTTTGTTGTCGCCGAGAGCAACAAATAAAAAAAGCAAAGCAAATGCTTTGAGCGACCGCAGGAAAACGCCTTCAAACTTTTGTTTTGGGTTTTTCTTTCTTTTCCCTTTTTTTTTTTACGTATTTATAGCCGGAAAAGGAAAAGGATTAAGTAAAAGAAAGAAACAAAAATGAGTTTGAAAAGCGGAAAACATGCGTGTTGATTTGGCCTTTGGCTATTAAGTACGTTGAGTGCTTCCTTGATTGATGCCGAGGCCGAGTTAGAATTTGAAACTGGATTTGCTTGTGATCCGTGAGAGTAGACGGCTCACATCCTGTTCAATGTCCTGGGAAGGACACAACTGCAAGCCGAACAAATATTTCCTCTTCTAGCTGGACAACAATAATTTCGATTACCTGAACGATGAATTTGTGGGGGCAGCTGTACCTATTCCAGATGCAATTAAATGTTAATCGATTGTGTTTGCACTGTGGGCGTGGCCACGTCCACACACAGCCCACAATTCAAATGTGAGTGTGTGCCAGCCTGCATACATGAGTGAGAATAATCAACTACCAGGTGAGAGGTGTAACCATACATAGAGAGAGAAAGAGAGAGAGAGATAGAGAGAGAGAGAGATAGGCGAAAAGGAGGAGCGTGAGACAAGAGGAGGATAATGCAGAAGAGGCACATGCCAGTGACCTCTTCCCTTCGAAGAAGCCTTTTGGGCATTTTGGTTTTGGATTATGGGTTTTCGATGCATGAGCCGAGTTAGAGTGCACAGAGGTTCTGGTCGTCAAAGGCATTGGGTTAGTTTTTGGGTAGGGAAGGTCTGGGCGTGGGGAGAGGGGAGAGGGGAAGGTTTTGTGTGTCACTGGCATAATTAATTGTAAATAATTGTTTAAGTGTCATTTGCAAAATTTATTTCAAATGTCGAATGCCAACATAAATGACCGCCCATAAAAGTATGCTATACCAAGGCAAAGAAATTCTTTGGAATTTTCAATGGGGTATAACCACCTTCCCCCCCCACTTTCTTCACCTATCCAGCATAGTTAAATGTTTGTGTCAATATGCTATTTATAATTCGCAAGCAGTTATGGCTAGGTGCAACTTTATTTTCCCGATATTTGCATGTCAAACGCGTAATAATTTCAAATTACTGCGACACTTTTCTTACCTTTGTGACCGCCGCCCGCCTTTTCATACTTACCGCTATGCTCTCCGAGTACTCTTTCTCCCGGCATTGACCGCCCATCAGTTGGCTCCGCCCACACAAGTCGAAGGCATTATTTATGACTTGTACGCTTTCTGCGTCATTTTATAAACATTTTTCAAAATATGTTGCCAGCATCGTAAAAAACAACATACAACGAGAAGAAGAAGTCGAGGAGACGCCTTTATGTTTTATTTATGAGACACGAACACAAAACTCATACCTTTTCCATAATGCAGCATGACTTTTAATGTGTGTGTCTCTGTGTGTGTGTGTGTGTGTGTGTGTGTGTGAGGGAGAGACTGAAAAGACAGACGTGGCAACAGAAGCTCGCAAGGGGAATCACCTCTTAGTATGTTAAATATTGGCAACTTTTTATGACGGTAATTATGGTAAAATTTAACCGAAATCGATATGCAAATGTCTGGCCATATGTTAGCGATGAAAGGGTCAAAGGTATTTCGGTTACCTTATCGGTTTAAGTTGCTATAGTAGGAGCAAGCAGCAGCAACAGCATCAGCAGCAAATCCTCGTTTAAATATTAATACATCAATCCACTTAATATGCGAGTTTATAACATTGAATGATGCAATAAATATAAAAAAAAAACACACACACACACACTCACACATACACAACCAAGAGATGAAGAAACAGACATCATGATGATGATAATGATCATGATGATGGTAGGATATGGGGCGAGGGAGGGGAGAGAGTGTAGGGTATGGACTTAAGTTATAAATCCCTCAACCACTTGAGTTGATGATGAGTTTCAGTCTTGTCTCTCAACTGTATTTGTGTGTGAGTCTGTGTTTGTGTTTGTGTGTGTGTGTGTGTGTGGCTGCTGATATGAGCACCTCGTAAAGGGACTACCACAAAAGAATGCGCCTCGCCTTCTGATGATGTCCATTAAAGTTACATCTTAACAGCAAAATGAAAGAAACGTTCCGGGAACGGTATAAACGAAGACGAATATGAAGAAGAAGAAGAGGCAGTTCTCATTTCTTTTCAATCTTCTTGCCAAAAAAAAAAAAAAAGAAAAAAAGTCAAAGACCACAAAAGCCAGAAAACATGATTGTAATACTCTAACTCTCTATCTCTATCTCTTTCTCTCTCTCTCTCTCTCTCCCTCGCTCGCTCTTACGCTTATCTATCTATCTCTCTGTCTCTCTGAAGACAAAACAAATTTTGGCATAAGCGCGCACTTCCTTTCGACAGGATGAGGTCCTTGTTACAAAGGAAGTGCCCTGCTTGTTTACTCGCACAACTTATAAAGAAAACATCAACTTGGATTTCCGACAAAGAGCAACAAAAACAATAAGCAAACACAGCAACCGAAAAACAAGAACCAAAAACTGAACAGACTGAATACAGAAAATATCAAAGTGGAATTTGCATTAAAACTTAAGAAATCATCGGACCACAGAGATTGCTTGGGTAGACACTGGAGACACACAGCGAAGGGATGGATGGGCAGGGGCCATCAACAACAGCAGCAACAGACGCAGCAGCAGCATGAGTAGTAGATGGCGGGAATAGGAAATTTAGCTTTACCAAAAAAAAAAGGAAAAAGAAAAAATTACATATATATATAAATATATATATAAATATATATTTATATATTGTATAACATTTTCTGGGTGCGCTTGTGCGTTATGATTGCACAAGCAACATAACAACAAGAAACGAAAACTTACATATTGCGCAAATGCTAAAGAGAAATGGAAATGAAAATGGCAAGAAAATAGGGAACGGGACAATACTCTATGGGTGAGTGGGGGAGTTAGAGGGTGCGGAGGGGGCGGTGGATTGGTTCACAAAGTGGCGGCTAGCAGAGTCACGCCCATCTGTAGCAAGAAGAAATAATAAAAAAAAAAAACAAAAAAAACTGCAACTGACATAATTACGCATGCAGAATATATTCAAATTGTTGCTCCAGTTGCAATTGTTTTGTCTGACAAATGAATGAACATTGCGAAACAAATTCAAATTGAAATGCAATTGAATTAAAAAAAGTCACGATTTAAATATTCTAAAAATCCTAGTGAAAATCCCAATTAAATGGCTACAAAAATGGCTTAAAGATTTGCAAAAAGTTTTTGTTTACCTAAAATAAAATCTTTGTATATCCAGTTTAAGATGTCAATTTTAAGTGAATTAGTTTTTCTATATATTTATATATATATATATATAAATATACATACCTACATTAGCCACGATCAAAGGTAACTCCACCTCCACCCGGCTAAAAGACTAAACATTCCATCTATTCAACAGGTGGAAACAAATTCAATTTCACCTAAAATATTTTTACTTGGTTCACATATGACTTTTTGCTTAAATATTTGAAATAAATGAAATATAATTCTCATTATTCTAGATGATATATTTACCATCACTAAAAAACCCAACTTTCTGATCTTACATGCCACAATACTTTGTAATATAAATTATTCCTTCAACTTTTGTTTAATGGAACGAATGCTTCAAAATTTATTGTAAATTTTTGAAGTATAAATTAAAATGGGTTCAATGGCAAGATCCTATATAGCCCTGTGGCATCTACTCACATCACAGTTATCCAAATAAAAATAAAACATTATCAGAAGCTGAGGTTTTCATCACTTAATCCTCTTAATGCAAATCATTCCAATCCTACAATTAATAACAACAAATACACTACCTCCTGCATATAAGATTAAATGTAAATATAATTAGTCGAAAGTTTTAGTTACTAGAACTCATGAATCTCCCCTTTAAATCTAGTATTATATATTATACCTATAATTTTTTTAATTAAATAAAAATAATAATATTGTTTCTAGGCAACCTATTCGAGTAGAAATGAGTATATATATATATATATATATATATTTCGGATATATCTCTTTTAGAGAAGACAACTGAATGGATTTAATCAATGTCAATGTAGTTTTCCTCATCGTGAAAAGCTTATATTAAGTTGGGGTAAGTCAATTTATGACTAAGTTGGAGGAATATGTTAATTTACTATATTGAAATTTACTATATTGAAATGCTGAAATCAAATCTGAATCCTATAATAGATAAAGAGAATTATAATAGACAAATCCTGTTAGTAAACAAATGAGCCATAATTTGTTTTCTTTATTATTTGAAAGATAAGAATAAGCTTGGTTAGAATAACTGAAGAAGCTGGAGGATTTTTCTTAAATCAGATTTTGTAGTAAATAATACAACTTTTTAAACAAATAACTAACTAACGATATTAAAATGTATTTATACATATATTAAGTATTCTGAATCCAATTCCTATTCTTAAGCTCTTAATATTGTAATATATTAAGAATGAATTACTTATAAATATGTATGTATTATTATACAAGATTTAACCAGAAAAAAAGGTAATTTTAATTATATAAATAAATTTGATTGAAATTCTATACTCAGCTTTAACGTTGTATTCCATGCGATTTAATACATTTCTTATTCAAACCAGTTACCGAATTCTTTCTATTGGTTGATTTATTGCAATGGATTACCCAATTTTAGTCCCTATCTAATCCAGACCCTAGATCTTTGATTCCCGTTTTATATTTAACAACATTTACCTACCCCACATGAATCTATAATGTATTTTGTATTCTTCATTTAGCTAACTTGGCTTAACAAATTTATGATGCCCGACTTGGTTTTGGTCAAGTTTTGATAACTTTGTCAGGATATTCTCTGCTGGTTTCTGGTTTGTTATCTGCCTGCTTTTTGGATTTACAAATCGAATTCAAGTTCAAGTCAAAAGTCACCCCCTTGTGTGTGAGTGTGTGTTTGTTTATTTGTTAGTGTGTGTATGTGTGTGTTTGTTTGTGTATATTTGTATGTGTGTCGTAGGCCCAACAAAGCCGCAAAAATCTAAGAGGAACGACAACGCAGAACCGCTTTAGGCCTTCGCTCTTTGAATTAATTTGTGCTTACAATCTTGGCCAATGAGATTTATGCGTTCAGTTTCGTATTACATGCTTCCTTTTGCCTTATTTGGTTGTGTGTTCTTTTTTTTTTTTTTTTTGTTTCCTTTTGTCGTCGCTCTCCCCATAAGAGAGCTCAGTGTTTGTGCGTGTGTGTGTGTGTGTTTGGTTTTTCGAAAAAATGCAAACAAAAATATTGTTTTGTTTATTTTGTTGACTGCTGCTAACCTAAGCACGTGTTTCGTTCGAAAGCCCACGAAGGATAACGCTCTCAAAGGATTTTCATTCGAAAATGTTGCCAACAGAACGAAGTCACATACTGCGAAACATAAGCCACGAAACGCGATACGGAATAAAACGAAAGGAGGCGAAATAAAACCGAAGCTCTTGGACTTCGGTAAAAATCATTCGTATTTCATCGTGCCAACAATTCGCTCGTCCATTGGCCATGGTCTTGCCAATGAAGCGAGGCATTTTGGAGCAAATTCAGTTTCAGTTTAACTCGAACCTGCTCCGGAAGTGGACGCCAACAAGCGCAAGTTGTGTGTGATTTTTTTTTTGCGTTCACTATTTCGTATCAAGAAAAGAGTACTAATAATTGTCAAAGTATTTTAAAATCAAAAACGCAAACGAATATATATATATATATATATATATCTATAGAAAGAGTGTCGAGTGTTTAAATAAAAAAAAAAAAAATAAACTAAAGTGAGCTCTATTCAATATTTTCAGAGTCTAAATTCAATAAAAATTCCAAGTGATTAAATATGATTTTATGGTGCGACGATCGTTTATAGAATAAGAGGACAAATGGCAAACATTTCACCGCAAGACAATAAAATGCCTTTAGAAGGTGGGGGTGAGGGCGGGATCGTAAAAGGCTTAAAAGAAAGAACCCTTACAATTTGCATGCTAGCAAATTCTCATTAAAAATACAGTTGCTACTGCTAGTGTTGCTGCTGCTGCTGCTGCTAGTGCCGCTGTTGCCGGTACTAGTGCTGCCACTTCTCACACTACTTTTTGTGCGTTCGTTCGTTCGTTTCTGCTCCTGCCACATAAATTTCACGGCAATCAGCCAGGACTGCAAGTCATCCAAACTTCATTTGTTGCTCCTGCTCCTGCTACTGCTTGTGCTGCTGCTGCTGCTGCCGCTCAGAGTCAGAGGCTGCACTTGCGCTTGGCTTGATGCTCCTGCTCCTGAAATATTGCTTCCATTATTTATGTTAAGTTTATGCAACATTTTCTCTTCCATCCTGCTGATGCTTCTACATTTTGCTACTCCTGCTGCCGCTACTAGTGCTGCACTTGTTTTTAATATCCTTCAGCTTGTAAAGGAATTACTTCTGAAGACTCGCGGCATTTGAGTTTTTTTTTTTGTTCTTTCTTTTTTTTTTTTCTCTCTTAACCATTTCTCTTCCTCTCTATGTCTTATCCTCTGAGTCTCCGTTTCGTCTTCTTAGACTCCCTTTTGTTTTTCATCTTCATTTTTCTATCATTTGCCTCGTTATTGCAGGACCCTCTAGGCGAAGCCAGATGCCAGACAACATCATCATCTTTTGGTTCGATGCACTTGAGTTGCATACTCTCAGTAGAGAGAAGGGGGAAGGGATACAAAAACGAAAAAAGAAAAAAGAAAGAGATGGAAAAGGATATTGATAGCAAAGTGCATTAATAAATCAATTGTTTGCATTTCGAAGAGCTTGTTTAGCCACCGGGATTGAAGGAATGCTTGTACGATAAATATTAGATACTCAATGGTGAAATCGAAGCCGATTCGTTGAATAACTGAATGAACTTTGCTTATCTGCTGCTGCTGCTGCTGCTACTGCTGCTGCTGCTGCTGCTGTAACCAAACAAAAAGTGACAAGTAACAAAATAATGTTTAAGCTGAAGTTTACATTTACATTATGAATTAATAACTGAAACTATTTCATATCATAGTAAACAGTCTTGTTCTTGAACTTGAAGCGATCGCTTTTAACAATCTGATGTGCAGTGAATACTTTTTTTTTTTTTGGAACACGAATAAAAAAAAATAACAGATTAATGGTATTTATTGCTTTTTAAATCTAATCTATTTAATTATATATAATTAATTATTTATCCTTATCAGATTTAGCGTGATACAAATATATTTTGTTTTTTCATATTGATTTTCCCATTTTCTTTTTTACTCGTGAAACAACTTTCATTTATTTAAAGTTGTTAAAAGATAAAATACTCAATTTTTGGAATTTTTTTTAAAAGTTGATCTTGCTCTCGTATATTAATATTTTTCAAAATTTTTCTTAACATTTAAATGGCTGTTATTTAAAATCAAGCTGTTTTATCGTAATATATGTAGTCTTTTAAGTCATGTACACTGGAAAGATATTAGACAGCTCAAAAATCAGTTGCTAAAAGTAATAACCCGATCTATATATAGTTAGTTATCTTGCTATATGTAATGTAAACGAAAGTCTTCTTTTATAACGATCTTATTTAAGTTCATTAATTTTTGACAAAATTAAATTTTATTTATTAATTTTTAAATAAATAAAATTTTATATCTTAGTACATGGAAATGTGGAAATGATCTGACTAGGAAAAATTAAATGGAAAAACAAAAACAAAGACAAGACTAAGACAACAATGATATTATTAAGCCGAGTTCCTAAGATGACAATACAGATTCTGTAATCTGATTTTCATATTTCGATGATAAACGAATCGTTATTTAAAAAAAAAAAAAATAAGTTCTATAGCTTTTGAAACAACTCATCATATAATATGATAGATATAGTTTCTAATAAAACTTCTTATATGCACAGATAGTTAATTAAAAACATCAAATATATGTAGCTTAAAACAGATTTTCAGTTTCAACTTCTGTTAGAAATATTCAAGATCGGTTATAATTTGCTGATTTGGAAAATCAACTTTGATTTTATATGTTCATTCGCTTTGAGAGTTTACCAAGAAGAGAGCAATCTCAATCACATAGATATAAACGGGGCTATAAACTATAAAAAAACAATATAGTTATTCGAACAATAAAAAAATACTGTGCTAACATTCAGTTATTCTTCTTCATATATTCTTTGTAATTTGAATCAACTGGAGTTTCAATCTCTTTCTCTGATGTTAAATAAAAGACGATAATGAGATCTGATATAAAATTAACTAGAATTTATATTTAGTTTTATAGTCTTTTTACGGTTTAATCAAAGGAATTCACAAGACTATTAATTTCACCCTCGATTGCTTAAATAACAACCATCCCCTACCCATTCCCTTTTCCATTTTCATTTCCATCTCCACAAGCAAGCTGAAATTTTCCGAAACTAACCATAAGTATGTATATTTGGTTTTTCATAATGGACCACAAAAGTACTATTCCTGAGCTCATTTGTTTCTCTATGTTATTCGTATTTGTATTGTTATTTCTGTTGTTTTTGTAGTTGTTGTTGTTGTTGTGCTTTTTAAGCTCATTAAGTGCTGCTTTATTTTAATTTGAATTTTTTTTTCTTTGTTTTTTTTTTTTTTTTTTTTTTTTTTTCTTCACACAAAAATAAACAAAACCGCCAAAGGGCTTTGTGTTCTCTTTTGTGTATTGTTTTCAAGGGAATCTTCTATTCTACATATTTGGCAAGAAAGCAATGAGAAAAGAACAAAAATTATGGCAAACTGAAACTAATTAGCCACTTCGGGCATTCGCAAATGAATGTTTTTATGTTTTACGTGTTAAATAGTGTATTCGAATATTTGTTATACACACACACACACACACACACACATGCACACTTATGTTACACACATACATACATACGTAGATACATATGAACATGTTAATATCCATGTGAATATAATGCATTTCATGCTTGCTTCCCAAATATTCATACCAATTTCAATTCCAATCTCATACCCATTCCCTTTGCTTGACAAACAATTCCATTTGCGACTTGCATTGCTCAGCTGCCTGGCTGCATGCCTTTCTCCATCGCTCCACTTCTGGTCTCTCTCTCTCTCTCTCTCTCTCTCTCTCCCCTCATATAAGAGGAGCATAATGGAAAAGTGGGTAGTAATGGTAGCAGTGTCAGAATAAAGATGCGGATGCAACTGAGCCAAGTGAAATGACAGCCGCTGCGAAAAGCATTTCTTTTTTTTCTTTTTTTCGCTACCTCCAGCATAATTTACATCACACGCTGTCACTGTCTCCATCTCTCTTTCTCTTTTGCTGTCTTTGTCTTTCTGTTAAATGCAGTTGAAGTTGTCTTTTCACTAGTCGCCATGAATTTACCGGACTTTTTTTTTGTTTTTTTTTTTGGTTGTTTTTGTTTAAACGGAAATGCTAACTTCAACATGTCAAGTTGCCTGTTAAGTTGTGATTTCTAGTCTAAATCATTTGTTGTCCCTTTTCATCGTCTAACCAATTCCATCTGTTTTGACCTCAACCCCCTACCCACCCCATTCCCATTCACTGATTGCATCATAATTACCTCTCTTTAGTGAACAAACCTTTTTTTTTTTGGTCTAGTCCTAAGTGCTTTTTAACGAGCTGCTGCCTAGTTCAGAAATCCTTTTTTTTCTCCCTCGAACAAATTTTTGTTTTCAAAAAACAAATGTCGTAATATTTTTTTCTTTATTTTTTGGTTTCCTATACAATTTTCTGTGATTTTGTGGTAATAATCTAGTACATGAAGCCATAATTTGTAATTTCAACCTAATTAGTTTGGGGTAAGGGATAAAATGGAGGTAACAGCAATAGGAGGGGTTAATGGGCGTGACCGGGTACAGTGAAAAACATTGTCGTCAGCAATAAAATGTCACTGGAACTGGCACAGACATCACACACACACATGCACACACACACACATGTACACAGACATTCACATACACAAAACGCCCATTTCAGTAGAGACACGCCTCCTCACTATGCTAGGGATACGACAATGTACAATTTCGTCTGCCCGTCTATCTGTCTCTATGTCCTTTATATGTATATCCTGATGATATTTTTGTGGTGCGACATATGTAAATTTTTGGAGGTCATTTAAATTGATTTCGGTTGTTGTTGTCATTTTTATACTTTTTTTCGGGTCCGAATCAAATAATTAAATTTTTAGCAATTTTCACTTAATTTTAATATTACCATGAATATAAAATATGTAGCCATTAAATGATAATAGAAGCGCTTTAATATAATAATCCATTTTTGAACGTTTAGGATTAAGAGCTTTTTTATATTTAATTTTATTTAATTACTATTTAATATTGATTATTTAATATTTAATAATGCTTCTGTTACAGATTTTATAATTGCTTATTTATACATACAAAAAGAAAAAAAAAACAACCTTAGATTTAAATTTAGATTTGGATGATTGCCATATAAAGCTTCATGCTTATTAAGCATTAATATTATTTTCATTTATGTAGCATGGGAAACTATTTGTCAAAGTTGACATTCCTCGTTTTTCCAAAGGCTTACAATTAATTACTTTTCAAAAGCATGAACAATTATTCAATACATAGACAATAAACATTTCGTTAAATGCATTTTCAACAAGAACACAGGACAACAAAATAATGTAATTAATGTTCTACTTGTGGCTGAGAGATTTTCCTTCAAAAAAAAAAAAAAAAAAAGAAGATATAAGAGCTTTTAGCAAATGAGGCTTGATTTCTACAGACTGTACAAATAAAAATTTAATATAACAAAGTATATTCTTCCATTTTAGCATAAAAGCTTTTAAAATAGCCGAATAGCATATATTCACTTAAGTTGTATAATAATGGAAAAAAGTTTAAAACTTTTAAAACAATTGTACCAACGACGATCGCTTCATGTGAAAATGTTACAGAAGTTATTGTTATGTTTGCCAGTGTAATCCATTTCAAACTTTAACAAACAAAATGAATAAACTACAAAAAGCCTCATAAACTCATCTGTGACACATGACCCAACTTTGGCTGTTTGTTGCTCTCTCTCTCTCTCTTTTAAATTTTTCTTTCTTTTTTTTTTTTGTTATTGAATGTTTAAATACTTTGCAAAAATCAGCAGCAACAGCAGCCGTAGATGAAGGAGAAGAAAAAAAAATTTGGTATATATTTAACTATTCGTTTTTATTATTAAATGCATACGCATAAATTTTTAAGCCATGTCAGAGAGTGACAGAGGGGTTTGGTAAAAGCTGGCAGTGGGACACAAAAAAATGGGGGGGGAGAAACTGGCAATCATCATCATCTACAAAAATAAAAAAAAAAACAAATGCGAGCCATTTCAAATATTAATGTCTTGATGCGACAACTGAGCTGCGACTGAGTGAGGATTGTGAAAGGAAGTAGACGAGCGGCGGGGGTGTGCGGATGCGGGTTCGGGTACGGTTGCAACAGACGAGGGGATGTAGGGGTGAACACCAGTAGCAGGAAGCTGATATGGCATGTGCATTCATAAATCATTTGACAAAATTGCCCTGGCCAAGTCGTCCAACAGTCCACACACACACAGAAAATCGCAATTCTCTGTCTCCTGCATCGCCCCCGGCCCCATAGAGCATATCACTCAGTTAAAATGCATTTAAATGAAAAGAAGAAATCAAGTGGTCAAAGAACTATAGCAACGAATAATAAATACACTCATTAAAAACTAAATACATTAAGTTTCATTTTAAATAAGCTTTTGTTTCTCCTATATCTACATCTAAGTATAAAAAATAAACTGCAATTCCTACTTTTTGAATGCAATTTTGATCGCATTCTTTCATTAATTTATTATGCATCTTTATGATATATATACATATATATATATAAATATATATATATATATATATACATTTATTTTAATTGAACTACAGCTAGAAGAAATATTATGGAAATAACAAAAGTTAAGAAAATCAAAGATTAAAAACAAATTTGGAAATTTAGGAATCGGGTGCAGATCGTAGTTATATCGACATACTTGTGATATTGCTCATATTTTAGCATTGCCTTTTTTTTAAATTAATAAGATTTTTTGGGAATATTCTGATTTATTAAAAATTATTAATTATCTGATTTATTTAAAATTGTTTAATATTTTTAAAATTTACTTTTTATTTATTATGTTTTTTTATTTGAACACAAATAATTATTTCGCATGTTGCCAGCCAAACTTAAACGTACTTTATTTATTAGATTAAATAAAGGAAATATGGAAGGAAATTTATACGGCAAAATAGTTTTTAAAGATTTAATGATCTTTCAATCTATATTAAGAAAAATAAAATAGAATCAATACTTCACAAGTCAAATTTAAATGATATTATTTTTTTTTTCTTTCATTTGTAGAGTATTAGATAAGTTTTAAATGTTTCCAATCAAAACTTTGAGTAAAACGAAATGATTTTGTGATTAGTAGACAAGAGGTCTTAAAATGTGAATAGAATTTTTAACATAAATAACTTACATTTAATTATTGTTGAGCATTGCAATTAATTCATTGAGATGACAAACTTGACTTAAATTCCACTATAACTATGAGAATTGATGGTATTTCACATATTTCTCATATGAAAACAAGAGCAACGAAAATTGCAACAACAACAACAGCTAGCAATGGCAATGACAACGGGAATGACCAATGCAATTCATGCGCAATGAATTTCTGTGGCCATGTTATGACAATAACAGAAAAGGAACAACAAAGAATAAAAAAAAAAAATAGTTACAATAACAGCAACAACAATAATAACAACAGCAACAACAGCAACAACAACAACAACAATTGTAGTAGTAGCATCAACAGTAGCAACAGCTCAGTAGCAACAATGAATCGTTATGCTATATAAAATAGCCAACATCAATGCAACGCACTTGTATATATGTACATAAATATATGTACATACATACATACATATATGTATGTACATATATGCATATAGTATGTATGCATAAAGTACTCTGACTCTGACCGGAATAAAGTGCTATTAATAATAAATGTTGGCCCAGTACGTGTGGAGGAGTTTTGGTTTGGTTTGCTCTACTCTGGCACTGTTCTGCTTAAATCGAAAGCGGGAACGGAAAGGCTGCGAAATGAGGTGGAGTCGGGGTGGTCAATGTGGCGAAGGCAGTCAAATGAACTTGGCAAAACCAAAAAACAAGCGAAATATCCAACAACTCTAAAGGCCGGGCAACATACATACATACATATGAAGAGAGAGAAAGGTTCAAGCCAGAAACAAGGCAATGCGTATGACCCATTGTAGTTGTTGCTGTTGCTTACAACATTGTAAAGCCCAGTAACAACAACAACAACAACAACAAAAACAGCAGTAGTTGTAGCAACAATAATAAAAGTGCCATAATAATAATAAATGCCATAATCCCCTTTGAATCGGCGATTCTCTGCAACGGCCTCTGTATCCCTTTTTAACCCCACCCCCATTCTTTTCATCGTCCGACTGTGTGTGTGTGTGTGCGCAATTTTTATTTTCAATTTCATTGTTTCGTCTGCAGCAACAGTAACAACAGCAACAGTAACAACAACAACAACAACAACAACAACATCAAGAACAACAACACGAACCGCAATGCCATCGACGCGTCAAGTGAATTAAGCGATTTTTTAAAGCTTTACGCTAAATGAAATTTGAATTGCCAAAGTGTTTACTTGTGTGTGCAAATTAAATTACGCAAAATCAAATAAATGTTTTTCAATTCCCTCATACCCCTTAACATATTCCCCTGCCTGTTGTACCATTAACAAAAAAAAAAAAAAGAAATAATAATAAGAGAAGAATAACAAACAACAGGAACAACAACAACAGCAGCACCGCCAACACAGCAACACTAACAACAAGTCTCTATAATAAATAATCCAATATAAAGATATATACATCAATATATATCTTTATATATATATAAATATATCCTGTAAATATATCGATACGTGTCGCCGCTTCATCTAAATAATTCAACGAATTTTCAACGGATTTAAATCAACTCAATCAACAACCAAAAATCAACAAAATCAACGCACACACAGACACACACACACACACATACACACGTACACGCATACATTCATAGACAGATACAAAATAAATATACAAAATGTTCATCATAACGGTAATTAAATTGCTCCTATTGGCACTTAACATATTTCCAAGCCGATTCACAAATCGTCGAATAATGTTCCTCATCTATATGACGAATTTGGTTACACATGGTAAGTAAATATTATTCTAATGATTATATATTTCTATTATAGATATAAATTACACAAGCTATATCCATTTAAAGTAATTATCCTTATATATACATATATACATACATGTTTGAAAAGAAGATTAATTTAAACAAAAGCTAACAAACATTAACATAGACAGATGTAATAATAAGAATCGATATAGAGATGGATCAGTCGAAAATTGATTTATTTATTAATATTATTAATATTTTTTTTCAAAATATAGCTAACAAGATTGATTTATAGCTCTTGAGGGGTTGAAAAATATAATCTGAATTAGATTTGAAAAGGAAATTAAGCAAATTATTCTATTTAAAAAGACTATAGGATAGAAAGGAGTAATGATATATTTTTATTTATTTATAACAGTTAACTATAATTAAAATTATGAGCTAACTTAACAACTAAAGCGCTGGCTACTAAGGCCTTCGGCTTGTTTTACATATATATTAGTAATGATATATATTATATAGATACACTAACAATTATATAATTTCGAATATTATCCGTTATTCATATTAATCATAATCAGAAAACTAATTAAAAACCTTTTAGTCGAATCGCAGACTTATGCCTAATTAATTGAAACAAGAAAGAAACTAAAAAGAACCAATAAACCGAACTTGCCCAACAGTTAGTCCTTTATGAATTAAAATCTAAGGTAATTAAAGGATAAATATAAAAGAACCGAACCAATAGGGAATATTTACATATATTTATTATAATAAAATAGCATTTAGATCTCTCTCGATTGGAACAAAAAGGGAAACCTTTCCAAAATAAATAAAAATAAGGTTTTGCCTAAGACTATACTTGTTGATGTTAACTAGAGTTTAATGCATATTCTAAACACTTATATTTACTAAAATTTTGTACACGATTTTAAAAGCCTCACTAGAAAAAAAAAAGGATTTAATTTCTTTCTCCTGTCTGACTCGCCTTGCTAATTGTTCTAATTTTAGTTAGAGATTTACAATTGTGCAAAGCTGTTGAGCATTTTCCTATCAATTTAATTGAATCCTATATATGTATATATGTATATATGCCTTTCAATAGTGAAAATCCAATTATTCAGTTAACGAAAACCCATTTAACCTTATTGCCGTGTCTGTGTACACTATAGTAGGCCATACTATATAGATACATACATATATTGTATCAAGTGCTGATGTTGCGCTGCTGGAGCCTTTTTCGACTTTTCACCCGCAGGGGTAGATACCTACATACATATATATACGTATGTTTTTGTTGTTCTTGTCTTCTTGTTCTTGTTCTGCCGGGTCATAATTTAATTAGGAAAATGAGACCTCAAAACAGGCGGCGGCTTGCATTCAATGTCCATGTCCTGTACTTCACTCTATAGCCTGTACTGGCGCCGCATGCTTCCTACATTCCTACAATTTCAACTCCAATGCCACCCCCTCCTCATTCCTCAATCCTGCAATACCCTGCAATTCGCCACACTCTCCCTCTCCCTCTCCCTCTCTCTCTCACTCTCATTTTGGTAAGAGACAGGTGCAGTGTGTTGGCATGCGGGCACGCTGACTGCGTGGCGCAGATAACAAGCACACGTACCCGGCAGCCCGAAGCCAAACTAACTCGTCGAGGATGAGAAACAGTAGAGAATAGAGTCAAGCTGGGGAGGACAAACGGAAGAGGTGTTTCCGCGGCAACAACAAGAAAGAGAACAAAAAAAAAAAATAATAGAGGGGAAAGAAGAAGAAGAAAAGCAGAACACGAACACGGCACACCAAAATGCAAAATGCATAGAAAAACAAAAGTATATAGCATTGGCAACCAACCACCAAGGACGATGGTAAACTCGAGAATGGGAAATGGAGGATGACTCCTCAACAGGCTGTCTGCTTGTACGTGCCAGCTGCCTGGAGTCGTCCGTTATTGTTGCTGCTGTTGTTCCTCCTGTTGTTGTTGTATTTGGACGTTGTTGCCGTTGCAGCCAGATAAAAAATTGCTTTGTTTAATTATTTCATAATGACGCTGCGGCCTGCCATCGCCGCCAGTGCAACTGCTGCTGCTGATGTTGATTATATTTGGCCCGAGGGTCAGGTCAGGGATATCCGGACAACAGCTGCTACTGAAAATGCCAGCTCCTCCATCATCATTTGCACTTCTTTATTTTTATTACCCTATAGAGATGGGCGGTATTGCGGCTCTAGGCGCCATACCATCTAGGTGGAGTGCCAGCAAACAGAAGAAAGTTAATGATTTTGTTAACTTCAAGAAATAAAATTCATGAAATTTTTCAATAACACTTCTCAAGGTTCATTTTAAAAAAATTCTCAGTTATTTTGATAGGAAATGAAGAAAAAATTCCATCATAGATTATAGAGTTATTATCTTATTAAGATAAGTTATTAGCTTAACAATTTTTATATTCAGTGTTTGATTTAGAGTTCCTTTATTTTTATTAAATTAATTGCAATGTCTTAATCTTTCGATTATGTTGGTAGGTAAATGAATTTTCACAATTATAAGATTGACATTTTTCTTTCGATAAGTTTGGCTAGATTCTATAGTTTTTTTTTTTGAATTTGTTCATATCATTTAAAGTAAATTCTTCAGCACGTTGACTTCGAATCGTTCAGTTCAGTCAAGTCATATTAATTTCAAATTCTGATTGGTAAATCAGACATATTAACTTATAACTAAACTATATTATTCCGAATTAAGTTAAACAAATCCTTAACAAATCATTTCTCGAGCTTTAATTACAAACTAAGCTGGGAGTAAAGGATTGGATAATCTTTGCTTTCCATGACTGTATAAACTGCCATAAACATTTAAGAACTCTAAGGGGAAATTGTGATAATTGCTTTTATTTGCTAGTTAATAATCGAATTAAGAACTTTTTGCGCCAGTTTTGACTAGACACATTTCTCATTTTCATTACATTTATATGTATATATATATTCAATTCCACAGTGTACATTTGAATATTTAGTTATGGGCTGCTCAGAAAACTCATAAACTAACTAACTAACTAACTAACTAACAAACTAACTTTTCTATTGTATCTGCTCTCGCATTTTCAGTTATGATGGATGAGCCACGTTTCGCACAACCCATACCAAATGTAACAGTCGCCGTGGGCCGTGATGCCAATCTGCCCTGTGTTGTTGAACATTTGGGTGGCTATAAGGTGAGTAAATGAGTGAGTGTGTGTGTGTGAGTGAATGAGTGAGTGTATTAGTGAATGAGTGACTGAGTGAGTGACAGAGCAAAGAAAATGGTGCGGAAAATGAACAGCGTGACCATTTCAAGTTAATGAAAGAGTTTTTCAAACTAGACGCAGTAGACTGTCAAAAATCAATTTTATAAATTACCCACAAAAGCCAATAGACAGCAAAAATACATATATTTATACATATATATTTATATATATATATATTAGGGCGTGTGGGCGTAGGCAGTCAGTCAATTGACAGTGAAAAGATAACGACAACAACAATAAGGAAACAAAAAAAAAAAAAAAGAATTGTCCTTGGCCTAGGACTAGTCAACAAGTATGAAAAATCAATGCCTTTAAATCCTGCAATAAATATCTCTGAAAAAAAAAAATATATAAAATCACAGTCGATATATGTATGTATATGTCGAAAATGGTCATTTCTCATCAAGGTATAACAGAAAAAAATAGTCCAAGCAAATTTAACTTTGCCAATAGTTGTCATTCAAATATAATTTATTAACTGTTGCCTAAGCCTTTTGTAAGTCAGATAGACTTGACTTTCTTGTATGTTCGAGTTGAGCTATTCAGGCTAAAGTTAAATTGCAAAAACTGTTAGATTCTCGTTTAAGCCAGCAAGGACCTTGGCGTGCTTCTATTCCTTTTCCTTCACTTTTTTCTTCCTTCTTTTTTTTTTTTTTTTGCAAAATGACTAGAAAATCACTTATCATTTATCTCCTCTCAGCTGCTACTGCTGCTGCCGTTGTTGTTGTTGTTGCTGCTGCTGTTATTGCTGCTGTGGCTGCTGCTACTGATGTTGCTGGCACAGTGCAGCTCATAACAAATCACAAATATTTACTCGCCATATCAACTTCATATAAAATACTAACCAAGGTCCAGGGGCTCCACTCTATTGCTGGCTCTTATTGGACTTTTGTCAACATTGAAAGCGTAGGAAGAAGCAAAGAAGCTTGGACATATCCACACACACACACACACACATACACACAGACATAGCCATTGTAGTTGTAGTTGTGTTGAAGCTAGTGTCCTTCTTGCCATGGTTGTTCAGTTGAACGAGAAACTCATTGCTGTCAACGAAGCGAAGACAGCGAGACAAAGAGAAAACGAGAGGGAAAGAAAGTAAGTAAATTTGAAAAGTTTCCCTTCAGCCAAAGGCAAAGCCTGGACTAAGGCAACGCTAAGCAAAGGCCAGAGATGTCCTTGTGTCACACGCAATGTAAACGAAGCAGCGTAAGGGAAGTGCCAACAGTGCCAAGCAGCAGCACCACCAACAGCAGCAACAACAGCAACAAAGAGAATGACAACAACAACAGCAACAGCAGCAGCAGCAAAAAAAAGCGTATTAAAAAAGCGGAAACAGCTGTCAAGTTGGCTTTCTTGAACTCTCATGACATTCATTTATTATACATATGTGTGCCTGTCTGTGTGTATGTGTGGGTGAGTGTGTGTGTGTGTGTGTGTAGGCGAGTATGTGTGTGTGTGTGTGCGTGACATTGGTCAAGTTAAAAATCGATTTCTTTTTTTTTCCCTTCAACATCTCTCCTTTCTCTCAATTAGGTCGCCTGGATTCACATCGATCGTCAAATGATATTGACCATTCATCGTCATGTTATATCACGAATACCACGATATAGCATCACCTATACAGACAACACTTGGTTACTCCATGTGAATCAGGCCCATCAGGATGATCGTGGCTATTATATGTGCCAGGTCAATACGAATCCCATGATCAGTCAAGTGGGTTATCTTCAGGTGGTGGGTAAGTAACCCAAAATAATAATTCATTTCCCTTCCCCCCCTTTATACGATTTATAATCCAATTTTCAAGTACCGCCAAATATTTTGGATATTGAAAGTACTCCCTCATCGGTTGCTGTGCGTGAGAATCAAAATATTAATATGACTTGTCGAGCCGATGGTTTTCCAGCACCAAAAATAATTTGGCGTCGTGAGGACGGCGAGGAAATTGCAGTTGAAAAGAAAAAAAAAGGTGCGTAGGAAAATGGGAAAAAACTTTCAAAATTTATATATAGAGAAAATTAAAAAATTGAAAAAATGAAATAACGTGATGGGTTTATCTTTCAAGGATTGCCTCAAGTTTTGGGTGAACTTAGATCATTTGATCATAGTAATTTTCAAAATTAAACTGAAGGCTCTATATTTTATAGAAGATTATAATTTTTTATATATACATATAATATATATATTAAAGTAGGAGGGTAGTTAAAAGAATCTTTGAGCAATATAAAGATAAGCTTAAGATACTATTTATATATATCCAACTTTTCTTGTTTTATCGACTTAAGGATAGGCATCTTAATATAAAACTGTGTTATCCATTTCAATATAATTTTGAAACTAAAAATTTAGCGAACTCATCTCAAAGAAAAAATACTTTAAGAAGCTTTTGGTTAAGATTGCCTCAGTTGCACTGTTTAACCACTTTAAATGTTTATTAATTTGTTTAGCTCTTTTGAACACTTTTCCTTTTATTTTTTTGTTGTTGTTTTTTTTTTCTTTTTTTTTTTTTAAATTCAACCCTTATTTTCAATTTTAATGTCTTCCTTTTACATATTACTGATGCTTGGCACGTTTATTTCACTGGCTGGGGACACTTTCCGTAAACGGACACTGGCAAACATCATTATCAACATCATCATCAACTAACAACATGAACAGTTCTTGTCTATGATGGCGATGTCCTGCCACTGACCAAAGTCAGCCGCAATGAGATGGGAGCATATCTATGCATAGCCACAAATGGAGTACCGCCCTCAGTGTCTAAGCGCATCATATTGGATGTTGAATGTAAGTATAGGCTATACAAGTATAGAAAACCAGTCTTCTTCAGCAAACTGAATGGTAAAACTATCTGGGTATACATATATACAAAAACAGAGTGTGGGTAACGTCATGGGTAAGGAGGGTAATGGAAGCGTTGGCAAAAGGTATATTAGTCTCCGCTGCCTGATGCCATTTTAGTTGTAACACGCGCAAGCACTTACCCAGCCGCCCACTGTACGCGGATATCTATTCATTCAGCTTAGCTAAGCCATCCATCCATACATCCATACATCCATACATCCATCCATCTATCCATCTATCTATCCAGGGAGTATCGCATCGGCATCGGCATCGGCATCGGCATCGGCAACACCATCGGTATAGCCATCGTCGTCGTCGCGTACCTGCTGCTCATCAATTTTAACTGCACGCTCGTTGGCGTCCCGCAATGAGTGACAAACGCAGGCTCCAATTCTCCATCACAGTTCCCCCTCCCACCTCCCCCCTCCCCCGCTCTTATTCCTTACTCATTCCATACTTCTGGTCCTGTACGTTCTTATAGTCGGTCGTTGTCTAATGCAGCTGATATATGGTGGCTCTGTGTCTGCTCCATGTCATGGTTCTGGGCGTAAAAGTTGCGCGGCTGTTGCATGCCGTGTGCGCCAGTAAACGCTTGTTAATCCTAACGAGTTTCTATCGCCTAGCCCCGCCGCCTATACTACACTGCTGCCACTACAACTAAGCCTTCTACCACCACCTTCCAACCCCTCTCCCCTTCGCACATCTCTTGGAACGTCTGCTCATACCATTCACCTATTGACAATAATTCACGTCACGTACCTGCAATAAAGTCACTTGCCGGCATTGCACGTATGACTTTGACGGCGTTTTTCTCTTCACTCAGTTCGGGTTTTTTTTTTCTCTCTCTCGTTGTTTTTTTTTTTTTTTTTTTTTTTTGTCGTTTTCGTCGTCCTATTTTATTATGAACGGTTTGGTGCGTGGTTGGAGTTAGTTGGAGCTGTTCAAAAAGTAAGGATAATGGCAGGGGTAAAGGAGTTGTGTAAGGGTAACAGCAACCATGTTTCGTATTACAGTTTTGGGCATTGTCATCTCAGAATAGCGTTGGCGCATTTAAATTTTTTACCCAGCAAACAAGCCCATTTCAATTCTCCCCCCAAATTTGAAATTGAAAATGAAAATACTTGACAAAAGATATTGAGTGGAAAATTGTTAAAGGGAGAAAAAAAATATATATCATATCATCAAGCAAAAGAAGTAACAATGAAATTGTATTTTCCATCCAATATGAAAAATATTGGCAATAATTTCATAATCAAAAAAAAAAAAAGGAATTGCAATTAAAATAAAAAGCGGAAACTGTTTATATACATAACTAGCATAAATATTATATAAAAGCAACAATTTGAATAACCAAAATATATAAAATGATATATGGAAAATAATGTGTTGACATTATATAGATATAAAGCATATAATAAATGCAGAATACAGAGAATGACAAAGGTTTAAAGAAAAGTTTAGAAAACTTACCAGAAATTTATTACATGAAATTGTCAATTGCCTGAAAAATGTGGAGAAAAAAATCAAAATTATATTAATCATCTAAAAAGACAAATTCTAATCATTTATTTCTTCTGGTATCAATCTAATCCCAATCATTAAATATAATTGAGTTTAATCACTCACACATCAGTTGACAATTGATAAAAAAAAAGACATAGCTTTGTTTAATATATACTAAATACAATTGCTTTCCTTTTTCAAGTGCTTTGTTTTGCCAATTCAGAGGATGTGTAATGACAAATTACATTTGGCTTTCAGCATGTGCTTTGCCAATTTCATGTAGTTACATGTATAAACCTACATAAAGGTAACTCAAGCAAAGAACATACATACATACATACATACATAGATATAACCAAAGCACGTACTTCGTGCTAAACTTCATTTTTCTAGTTGTTCTATTTGGTCTACTGTATTTGCCTTAACCGTATCGCATATTGGCAGGCAGCACTCTTGGCCTGGCTCTTCTTCTTGGCTCTGCCACCAGGTAACAGCTAACACCTACCAGGTACCTTGCCACCTGCCACCACCTGCTTACCGAACCACGTCTCGTCTAAGTTTTTCTAGCTTTGTCATTGCACTTTCATTTTAAGCTGGCAGTCAGACACCATTACACACAGATAGTCAGACAGACAGTCGGACAGACTTACAGACAAACGAAGAAAGAGACAGTTGGGAAAAAAGTAAGAGAGAGTGAGAGAGAGAAACAGAGAGAGACAGAGAGACATTGAACAGGCGTAATGCAGGGGCTTATGCGTGCTTAAGCCAAACGCTTAAAATGCAACGACACCATGTCATGGATACCACCCAACTTTAACCATCCTAGAGCCCCTATCCGGATCGTGTGTATTCTCCCTTCTCCATTTACATTGCAAACATTTCATATCGAACTTTCCATTCCTATTCTATTTCCCTCTCTCTATCTCTCTACCTCTCTCTCTCTCTCTATCTCATTCCATCCATGTTTCTGTCTCTTTTGTAGTCTCTCCTATGATTTGGGTACCGAATCAACTTGTTGGCGCTCCAGCTGGCACAGATGTAACCATCGATTGCCACACCGAGGCACATCCTAAGTAAGTTCTTTACACTATTTTATTTTCTTTCCTTTTTTTTTTCTTTTTGTTTTTCTCATGTTTTGATTGCAGTGTATCTAGGTATATGCTCCTGCTCCGTAACCCCTTCTCTCTCTCTCATCTTCTTCTTTTTTTTTTTTTTTTTTTGTTTTGATTTTGTAAAAATATTTACTTTCATTTCGAGAGCATTTGATTAGTTTTCTCTTCTTGTTGTCGATTTTTCTTTTTTTTTTTTGTTATTGTTGTTGTTGTATAGTTTTATACTGATGAAAATCAAATTAAATGTTTCAGTATTTTTGGTATATTTATCTCTGTATTTCTTTATGCATTTTCCATTTTTCAGGGCCATCATCTATTGGGTATATAATTCAGTGATGGTATTACCAAGCAAAAAGTATAAAACTGACTACACTGAGAATTCTTATCGGTAAGTCATCAAAACAGTTCAAGAGAAAAATATATAGAAGAAAGAAATAAATGAGAGAGGAGACATATAAACGAGTTTAAATACTTATTAGGCAACAAAATAAAAGCCCAAACCACTGAAGAGAATAATTTATGTAAATATGTCTTCAGTAAAAAGGGAAAGCAATGGACTTAAATAATGCAAATCGTTTGTGATATAAGATATTTTATATAGCTTATTACTTGATTTGATATTTTATATTTAACTTTAAAATTATCTTTACTTTTTTAAATGGTTGCTAGTAAAATTAATTCAATCGAATCAACCTTTAAAATAATGTTTCATATAATTAATTCAAAGTACACATTATACTAAGAAAATTTATTACCATAAGTATTTAAGTTGAATTTTAAAATAATTAAACAATTCACAAAAATAATTCAACAATTTTCAAAACAAATTTCATATATGATTTAACATCAATTAAATATATAAATAGTTTTTATGTATTCAATAGAATTGGTTTTAGTTTATTTCAAGTTGATTTCGAATATATGATGGATATACATACATAACAAACGATTCCCAAATAAAATATATCTCTTATCCACATTGCTGCTTTAAAACTTAAAATATTATTCTAAACTTATATGATTTACAATTGTTGAAACGTAAAATCTATAGATAAGTGTTTTCTTTAAAATTGTTCCTCTTTCTTATTCTCTTTCGCCATCTGAACAACAAACATTTAAAATTAAGTTTAACCACATTGCATAGCCTTCACATCCCAGCAAAACACCACAACTACCAACTAACTTCCTTTTCTCTTTTTTTTTTTTTTTTTTTTTTTTTTTTTGTCTATTCTATCTGTATCTGTGTTCCATTTTTCTAAAGCGCCCACATGAAACTGACGATAAGAAACCTACAATATGGTGACTTTGGCAACTATCGATGCATCTCAAAGAATTCTCTGGGGGAAACGGAAGGCTCTATCCGTGTTTATGGTAAGTGCATTTGTATTGGTAACTTAAGTGCACTAGTTACAGCAAACACACACACACACAGACACATACACACAAAAAAAAAATAACACAAACACACACAGACAGAGTAACACTCATACCCATAATATAGATACACAAACACACACACACACACACACAGACACACACAAACATACACAAATTCAGATAGAGATACTCAACCATAGCAATGCAATATCGTGTGCCCTTTGTGGCACAATTTTGCCAAAAGCTTTTACCTATGAGCCAAAGCCATAGCCGGAGTGGAAGTAAGAGTAAGAGAGAGAGAGAGAGGGGGAGAAAGAGAGAAAGAGTAGCCAGAGTGGGAATCCAGTATGGTAGACAGAGTTAAAACCAAGACTCCTCTCTGCTCCAGCGACCAACAACTACAGCAGGCAACATCTCCGTCTAGCTTCGATATGTGTGCCGTGTGTGTGCTCCGAAGCGTAAAACTAAACGAGCGGAGGCTATGTGTCTGGCCTGCTTCTCCAAACTGCCTCCATCTTGCTCCACCTACAAAAAACATACAACTTCCCCTGCACCTGTGCAAGTGCTCTTTTAGTCCACCGTCATCTACATTCCGTTCCTTGCCTTTCCAACTCGAACTCGAAAACACCCAAGCTTATTGCAATTGGGAGACGGGAGACACATTCACCATAAACGTAAACGTAAACGTAAAATAAAAAGGTGAATTTCGGAATTGTTGTTTGACTTTGTATCGTTTACCTGATGCTGGGAGCAGTCTCGGCTTCGAGCAGCCTATGACCGTCATGTCGACGTTACGTTACCATTTTTCGTTTATTTCAAAAGTGGCTTGGCTTGCATTTTATACCTACAAATATCTGTATATATACATATATCTATATATATACATATATATATATATATATATATATATATACATCTGTATAGATATCTGTACATATGTATATGTAGTACATACATATGTATTTAGTTCTCACTGGCTTTGCAGTTTGTAAAGTTTCATGTTGTGTTTACTAGTTGGCTGTTATTGTGTGGCCTTTAAGGCATAACTAGAAATAACTAAAATTTATTGATATTTGATGTTGAGTTTGCGTTTGGTTTAGTTTTCTACTTAGTCTGCCAAAAGTTGAGGTCATGCGGTTAACGTGCAAAGATACATATTACAACTTGAAATGGAAGTAGATAGAATTTTGTTATGAAATTATTATCATCTATCTGTGTGATTAACTTCTCAACTCTTGCTTCTTGGGAAAGTTTGTTTTCAAATTTAAATTAAATTCTAAGCAATGGCAGTTAAAGAGAAATGATATGAATATTTTTATTGAAATTTTTGGCAAATTATGAAATAATTTTAATTTGTTTTCAAATAACGCTTAAAAGTATGCTATAAATTTAATCAAATATTATTTTATTCTTAACAATTTAAAGCAACATAAAGCTGCTTTAATCTAGACTAAGTTACATCAATGTACACACACACACACACACACATACACCTTCTTGACATACTAAACCGCAAGGAAGCATCAACTAAGCAAACACCTAAACACTCATATAAAAATTCTACCAACCGAAGAAGACTGAAATGCAAAACCATTTTAAATACATATATACTATATATATATATATATATACATATAGAAATTTATATACAATATTTATATACATATATATATATAAAGTCCGTCCATGTTCTCACCGCTGCTCAGCGGTGTATACATATTTTTCTAATAATTAATTATGGCTGCATGTTGTTATTCAAATCCATTTGCAGAAATACCTTTGCCATCAACACCATCCAAACAAGTAACACACACCACTGTGGAAACCAGGGAGAGTAAGTATAGTATCAGGACGAGCATCAGTAAAAGATGTGAAATAGACTACAAAACAGGGTACTACTGGCTATGGATGGGGAAGAAAAGGGCTATATGGCATAGTAGATTGGTGGTGATAGGATGGGGAGAGGGGGGCGGTGAGTGAGGGTTTGGCATTCAACTTGCGAGCATTGCATAAACTGTGAAAGTCACACCAAAAGCAAAAGCAGTGGATGTAGCTGCTGTAGCTGTAGCAGAAGGATACAGGATATGGCGAGCCACAAACAAAACTGCGAAAGTAGCAGCTAAGCCAGACAGATCCACAAACACACACACACACACATACACACACCATTGAGAAGAAGAGGAATGGTGGGTTAAAGAGAGCGAGTGTGGATATGGGTGTGAATGTAGGTGGTCGCCACGCCCACAAAAGAGATAAAGTAAAGCACTTTTGACTATTTCAGCGACGGGGTTTTGCCATTTTTTGTTTCATTCGTGTCTTCTTTTTGTTTTTTCTTATTTTTTTTTTTTTTTGTTATATTTTTTTGTTTTACGAGAAATTCAAGTCGAGCAGAAAAGTACACACACTTTCAAGTTTGTGTCTTCTCTCTCCTTGTCCTCTTTTATGTTCTGTGTCTTTGTATCTTCGGGTGTGTGTGTGTGTGTGTGTGTATGTCCTGGTTGTGGGCAAAGCAATATGCTAGAGGATTATGCTGGGGATTTTCGGGGGCATTAGGTTGGAAACACACAAACATTTGAAACACTGCCGCCGCTGCTGCTGCTGCTGCTGCTCCTGTCGACGATGGAGAGAAAAGACCAACATATTTTATTTAAAGTGACTGGCAAACGTAGGGGAACAAAACGAGACCTAATCCTGGCCTCTAGAAACAACAAAGAATGGTTGGTTTCCTATGGCAAGTAGAATATGCGAGAATATGTATATATATATGTATATATGTGTATGTATGTCTGGTCAAAACTTCAAGAAAAGAGCATAAGATTTCCAGGCAATTTAACTCGCCACCAGAAAAACATGTCACTTAGTATATAATATAGGATTGAGGGTTCTGGGCAAAAGGCAATAAAATAGCTAGCGGGGTAGTAAGGGGTTAAAAATTTAAAGTTCACTTTTAATAATGTAAAACTTTTTGGTTTCTCAAAAAACAAAACAAAACACACAAAACAAAACCATAGACAATATCATACCCTCATCACGCAACGATACAATGAAATCCCTACAAACGGATGTCTATGCCATGAAAAACGATTTATCGCCTGGCGGATCAGCATCGGCAGCCTCCTCATCGTCTTCGGCCACATCAATGCAAACATCCGTACTACCTGGTGGTGTTGGAGCCATGGGTAATAGTTTATCATCGCTAAATGGCAATGGGGGCACAAAAGGCTCACTGGCGATAGGCAAGAGTATGTTCTATACGGAAAGACCACCAAATGAATATGCCGGCAAAAATGGTAAGTTTCTTTATCCCATAACTCAAACTCAATTGTTTAGATCTTTAGCAGCATACATTTTTTTTCGCCCCCTCCCCCCCTCACTTACATATATTATATATATAGCTGGCTCATATTATAAGCTCTGCAAGTTTCATGGTTTACTCTACTTATTTATATGGACTTGGCTTTGAAATCAATAAATCAACCAACTTAAGGTAACTTAAATAATAAAATGAACCCAAACAAAACAAAAGAAAACAAAAAAGAAAAGAAAACGCATTTGCAAAATGCAGCCAAAGGGGGTAAAACTCAAAAAAAAAAAAAAAAAAAAAAAAAAAAAAAAACGAATAAAAAACAAAAAGAGACACACACATAAAAAATGAAGAAGAAAAAAACAATATGAAATATATATACAAATTGGGGGTTAGTGTTTAGGTTAAATAAAATAAAGGATTTATCAAACCAATAAGAACAAAACTGCTCATATAAAATTTTACTTTAAAATACCTACACACACACACACACACACAGACACACACAACAACACGTACAAATTGAAAATTGTTCGAATTAAGTTTCGATATATTTGTTTAACCACAATAACAGCAACAACAACAACTGCAATAATAATAATAATGCAATAATAATAATTGATTTCAAATGTTTAAGACAGCTGTCTTGATTTTATATGTGCTTTTTGCTTTATCCTTAAGCCTTTTTGGACATATCAAAGAAAAGACAGTAAACCAAAACGATTTTCATATCAACCCCTAGACACAAAGAAACTAACAAATGACAACAAACAACAGACAAGACACATTTAAGCTAAATTCAATATCTAATTTTTTATTCTAATTGCTTTGCTCTGCATATTTATTTTGATCGGCTTTAGTTATGAAAAAAAAAACAACAGAAAATAAAAATATGCCACTTAATTTGTTTACACTTTAAATTGTTTGGAGAAGTATATCTCTCGAGATTCGGATTAGGAGATTTTGATTATTCTATATAATACAGCTTCTATATAGATGACAAGAGACATTCATTCATAATAAAGCTACTTTACTTCAAGGACCCCGTTTTCATTTTATATTTTATTCTGTCACAATGTCAATCTGTTAAATATATTTCTAAATAATATTCTTAATGTAAAAAAAAATGTATAAATTGTTTAAATTGTGTGGCAATATTAAAGACTTAAACGAATTGCTTATTTATTAAGTAGTCAAGAAAACAGCCAGAATATTTAAAGTTCCATAGGGTTGATCTTTATGCATATTTTCAGTTTACCTTCTCTTACCTATCCGTTATCCGTACTTTTTTCTCTTCTGTCTCCTCATTCTCTGCTTTTTTTTGTCATAATAATTTGCCTGATTCTTCGTTGATTTCACGCTGGAAGCCATGTCATCACTTTGTGCGCTTTCATCATTTTTTAATAAATGTGCATGCTAATTATATTATTACTCATACAACACAGTGGATGGCAGCTGTATATCTCCGTACTTTCCTTTTACTTACTCTCGCTCCTGCTCTCTCTATCTCTTTCTCTCTCTCTCTGTCGCGCGCTCTCTCGCTCTGCTTCTTTCTATCTCTTTCGCTGTATCTCTGCATCTCTTTCTGTCGAAATACTTGCAATTAATTTCAGTATAAAATTGCATGGCCTGCGGTCTCCTGCGGCTTTGCCGGTCTCTTCCTGCATATACAATGACACACAGTTAACATGTCCAATTTATTGGTCATAACTCATGACACGGCTGCAGAGAGTGGTGAGTGGAGGGGAAAACGGAGTCGAAGAGGTAGCGGAAAAGAAGATGGACAGGCAGACAGTCAGATAGGCAGACTGTCTGACGATGCCATCGACGTCCAAAGAAAAATGACATTAAGGCCAGAAGATATATGGCACATTTGCATACAAGAAGGGAGCAACAGAAGCAACAGTCATCGTCGAGGTTAAAGGCCTGCCAATTTACTATATAGATATATACATATATATATATATATGTATGTATACATATAAATACACACATATATATGGTATATCTACCATATATTTATACATATATATGGATAAATGTCTGTATGTATGTACATACATATGTATATCCCATGTTCTTGCTTGATTTTAATAATTCAACTTTGTTGCTTACCGCAATGGAAAATTTCGCCACAACATGTACATGAAGATTCGATTCGTTGTGATCCTCTTACCCTCTTTCGCCTTCCCCTCCAACTCTCCCCTAGCCAGGCTCAGTCCTTTCCCCTTTTATGCCATTTATTAACGAGGTTATGCAAAGAAAAATGAGCGTTGAAAATGTTGATAATCAACATTATTGGCTGTTGCTCCTGTACGTCCTGGTCGTCCTGTTGACCGTTCATGTGTATACAATAACAAAATTAATGCATTTTTATTTAATCTCTTTTCATTATTTTTGTTGTATGTTTTCTTTTTTTCTTTTTTCTTTTTTTTTTTTGTCCTGCACATTTTCGTTTCATTTTGGCCTTTTGCCCTGCTTGTTGACTTGCCTTGCCCTGCCCTGCATGAACTGACTCAGTTTATCTCCAACAATGCCAGCTAATTAAGTATTTTCGAAGGACATGCACACATGGCAAGGACAACAAGCTAAATAAATGGTAGATTTATGTATACCCTATCACAAAACTAAAGTACATTGAAATGAATATGCAAAAAAAAAAAAAGAAATATCAAGAGCTCAATTGAATTAATCTTCATTCAGTTTCAATGTTTTTTTGCTTCTATGCCTAAGACAATACTCTGCATTAAGAATGATCTTACATATCTCAAAATTATTTAATTAAATAATTTTTCTGATTTCTGAATATCGAACAAAATTCTACCGCTTGTTAAAAATCAAAATAATAAGTCGAAAGACACTAAAAATAATTATCTGAGTTTAGCTATTGAAATGTTGCAAATATCAGCGAAAATACTAAAAGGTATAAAAGAATTCGATATTATTACTGATTTTTAGTATTATTTTCATTGCATTTATTCGGACAAAAATGTATCGCATTAGTCTATGTTTTTAATTTTCTTTTTTTGGCCATTTTATATGCTTCATTTAATTTTTCCAAAAATTTCTAATTAATTTAACCACACACTCATACATCTTGTTTCTTTTACCACATTTTTAATTGCTTAATTAGTCATTTGATATGTAAATAAACAAAAATGGAGAAAAAAAAACTCTAAAAACCAAAAAACAATAAAAATAAAAATACAAAAAAAAAACACAAAAATTACAAAAAAAAAAAAAACAATGTGAAAATGAAAACCAACTTTTGTTTTCTTTGTTGGATTTGGTTTTTGTCATAATAATTACAATTTTATTTTTAATTATTTAACTAGTTGTAAATAAAAGATTTGTTGTTCCATTTAAATAATTTTTATTGTTGTATATTTTTAATCAACTTTTTGTGTAAATATGAGACCAAATAGTAACAACAATTTTCACATGCATAAATATATATATATACTACATATATACAGGGTGCCCCAATTGAATAAAAGGTATAAAACTTTAGCATATCTTGCCCGTATGTTTTCATTTATATTTTCGCTTTAAAATTAATTCATGAAAATTCTAGCCAAATTTTTACACATAGATTTAAGTCCCAAGCTCTTAGTTAAAATATTTTCAAACTTCCACTGATATCGGTCCACATAGTTTGTTTCGATAAATCAATAATATATGATCGTATAAACGATAAGTGAAAGAAATGATCAATTTTTGAAATTTCTTCGGATCGGTTTCATAAGTTCAGTGGCAAGATTGCACATCAGTTTAATTCCTTTACATTATGGTGTTGCACCCTGTATAAGTCGCGCAAAATGAATAACGATTAAGCGACGAAAACGAAAACGAGCGATAAAATAATCCATGTAAAGGTCAAATGTATATGCTAAATAACTAGTAACTAACTTAATTTAATTGAAATACCAGAACAACAAAACCAAAAAGTAAAAAATTGAAAATAAAACAATAATTACATATAAATTAGGACTATACATATATATATATATATATATACATATATATATATATATATATACATATATATATATATATATATACATATATATATATATATATACATATATATATATATATATACATATCTCTCTGTATGTATATCTACATGTATACATAATCAAATATCGTATATATATATATAATATTTATGATGTTTGTTGCAAATAAACCCAAAATATATTTAGACGAATATCAAATGAATATGAATACGAGTATGAATTAAGCTTTTTGCAGCAAATAAATAAAAAATGTTTTCCTATTCAACAAAAAAGCAAAAAAAAACCAAGAAACTTAAAAAATATGTAATATAAATGTGTTTTGAGCAAATTAAAATATACATATATATATATATATATATATATATATATATATACATATAAATAATATAAGAAACAAAAAATTTAACTTAAGGCTTTACTTCTTTTAAAAAGAGGTTCCCCGTGTTGCTTGCAAACAAAATATCATAGTGTGTTTTTTTTTTTTTTTTGCCTAAGTATTGTAAAATACATAAACAAATACACACACACACACACACAGACATACACTTACACACTCACACACAGACACACTCAACAAATAACGAAATGTATAATTAAGATTGAGATTATATTGTAAGCAGTTATTATTACGCGATAATAAGCAACAATAAAAATATAAAACAAACAAAACGAATGAATAAAAATTTCGACTTGATTCGATTGGTCAACAAAAAAAATGCAAAGTTCAGGAAAAAATCTGAGAGGGTAAAGATGGGGTAGCACAAGAAAATCAGGCAAGCGGGCAAAATGTGAAAAATTCTGAACAAACAAAGTAATGAACATAAATAACTGCTTGTTTTATTCAACAAAAAAGGACAAGAAAAAGAGGGAGTGGAGGGTTAACGAGGGGACTCAATAGAACAAACTAACTATCGAAATTTTTATACTCTATTAAATTAGTTTTTTGTGTGATCTATCCAATAAGAGTTTAATTATCTAAGAGCCTTGCCTCGATTTTAAATTTCTATTTCAACAGTTTTTCGGGTTTTATTAAATCTATAAAATACGAAACGACATCCATTTGCTGATCGAGAAGATATATTTCTTTGCAGTTTAAGATATTTGATCTTTAATGTACCATGATTCTTGGCTAAATAAATATAGCCATTTTAATAAGGGTAATAAAATGAGCATTTGCATCTAATTTTCAAAGCTCAATTACACGCAGCAACGCCTCTTGGCCAACCAACATCATTCCCCTCAGCCCGATTTCCCATCCCCTTTTTTTTCCCATAACCCTTCCCTTGCACACCCCCCCTTGTTGTTTTTGCCCCGTTTCAACAGTTTGGTCGGTTGAGTTTTTGGCTTTTTGCATTTTATGCAAATGCTTCTCATTTTGTAGGTTCGTTCGAGGTTTGGTTTGACATTTGGCAGTTTGCCCGAAAAACGTTAATGAGCGCGTTTATTTACACCAACACCAACACACACACACACACACACACACACACTCACACTCATATACATAAACACATGTGCGTATGCGACTGCTAATTGTTTGAATCACGCAAACAAATTTTTGGACTAAAATATGCTAAACACTTTGCTGGTAAGAAATATAAATATATTTAATAATTTAATATGAATTGCAGGGGCCACTTGAGCCTGTTACCAAACATTATCATAATTATTAGGTAAAAAGATGCCGAAGGAGGAGCTGGAGCAGGAGCAAGAGCAAGAGCAAGAGCAAGAGCACGAGCATGAACACGAAGTCGAGATGCAGATAGAAGGGGAAGGTGAAAGTAGGTACAACGGTAAGGCGTGGAGTGGAGATGAAGTGCGGTAGCAGCAGGAGGCTCTTATCTGTGGCTCTTGAGCAACTTTTCAAAAGTCATTTAAATTATGTGCACAAAAGCGCGAAAATTATGCCACACCAAGACAACGGGAGATGGAGACATCGTACAGAGATGTCTGCGGCACTTTTCAGCCAACATATATTCACAGTGTAAGTCAGAAAAAGAGAGCAACAGAAAATGAAAGACAGAGAGAGAGAGAGGGAGAGAGAGAGAAAGAGAGAGTGAGTGAGAGCGAATGAGACATATAACCGTAGAGACAAACACAACCGGAAACCACATTTGTCGGCAAAGTTTTTTGCCTACAGTAAAGCCTCCTCTCCTTTTGCACTGCTCTGGCTCTTGGCCACCATTATTATGCCACCATTCTCTACGCACATAGTTGAGTGCCAAAGCGTGGCGCACACTTAAGATAAGCTTCAAGCGCAAAACTTTCATCTTACAAATATTCTAGTCCCCCCCCCCACACACTCTTTTTGCCATCTCTTGGCGCATTTCATATACCCCCGTCGACTTGCATTCAACAAATTAATTCTGTGCCAATGTCTGTCCTCATTCTCATTCTCATTCTTATTCTTATTCTCTACATTCTGCTACAGTCTTCCGTTCTCTCTTCATTCTCCTTTTAATGCCGCCGTGATGCCTTCTCAGCAGCAGTCATCCTTGCTGCGCGTTTCGTTTGTGTCGCTGCAGGAAATATGTTTAATTTCATTTAAATGTTGTAAAGTGCAGCACTTTGGTTAGTCGAAAATCTGGCTCCTCCTTCTACTTCTTTACCTTTCTCTTTCTATCTCATACTCGACTTTCTTTCTTTTTCTTTTTCACTTTTTTTTCCCCCTTTGGTCCTCTTTTTTGCTGGTTTACATTTGTGCGGGCTTGGTTAGTAGAGCATTGAAAGAGTGCCAGTGTGTATATATGTGTGTGTATGTGTGTGTGTGTGTGTGTGATAGAGATTTTACATAAGAAAAGTAGCAAAAATGTAGAGTTGGCAAGTGATAATGATGATGAGTGGCTCTCCTTTGACATGAATAGTAGTGATTCGGTAGCCAAGGGGAGATATGCTTTCTCTACGAGATTACACTGAAAGCAAATTGATAATTTTACTTTGATTGGTATTTGGCGTGAATTTGGGTCGAAGTATTAAATGGGCTTAACTTAAATAAAAACTTACAAGGATAAATATAAATTTTCATTTATATAATGCTATCTATTATTCTACAAGCAATTCCTTTATTGAGAAAAGGTTTTCAATGGATGTATGTATACTCTAATTTTCTTCAAGTGTATGCAATCGTTGTGCATCTTTTTATTTTTTGTTTTTGGCTTTTGTCTGAAACTAAATTGAATTGAAGTTTCGTCTTCAAAGGTGTTGAATTAAGATTAAACCCAATAAGAACTGCCAGTTAGAAAAACTCTTGCAATTTCAGGTTATTCTGTTACAGATTTTTCACTTGCCACACTTTTCATTGAAGCTTAAAGTGTGCCACATACATACATATAGACTATATTTCCATCTTCTCTTCCTAATATTTCTCATTCGCCTCATCTTCTTCTTGTTCTCTACCAATTTGATTATAGTGAAACTTTTCATCAAACTTCTATATAAATCGTTGGAAAATATCAACTCCCTTTAGATTTACGTAAAACTTTGTTGTGCATTTTTAAACAGTTGCCCGCAATTGCAGCTGAAAATGGTTATAACATATAGACACACACACACACACATACATATATATGTACGTATATATATATTGACAAAAAAAAAGACAGCTAGAAGAAATAACAACAAAACTTGTCTTGCAGTTAAATTTGTTGGACCCAGCACCACATATCGCATACTACATGCAGAGTTGTTGTTGTCAACGCCTTTATTGTTGCTGTTGTTGCTGTTGCTGTTGCTGTTGCTGCTGTCGAAACTCATCTGTCAGTTTTACATAGTGCCCTCTAGAGAAATTTTGTGTGTTTGTTGCATAAAAATTACAACGACGAGCATTGTTCGCGAACGGACTTTGATGATGCCAAAATGACAGAGAGAAAAAGAGAGAGCGAGAGATAGAGAGAGAGAGTAAGAGGGAGGCAAAGTTCTAGTGCGTCTGAGTGTGGCTCTGTTTTTGGCATTTCTAAAAATGTCGCAGCATATGAAGCAGCAGCAACAGCAGCAGCAGCAGCAGCAGTAGCAACAGAAGCACCACCATCACCACCAAAGTCACCGCGGGGACTCATTGATATGTTTGCTGATGGTGCAACAGACGCGACGACGTTGAAACTTTGCTGTCATTTTGGGGTGCAATGACATTATTGCAGCTTTTTATGCTGCATATTTTTACTGTTTTTCCCTCCTTTTTTTTTTATTTATTTTTTTGTCGGTGGTTACCCACAACAAACAAAAAACTAACAAAAAAAAAAAAAATTAAAAAAGAAAACAACAAAATTGTCAAGAATTTGTTGCTTTAAAGTAGCAAAATAAATGGGGAATGTTATATGCATATATGTATGTGCAATCAGTACTCCATGGTTTCGGTCTAGAACATTAACTCCAAATTCATTTAATAAGCACAAATTTTACCAAAAATTGTATTTGACAACTTTGTATATAGTATTAAAACGGAAGCGGAAAGTGGGGAAAAGCATACGATAAAAATATATATACATTATACATTATTACAGCTCATTAAATATAAATTATATAAATTATTATAAATATAAATAAATATAAGAATACAAAAAAAAAATATAAATAAAATAATATATAAAAGTTTTGATATATAAATACATAATTATAATAATTAAATGAAATTAAAATTTTTAAATTAATAAAAATAAAATTACAATAAACTAAACGTTTTATTACAAACAATAATAGAGAGAATGCCACAGAATACAAATATTTTGATCCAAGTAAACTTAAGGTGAGTCTACTTTTAATACCTACTCCGAAAATTCTAATGCAATATATACATACTTATATTAATTTGGACATTCAGAAGATTGATGCAAAACTTTTCCAAATCGACCAAAAGATGGCCAACTTAAAGCCTATAGAACGGACAAATCCTTCGAAGGATTCAGAGGGCTCTAATTCAGTCAAATCTCGTCTGATTTTGAAAAACTATGTCTTTATTTGCTTTTCAGAATCGCCATTTTTAATTAGCATAAAAATCTGGAAAACTAATTTTCAACTCGATTTTCTCAAATTTTATCGATGGTTACACTGAAAAAAATTACGAAAATCCGGTCGAAATTTTTTTTCCAACTTTTTTCAACTTTTAATGCAGTTTTTTAATACGGTAATTATGCAGAAGATTGATGTAAAACTTTTCCAAATCGGCCAAAAGATGGCCAACATAGAGCTTATAGAACATTGGTAAAATCCTTCAAAAGGACAACGGACAAATCCTTCGAAGGAATCTCTACTTCAAAGTTAAATCAGATTTTAAAAAACGATGTCTTTATTTGCTTTTTAAAATCACCATTTCGCCCACATCTATAGGGCTAAATCGACTCGTATACTAATGCTGATCAAAAATAAATATATTTCATACAGTCGCAGATGTTGCCTTCTATGCGTTGCAAACTTCTAATCCAAATTAACATACCCTTTCTAACTATATTAAAAAAATTAATTTTCTCAAGTTTTAAGTGTTTTTTTTTTTTCAAATAATAAATTTAGTTGGATAAAATTTTATTGGACTTTACGTTAATTAAAGTTTATGGTGAAACAAAACAAAATTTGTATCTTAGACCATAAAATGTCTTCTCTGTGCTAGCCTTTGTGTGGGCTTTCTTGCCACCCAAGTAAGTAACTATGACCCAAGACATAGTTCAACTCTTTCTCGGCTTTTTAGCTGCTCGTACTCGTATGTATATATATATATATATATATATTGTATATATACATTATATATTTGCTATATATTTCGTAATTTCTTTTGCTGCTCGCATATTTGTGGGACTTTATTTTTTAATTTTCACAACTTTTTGACAGCTTTGCAGTTGGTCACGTACGGCTGAAGGAGCAAGCAATGGCCAGGATAGCGGAGTAGAAACTAAAGTAAAAGGAATGAAAAAAGGGAGGAAGTGGAAGTGAAACCCATGCCCATGTCTGTCATATATTGGCTTGCTCGTGGAACGTGTATGTGCGTATATGTGTGTGTGTAAGAAAGAGAGAGGGAGAGAGAGAGAGAGAGGTAGAAGCTGGACTGACCACAGTGCATCAGCAGTTGCCTTTGACGCACGTGCCACTCCCTCCTTTTTATCCCAATCGCATCCGCCCAGCACCACCCAAATGCTTCACTGTTGTCAGGGTAAATTTTAATCAAGTTTTCTCGGCTGTTCTTTTCCCTTACACGTTGCTCTCTTTCTCTTTTTGTGTCTCTATTTAATTGTCAATTTGCTCGACGCGTGTGTCTGTCTGTTCGTTCTTTGTCCGTCCGTCCGTTCGTCCGTCCGTCCGTTTTGTTGTTGGTCTGATATATCTGGCTGCCTGATAAATTATACTCGAGCCGAAGCCAAAAGTAAAAGGCCAAAATAAAATGCAATAAACTTGATTTAATCATCGTAACAGACAATGCACAATTTTGCTTTGACCAAGCACCGAGATTTATTTCTGTTGGCTTTAAGCATTTTGCGGTGAATTTTGGGTAACTGACTGTATTTACCATTACCACTACCATTGGCATTACCATTCCTATAGTCCAGAGTCCAGTCAAGCATTCTTATCGCCACCTTGGCAGCAGAAGCCTCAAGCCACTGCTAGACTCTGAGACCCCAAAATCAGGCCCAGACATTTTGGGTTATCTTTTCTTAATGATTCTATTGTCAAAGCCATTGCTCCGGAAATTGTGTACACAAATTTAAATATTCAACAGGATATTGCATAGAATAAACATGAGTGAGAGATGCATATATATATATTTACACACACACACACGCACATATACATAAAGACAAATAAGCTGAGAAGTCCTAGTAAGGACCTGTAGGCGACAAAAGCCTGTTGTGCGTAAATATCTTTTAGTTTATGTCCCAAAAATTGTTTTGACAGCGTTTCTTAGATATATATAAATATATATATAAATATATATATATATATATATATATATATACATATATATATAAATATTCACTTCATTTCTCTTTTCTTTTACTTTGACTAACTCTATCCCTATCTGTCTCTGTTGCCTCTGTCTAATTCCAAGAATTTGTGTGTTTTACATTTTTAAATGCTTCTTACTCTGACACCAAATGTATATGTATGTATATGTACGTGTGTAGGTCTCGAATTAGTTGGGAATTTGATTTAGCTCAAAGCAAAGTTAGTTAGAGCTATCAAATTGCTTTTAGTTTTTAGTAATTTTTGTGTGGCGAAATGAAGTTGATTGACTACAAGCATTGCATAATAATACAAATTGATTGTGCTTATAAAGTTTATTAACTTTTAGTAAATTAAGTAAACACTTAATTTAAATAAAATTCATGCTGATAAATGATATATGTGAAGTCAATCTGAATTTATTCGTTACTTGATTTCTTTATTTTTTTCATTTCTTGATCTTTACTTAAGTCGTTAAAACATCGATATAGCTTGTTATAGCTTACCATAGAAGATAATCAGGCTAATTCAATAATTCATTTAAAAGACCCAAGTCCATAGGTCTTTATAATACTAATGAATTTTATTTCTAAACAATATTTTATATAGTTTCGCAATTTATAATTTACAAATATAGATAATAACCCATAAAAGTAGGCAATAGAATTGTAAATAAACTGAAAAATTCCATTACCCTTAAAAGTAGGCAATATAAATCCCTATGGCGAACCTTGCGTATACTTAATCTAAATAAAATCATATAAACGAAAGAAAACTACTTGAAATTAATAAAAATTTAAGAAAATATTAGCAAATCTAATCTTACACCATCTTTTGGCCAAAGCAATTTTTAATCGCTTAAGCTCATTTATATCATTGCCAGTGGCCTGTTTTGCTTAATTCTCTTCAGACGGGATTGAGTTGCTCTTGCTGCTACTTTTGGTTCATTGATTAGCTAAAGAATGGTTGTAGGCATTTCAGTTGCCGCTTGAGGATTGGCCCACGCAGAACGAAGGATACGGATTCGGATTGGGTTACTCCCTGGAGTTAAAGCCTGATGGTGGTAGAGATGGCGATGGTGGTGGTGGTGGTGTCAGTAACAAATGCCATTCATTTCCTATGCCGAGCTGCACGTCTCTAGTCTGCTGCTGCTGCTTCTGCTGCTGCTGCTGCTTCTGCTGCTGCTGCTGCTATTGCTGCTGGTGCCTTTTGTTGTCCTGGGAGTGCCTAGCGAGTGCCACTTCCATTTCCACTTCCATTTCGTGTCTTAATCTTCTGATGGCCAGCAGCTGTTGCTTTTTTCGTTAGCTCGTTGCTGCTGTTGCTCTTTATTGTATTATTTCTCTCGGTTGGCATTGACTTTGACAAGTTGGCTGCTTCTTCTGACATTAGTTTGTGTTAATCTTTTACTCTGGTTCTGCTTTCTGGTTCTGGTCACAGGGGGATCATCGAGGGCATAGATTTCAAATGGACTGGGGGAAGTTCTTTTTTTTTTTTTTTGTTTTTGCTTTCGTTCTTTATTTTTTCTTGTGCTTTTCTAAATGCAAGTTTTGAAAACTTTTTGATAACCAAAAAAAAAAAAAAAGAAAAAAAAAACAAAAGCAAGTCAAAAGGCAAAAGCAAATCACTTTATGCCTCAGCCACAAAACAGGATGCCTCGTAAACTTTTACGCGCACACTTTCCAGAATTTAGGGATGGGGATGGATGGAGGGTTGCAAAAGGAAGGAGAAGATTTTTCCCTGATTGTTGCGTTTCCGTTTGGTGTTGCTGCTGTTGACTTTGTCAGGTTGGTTTGTCGCCAAAAACAGAAAATAGCTTTTCATTGTTAAGCGGGAGGGGGGAAAGAGAAAGAGAAAGGCGGTTTTAGGGAGGCATGCTTTGGGTTGGCGTTCTTCTTCTCGGGTTTGGGGGGAGGTTTGGGTTTGAGTTTTGGGTTTGGGTTTGGGGCATACAAATGTCAATAAAATAAATACTGTTGACGCAGCGCGGTTATTTCCAACACAATCTCCATTACGGCATTTACATTTCTATGTGTGTGTTTGTGTGTGTGTGTGTGTGTGTCTGACGACACTTTACCTCCCCTCTTTGGCTTCTCTTCACTCTCTTACACACTGAGTGGCTGTATTTGACTTTAAGCGGCGTTAACGGGCAACGCCGACAAAAGATAAAGACATTTGAAGCCAGACAGAATCGGTGTGAGTCCTTGCTCCTGCTCCTTTTGCTGCTGCTGTTGCTGCTGCTTCTGCTTCGACTTCGGCTTCTGCTCTTGCGTTGATACAACGACAATTGACGGTCATTGTCATTAAGTTGGGCTCCAAATGAAGATGAGTTTTTCGCTTCATTTTTTTTTTTTATTTCCACTTGTATTGCGTACGTATGTATGTATGTATGTACATATAGATATATGTACATACAGATGTATGTATGTATGAATGTTCGTTGCTTTTTTTCTCCTTCCGTCACGCTTTGCTTGTCCTTTAGTTCATTTGCCCTTATGGTCTCCAGAAAAGGTATGATAAGGCAAAAAAAAAAAAAAAAAAAGACCAAAAAAAAACACCCCCCAACTAAAGTACGCTTATCAAAATTGCACAGTCCGAGGAAATGAGGAAGCCGTATTTGCTATAGCCCAACAAGACAAAAATTGACGTATTTTTGTCTATACAATAGAGATGAATTTAAAGAAAGGAAAAAAAACAATTGTTTTCTTATGGTTGAACTAATGCAGGTTAAATGATTCAATTGCAATTTTTTTATCAAGGCCGATAATTCGCAGAAAAATCAATATCTTGATCTTATATTTATTACGACTTCTATATCTTCGTTAATTTTGCAGTTGTTAGCTGATTTACTTTTATTTTCAATATGATTATTATTATTATTACATATTTCCCTCATAGCAGAAGATATATGTCTTTCCTTGAGACCTCAAATCACATTTAAATAAATAACTTTAACTTTTACCTATTGGACAGATTTATTTTCGCCTAAAAACTTTCCACCCTTTTCAATTTGATAACTTATGTATTTCAATTAAGCGACTTTTGGACCCCTGAACTAAATTTTCATTTCGCCTCTCCATTTCCATTTTGTACACCCTTCCCCATACCTTCTCTTGGGTGTTATCATATAAGAAATTTTCACTTCTAACCCCACATTCTGGCCAAACAACTTTGGCTGTTGGTTTATCTACTACTTTATTACTGTAAATCCTTAGATAATTTATTTGATTTGTACGCGAGAATCGTACGGAGTGTTTCAAGCTGCTTTAACAGCCACAGAGGCAACAGCCACACACACACACACACACACACACACACACAGACACACATCTAACACACATACATATATATTATGTATATATCCATAGATATATAGAGACAAACAACAACAATGAACAGAAGCAACAGCTGCCTTTTGGCTAGGATGATGATGTGGGATATGCTTGTGCAGAAGGATGAGTAAATTGTTGGGGAATGTGTCTGTGGGTGCTGATTTGTATCTGGAAACTGTAAAGTGTATCGCATTACAATCAGATTAAGTTAAAGCCGCCATATGCATGTTTTTTACTCCATCTCTATATTTTTACTCTCTCTCTCTCTCTGTCTCTCTCTCTCTCTCTCTCTCTGTCTCTCTATAACACTATATATATGTGTGTTTGTGTGTGTTAAATTGAATTTAAAAGTTGAATTGAAATAAAATTGAAAAAGAATTTGCTCTAGGCCTTCGGCTTACTCAATCTCTTTTTCGTTATATCTAACTCAGTCTCTTTGTCCTCTCGCATTCTGTCTTTCTTTATATTATTTTACAGTCTCAATGTCCCTGTAAAATCTATTTTAAGTAAATTAGGAAGAACAGTCTGTGACCCAGCATTCAATATAGATGGCATTTTAAAAGCCTATAAATATTTATTTGCTGTCCCAGACTGAGGTTGTTTCTTTTCTCTCTTTATCTGTCTCTATCTCTGCCTCTGTCTCTGTCTCTCTCTCACTTTCGCTATCTCTCTCTCTCTCCCTCACACAACCTCTATAAGCCGTTGTTGGCCTGTCTCAATGTCTCGCTTGTTGAGGTTAACTGATATTTTATGAGACCTTGAAGTAAAAATGTCTAATCAAATATTTAAACGGTTCGACACGGCATTTAAATTAAGCTCATCTTTTCATCTTTAATCTGTTTTTCCCCGTTTCTGTATGGGTGTGTGTGTGTGTGTTTTTTTTCTTCTTTTTTTTGTATTTCTACTTTCAATTATACACTTAAATATGTATATAGTAGGTAGGTACATACATACATAGATATTTTTTTCATCAAAGACTATTTGTCCTTCATCACTCTCGCCGCTGCACCGATGACAATTCGTACAATTGAGAAATCAAATCGAACAATGGGTCATAGTTTTTTTTTCTCCATCGTTTGTATGTTATTTGATTGCCATAGCCGTTGGGCTTTAAGTCTCTTACAGAATCAAAATCAGAATCGGTATCCGAATCAAAATCAGAAACCGCAAAATGTCATGCTACCTATTTCAGGGGCTCACCCAATTTTTGTTTGTTCGCTCTCAACCAATTTTATTTTCTTTTGTACAGTTAGCGACGTTATCCACAAGCACTCCACTGCAACCTCTCCCTATCTATAGCCTATAGCTGACAGACTGCCCTCCCTTACTACACTTGTTCACTATGTTCATGTATGTAAGTGTGTGTGTGGGTGTGTGTGTGTGTGTGTGGGTTTTTTGTTGTTTGCCTTTGCCATGGCTATTGACCAATTTGTAGACCATCATCAAGTGTGAAATTTCCAATTTCCGTATTGTCTCTTTCCCTTTTTCCCCCAATATCTTCTCACAGAACTAAATCTAAACCATACCACGCTCTGCTGTAACAACCCCTCCGCCCAGCACGGGGCATGGTTTCATGCAAATCAAACTGCATCGTTTTTCACTAGCTGTTTGTGCAATCTAAATTTAGTTTGACTGTGAACCCATGATCTTTGTTTGGCCTTTTGAAAAGAAGAAAATCTATATATATGTATATACTGTTACTATAATTGGCAATGATAAGGGAGAAGGGGAATTGATGCCTGTGCTATAATCAGATAATTATAATCGTGCAGGTAAACTAAATGAGATTCATTTTAATTGGATTCCATGAATTATAAGTAAAGTATTTATAGCAAAATCATTACTGACTTTTATACAAAGAAATTGCGATATAAAAAGTTTATAATGATGGAAAGAAAAAATTTAATTTAAAAGTTTATTTATAATAAAATAAAAAGAACTCAACTATATACAAAATAAAATCATTTATTTGTTTTAAAGAATACTTTTAGGAGCACTTTTGCTAGAAATTGTTTTATTTTTTGCAATTGCTCAGGTGTAATTTATAAGATACTTCCAATTTCAATTGAATTTGAAGTTTAAAACTTTCCCCAAAAACCAAAAGTGACTAATCCTTTTCTTTTACTCTTAACCTCATTTGCATAAGTTAAGACATATTTCTAAATTACTCAACACATCTTGCTTGCCCTCACTCGTTTCCCGTTCACTATAAGCGGAAACTTCAAAAAGCCTTTAGGAAAGTTTAATTGAATTTAATTAAAAACGTACAAATTGATTTTTCTGGCCAAGAGTTCAAGAATCTTTTAACAGGGAATCATCCCATCTTTCACTTTTTGTATTAAGCTCATGCCACGGTATTTCGCTACCTTTGGCCGTCCCCCTTTCCCCCTGTTTTTTTGCCTGACCTTTAAGATGAAGAGAGCCTTCAATTAATGGCGCTGAAGCGAAAGTTTAATTGAAAGATATTCACCATAATAATTACACCTGTCCAAAATTTCAACGTGTTCAATTTCACGAATGATAAAACTCAAATTAAGATTAGGCACTTTCTATCCTCTAACCCTAGCCCATCTAACTAGAACAGCAAAAAGGGGGAGGGGGTGGGGGGGGGCCAAAAACAACTTATTAAAGGTTGCAACTTTTGTGCCAGGCAACAGTCAGTCAACATGACCCACACAGTCAATTATTGATGATTATGTTAAGGGGAAAACCCTTTTTTTCTCTTGCTTCTCTTATCATTTCTGCTCTCCGTTCCTTTAAAGCCGCAAAACGATTCAATGGAAATAAAAGGCAAACTCAATGTACGTTTTTCTTTTGCTTTTTTCTTCGTTTTTGTTCGACTAAAATAAAAAAAAACGAGCATAAATGGCAGTTGAAGGCACTAGGCAATCAAACAGAAAGGCGGCTGTCGGCTGGCGGCTGGCGACTGTTGCCAGTTTCCTGCCTGAATGTGTCTGCAAATGGCTGCCGGTTAAATTGGCAACACTTTATCAAAAAATATAAAAAGCACTAAAAGTCAAAAACGCAGAAATGCATATATATACATATATATATATATATATACATATTTTTTTTTCTACATGTACATATATAGATGTAGATGTATATACTTACATATATATTTTTATAAAAGGGTAAAAGAACAAAAAAAAATACAAAAAAAAAAAAGGGACAGAGTCCAAAAACTGAGGCCGTGTCTAGGACCCAAACCTTGCATATAGATTGCCAATAAGTTGTAGATGAAGCAGGCACATCAGTAAAACTTCCATCATCATCATCAACATCATTTGAAAAAAAAAAAAAAAAAAAAATATATGCAAATGATTTTTGCATATGATTTGACTATTTTACATTTATATCAAACCACAAACATTGAAAATGAAGTTCAAACGATGTCAGCTTTAAATTTTTCTATATAATTTGTTATTACTTTCGTTTATGCTTTTCGTTTTTGTTTTTTTTTTTTTTTTTTTGATTATTTTTTTTTGCGCTTTCAACAAAATGAATGCATTCATTTAATTTCTGCTGATGCAGTAGCCGACTTTTTCTTTCACTATTTCTCCTTTTTTTTTTTTTTTGGATAAGGGGGAGGAGGGATGCTAGCAAGATTGATGAGATGACTTTGTTTTCTGTTTTTCAGTTTTCTGTTTGTTTTTATGCCTGAACAGGCAACAGTGTTCCTTTTCTTTTTTTCTTTTTTTTTTTTGTGCCCTTCTTTTTCATATGTACTGCATGTGCTTGATTGAACACCATTGATGATGTTACACGGAGTTGAGGATGTTTTTTTGCTTCTCTTCTTTTTTAGTTCTTTTTTTTTGCTTCTTGCTGCGTTACTCAAATTTTGTTCTGTTGAAAGGAAAAAGGGTTCTGAATTTCAACTAAGAATGTGCTGAATTCAAACTTAGAAGTTTGTGAATAAATCCTTTTACTTAGTCAATCATATATATATATAGCTGCTAGTCTAATTAGTGCCTGATTTAACTAGCCATCTCTTTGTATTAAATTCAGTCCTCCGGATTGATTCATTAAAGGGGAAAACTTTAAACTATTTTTGGATTTTAGCCTAAATAAACACTTATGACAATATTGTCGTTTAGTTTTAGGTATATATGTATATATATAAAATTTGTTAAGTTAAACCCCTATAATTTAGTTTATATTTGCAGCTGATCTATTTTAATATTTGGGTTGATTGAAAATATCAACTGCCAATTAAGAAGCAATTTGATTATCTATATACCAACCAAACAGACAACACACACACACAACACGAAGAGACACACGCTCATAATAAATTTAATATCCAACAACAAAAAAAAAAAAAAACAAAATTCAACACACAAACAAACACACAAATAACTGTATCATGTCACAATTCATCTATCCACCGTTCATTCCTTCTGTATCCCCCCTCTCCCTTCGATGTTCATGCTAATGTTATTTTAATCAGACCAAAAAATATAATTTCAATAAATCCGAAAATAGTCTATCTATTTTTCCCATGTAAAACAACAACAATCCCCACCTGACATGTTTACTCGTTGCTTAGGCCCAGAGAGTAATTAGATTGAAAATCAGACAAATTGATAAAGTAGTGGGTGAGGAGAGGGGGGTGGCACGTGAAAACAGGCATAAACCGATAATTAGCTATGCACTTTCCACTCTGAGTGACCAAATTTTGAGTCGAGGATTATGATGGCAAATTGGTAACGAGCAATGGAATTACAATTAACCTATCTTTCTTCCTTTTTTCTTCTTTCGCTTTTCCCCTTATCCGCCATTTTCATTTCTTTTCGCTGAACTCTCAAGATGAAACCACAGAGAAATGGTGAAAGAGAAAGGCTAAAATAAACACAAAAAAAATAAAAAGAATATATCAAATCGAAAAGTCGACTTTAACGTATCCTGCAACAAGTCAAAAGGAAATTAGAATATTTTTACAATAATGAAAATTATTTTTATTCTCTTCGGCGTAAGTGAATTATTATAAATTTGTTTAACCACAAAAATATTATAGATATAAAACTTGAAATATTTTTGATTTATTTTTGCATCATAGATTCCAGCAACTTTTTAATTCCATTGCTACAAGGGTATAGCAATTGAAGAAGGAATACCAAAAAGATACTGAATATCCCTAGACAATGGCCAACAGCAGCAAGCAGGCAATGTGAATTATTCAAAAGGTAGACTGAATATATATATAAGTATATATATAACGCGATGGATATGTCTACATTTGAAAATTGCGAATGCTGCAGAATTGTTTGAGCCGCAGCAAAAAGAGACAGGCGAAGCTGGCGGAGGCGAAGGCGAAGGCGGAGACGGAGACGGAGGCGGAGGCATTGGCTGAAAGTAAGAGAAAAGAACGAAACTGGCTGAAAAGTGCCTTGGCCAAATGCATTAAATTCAGTTTTCCTGCAACTGAGACAACAGTTGAGTAAATTATGGCGACGAGTCGCCAAAACTGCCAAACGAAAGAGCCAGCAGAAACGTAGCCGGAGCCATCGTCATGGCCATAGCCGTACTCAGAATCGGCAATGCAGCTGAAGACGAAGATGAAGACGGAGACGTGGAGACAGACACGCTGCCGGAGTCTGGCCTGTTGGTCTGTTGAAATTTTTATGAAGCCAAAGTGTGGGAAATTTTTTCCTTCTTTGCTGGCAATTTAAATTTTCTAGTTGAACAACTTAAAAAAAAAAAATTTATATGAAAAGAAACCAAAAAAGAAGGAAAGAAAACCGGTAGAGTGATGAAAAAAAAAGCCATGGGAAAAAAATCTATAGTACAAGTTTGTATTGAGGAAATTGAAACAGTGCAAAATGTCAAAAGAAAAATAAGAAAGAAACAAATTTAATATAAAAATCAATGCATTATGTTATAGCCACCGAAATGCAAATTGTCCTGCACAAATAGAAATATTTAAGTCCCTACTTGTAAATGATGGAGGACCATTTGATATCGGAATATAAAAATTAAATCTCTACTATACTGACTTGACAAGTAGAAAAGTGAAATCGAAATCAATTTTCGCAATTACAACTAATTTACATCCATTTGAGAAAGAATTTTTTAATATTATTTATTCATTTTCTTTTCCACAAACTGATAACTAAATATTAAACAGTCTAAAAAGAATTCCTTGTATACTCTTTTTAGCTTAAAATCCTATATAAACTGTTAACAGTTGCCTTATCTTTTTAGCCATACAATTATCAAGTCTTTCCTAACATTCTTTGAAAATTTTAGGCAATTTTTCTTGAGCATTAATATAATTTCTTTAAAATGTCTTGCAAATAATCATAAATAATCATATACATATATGTAGCTATATAAAAGTAACAGTCATCGAATATGTTGGATGATCAAAAAAAAACCCGAAAGAAAAATACGTTAAAGTTTATGATAGAGTTAATCCAGCGATTACGCATGACTTTAGTTGTCGGCAAGCCATTGCTGACTGGCATCTTATTTAACCAACAACAGTTGAAGTTATTTTCTGCCACTTCGTTCCATTTCGAATATAAGAGTAAAAAATTATATAAATATTTTTGTACTCTCTTTGCGACTGCGTACAAAGCAATAACTTATATTCGGAGAACTTTTCAAATCTAAACAAGAATTTATTTTGGAAAAAAAAAAATAAAAACTAACATTTCATTGGCTGGAACATCTGTCACAAATTAGAAAGGAGAACCAAAAAAAAAAGGAGAGAAAACAAAAATAGCCGAAACGAAAGCTGCCCCAAGATATTGAGGTAGGACAATAACCAAAAGCAGCAACAATTTCATCATTTTATTCAGTTAAATGATTGTAAGAAATAATTGTGTGTAAAAATGAAACAATATGGAAATGCATTGATAAATATATATATATATAGTAATATTTTTGTACATCTTTTGTTTTGTGGTCCCTTTATGAGAGCGAGGGGACAACAACTCATGACATCAATTCAAATGGTTGGGGGATTTACAATGAACAACCATATGGGAGACACACCATCATCATCCACATCCACATCCGCATCCGCAACCACATCCACATCCATATCCACATCCACATCGTCATCGTGTCTGCTGCTGGTTTCATTTTTTTTTTTTTACTTTTTTTATATTTATTGCATCATTCAATGTTATAAACTCGCATATTAAGTGGATTGATGTATTAATATTTAAACAGGGATTTGCTACTGGCAGAGCCTTTCACTAGAACTGAAACTGAAACCTTTGACCCTTTCGCCACTAACATATGGCCAGGCATTTGCATATCGATTTCAGTGTTCACGATTTCTCATCTCGACAAAACTTAACCATAATTACCGCCATAAAAACAAATACCCCCCCACCCCACACACACTTCCTTTGCTACACATCGCCTTATCCTGCATTACAGTACATTACAGCATTGTGAAGTAAGTAAAATTCTTTCTTTTTTCATTTCTTTCCTCTGTTCCATTTTTATTTTGTTTTTTTTTGCTGTTTGTGTTCGTGTCTCATAAATAATACATAAAGGCGTCGCTTTACTTTTTTTTATGATGCTGGGAACATATTTTGAAAAATGTTTATAAAATGACGTTGAAAGCGTACAAGTCATAAATAATGCCTTCGACTTGTATGGGCAGCAACGGCGGCGGTAACTGTCGAGATGGATGGGAAAAGGTAGTGGGGGGGAAGTGTCGCAGTAATTTGAAATTAGCACGCGTTTGACATGCAAATATCGGAAAATCAACTTTAACCCCTTATATACTTACTTGCTTACTTACTTACTTACTGATGCAGGGACAAATTATGAATGGCAAGCAACAACATGGCGTATGATTAATATGATAAACCAAAATGTATCCCCTACAAATTCATCGTTCTCAACCGAATGTCATAAAAATAATAATAATAAAAAAAAGTGGAAAACTAAAAGGAAAACATGTGGTTAGAATGTTTCCTGCGCAAAAGAAAAAACAAATCTTCTGTTTGGCATACAAATTAGGTAAAAGTTTTCTTTTAAAATGGTTTAAGTTTGACCCACTCTAACTAGGGATTAAATAATGGGATCTATCTGTGTATGTACGTATATATATTAGAATGCATATCGATAGTCTAAAAGGATAACAAAGTATGGCTTCAATATGCTTTGTAAACGCTTAAAATTTATTTTATTAGTTGTGTGTTCAATGCAGAGGATAAATTGCATTGTCATGACTTGAAAATTAATTCTTCTAAATTTGAGATATATATTTCTTGACTATGTTTTATTAATCTAATTCTTATATCTGTAATGTTTCCCCCCTTTTTCTTTTTATTAGATATCAGATATTTATCTGATCCACATTTTGTTCGCTTGAATTTCATTTCAACCATTTCAATATTTCATTACTCTTTAAAGTGCAAAAACTTTTTATTGTTGAAATATCTATAATAAATGGGGGGGGGCGAGAGGATGTTTAAGTTGGCATTCGACATTTGAAATAAATTTTGCAAATGACATTGAAACAATTATTTACAATTAATTATGCCAGTGACACACAAAGCCTCCTCCCACAATGCCCTCTATTAACCAATACCTTCGAAAACCAGAGCCTCTGTGCACTCTAACTCGACTCATGCATCGAAAACCCATAATCCAAAACCAAAATGCCCAAAAGGCTTCTTCGAAGGGAAGAGGTCACTGGCATGTGCCTCTTCTGCATTATCCTCCTCTTGTCTCACGCTCCTCCTTTTCGCCCATATCTCTCTCTCTCTATCTCTCTCTCTCTCTCTCTCTCTCTCTTTCTCTCTCTATGTATGGTTGCACCTCTCACCTGGTAGTTGATTATTCTCACTCATGTTTGCAGGCTGGCACACACTCACATTTGAATTGTGGGCTGTGTGTGGACGTGGCCACGCCCACATTGCAAACACAATCGATTAACATTTAATTGCATCTGGAATAGGTACAGCTGCCCCCACAAATTCATCGTTCAGGTAATCGAAATTATTGTTGTCCAGCTAGAAGAGGAAATATTTGTTAGGCTTGCAGTTGTGTCCTTCCCAGGACATTGAACAGGATGTGAGCCGTCTACTCTCACGGATCACAAGCAAATCCAGTTTCAAATTCTAACTCGGCCTCGGCATCAATCAAGGAAGCACTCAACGTACTTAATAGCCAAAGGCCAAATCAACACGCATGTTTTCCGCTTTTCAAACTCATTTTTGTTTCTTTTTTTTACTTAATCCTTTTCCTTTTCCGGCTATAAATACGTAAAAAAAAAAAAGGGAAAAGAAAGAAAAACCCAAAACAAAAGTTTGAAGGCGTTTTCCTGCGGTCGCTCAAAGCATTTGCTTTGCTTTTTTTATTTGTTGCTCTCGGCGACAACAAAAACACTTCCGCATTTCACACACTCCTTCCTCAACACACCACACAGTACACCCCCACCCCCCTCTCCATCCTCCTTTGCATTCCATGTTGAGCCAAAAATAACATTTGAATACCAAAAATGGCAGGACTAACAATGCTGAGACTGGGAATTGGCTATGCCCATGGAGATGACTCAATTGGAGAGAGAAAGAATGAAAGAGAGAGAGAGGGAGAGACAGAGGGAGACAGAAAGAGGGAGAGTGTTGAAGGTAGAGTCGGAATTGGAGTCAGGGACAGGATGCAGGGTGTAGAGAGGGATGTTTCAGTTATTTTGACTATTTTTATTTCTCTTCATTTGTCCCTCTGACTAAATGACACTTTTTTCACTTTGTTGTCGCTGGTTGTCGCTTCTACTTCCTCTCCCTTCTCCACACTTTTCTGACAGACAAATAAACCGGCAGACTCACTCATCCTATTCCCTAGGTTTTTTTCTAAATTGGCACATACCCTTCTTTCCACCCGGTCCCCCCACCCCTTTACGCTCACTCATTCAATTGAATATCGTTGGAATCCGCGTTACAGGACATTAATATTTGATTTTGTTTGTTTGTTTTTAATTTACTCAAAAGCAAATTTATTTCGATTTGAGCGATCGAAAAATCAGACGAAAAGTCAATCGAATGCATTCAATAGGTAAGGTAATAGAGGGAGTGGGGATAAATCGATATGCAGCGACAGCATCTAGAGAAAGAGGAATGGGTAATGGGAAAGATGAAGGTGAAGTGTCGTCTGGCTTTGTTTTTGCCAAGGTGTTGCTCCATTTGAAAGGATAAATTTCTTCATCTTCATCTCATCTATCTTGATGAGTTTCCCATGCGTTTGTTTTCCTCTTAAAGAGCTGATTTTCATTTCGAAAAAGGTTAAACTGAAAACATTTTCTCTGACACTTTCCTTTTTTTTTTCAAAAAAGGATTCTGTGTGACCCAGAAATAAATCGCAAAAGAACTTAAATTTCTATTTCTATTTTTCATCTTCATCAGCATTAGCTTAAGAGCAGCTCACATGATGATGATGGTGAGGAGTGGGTAGAGGGCTGAGAACTGTGTAAGAAGAGGAATCAGCATGAATGGAAGGGGCAGCGGGGATTGTGCCAGCTGTTAATATTTTGACAATGATGCATAAGTCCTCGACCTGGACATAAACTGGACAGAAGAGGACTAATGCCAGCCAAATATCCAGACAGACGGACAGACAAAGAAAGGGAAAGACTGCAAAAGAGAAAGGGATAGAGATTGAATTATGTGTGTGTGTGTGTGATAGAGTGAGACAGACAGAGAGTGGCCCAAGATGAATGCCGACAGTTTGGATGGCAAATCCAAAATTTCATATTCAGGCCAGGCTCAACATTCAACACTCAACACTGAACACTGGAAACATTGCTCGTCCTTCGTCCTTTTACTGATGTTGTTCTTCTGCTGTTACTCCATCTTCTTCTTCTTCAGCCTTTGCTGTTATTGTTTTAGTTATTTTGGTTGCTCTGCTCACTGACTGACTGACTGACGGACTGAGTGACACCTTCATTAGTTATTCAAAAATTGTCGAGGTCGAGTTGCAAATGCTACACGGGAGAAGGAGAAGGAGAAGGAGTAGGAGGAGTAGTAGGAGCATCAACTGGAATTGTGTCCAAATGGTTGCAAATGTCTTAGGCCGAGAGGGAAAGGCATATGGTGATCCTGTCCCATTCCAATCCCCTCTCTCCAGACAGAAATGACTGATGAAGTCCACGTGTGAAGTCGTATCTTTTAAATGGAAATTTTCTGTTACACATTTTGACATAATTTGATAGAAGCACTTAAAGCATGTGCGTGGGTAGGAAAGGAGCTAGACCAAGACAATACCCTGAGATTATCATTTAGACAATTTATTCATTCCATTTCAATTGAAGTTGACAAGGGTTTATATTCGAGATTGGCCAACCAAAATGAGTGAATAATTGCGCAATATAAGCGATATTACAACATTTTTAATCGCTTCAATTGCCAATTGGCAATGACAGCAATTGTTATCCTTGGAGCGTGTTAATGAGTTGTTAAGAGGCCACTTCCCCAATCACCACCTATACTCACCCATCCCTTACCTTACAATCCATTCACTATTGTCTGCTGCTGCTGCTGCTCTCTCTCTCTCTCTCTCTCTCTCTCTCCCTCCCACTCTCTCTCTCTCACTCATATTCAACAGCGATAAATGTCAATTGCACAATTCCATGCCATGACCATGCCAGATTCGTCCATTGAGTCAAAGTTCCAGACCTCGACACAACTCATTACTTGCCCAAAATGCAAACTCGCCCATTGAGGACCAGGAGGAGGTGGAGCATCAAACAATGGCGTTGCGTTGCGATGGGATGCCTGGTCTGGCCAGGCGATGCCAGGCCAAGTGGGGCTCATAAATCGGCGTCTGCTGCTGGTGCTGGCTAATGCCAAAGTGGGCACTTCATTTTGCCGGCTGCCATTGGCAAAACCCAATGATGATCTATTTAACCCCACGGAATGGAGACTGTTAGACTGGGAGTAGGTCCCATCCACCCCCCATGAAATCCTAACAAGTGAAGATAAACTTTTTAAAACGTTTTATTAATTTCGAGGGGTCAAGTCAACCAAACAAACATTTTATCCTTCCCCTTCCCCTTCCCCTTCTCATCCATCTTGTCCATCTGTCTGCTTCTACTCGATGGGTAACTTTTTTCCACTTTTGTCTGAGTTTAGCATCGCTTTGCTTGACTTGCCCTGATTCAAGTTGAAGGCAACTTGGATACAATAGCGAAACCCCCACACACATACACACACGCACACACTAGAATATGTATTTCTATGGTCATTGAAATTGGCAGCTTGCTGAGATTGGAGATTGAGTGAAGCGACTCGATTTCAGTGGCCAGAAAAGTTTATCTTCTTTCATCTGTTGGCCATTTACATCATTTTTACAATTAAATTTTCTGTTCTCCCTTTGGATTGGGTGAATCCCCATCCCCCCATCCCCCTGTGTAACAATAGATTCTTCCATGACTTATGCAAATGTTGAATCATCATTCACCGAAATTCCCTTGAATAAACATCACGAACTTGGAGTATTAACTTTACTCCCAGCCTCAGTGACAGACACAGTCGTTTCGTCTCCTTTGGTCGATTCGGGTCTCTCCTCTGATGCGGTCTAGTCTGGTGGTCCCTACCCTTCGATTAGAGACAATGTCAAGACGTCAAGGGAAATTGATTTATTGCCACGGCAAAAGCCACAGGTGTCCATGTTCCATGTTCTATGTGCCATGTCCCAAGACCATGTCCTCCCCCTATTCACGACAGTCACTTGCGGTCGCCATCTGTGGCGAATCCTTGCGGCCTAATTTTCACTTTGTTCTGTCCTTTCCTTGTTATTGTGTGTGTTGTTGTTGTTGTTATTGTTGTCGTTGTTGTCGTTGTCCTTCAATGTGAACTTTTTGCGGTTGGGTGTTGACAGGCGGCGGCAGCATCGAAGGCGATAAATCCAGGTGACATTTAAAATCGAATTTTTCGTCAAGTGTTTAGCATAATCAGTGTGTCCGGGGCCAAGGGTAATGCGAATATAATGCCAAGACAAGCACAGGTAAAGGGAAGTGGCAAAAAAAAAAACAAAAAAGGGACAGTTTAATTGAATCTAAATCCTGGCTGATTGTTGTCAAATGAGATAACTTAAGAGGAGTACGTCCTTTATTTGAACCCAGAATTTCAAATGTTGTATCTTAATTTGGAGGGTTGAATTAAATTGGCTAAAATTGTTTTTTTCTCATAAGTCAAAGAATGTTATAGAAAAGGAGATGAATGATAGGGAAGAGTGAAAAAAAAGAGTGAATGAGTGGCCAACTGCTAAATATGAAAAATCATATTTGAATGGCAATGCTGGTCCGCCCACTTGGCGTATGAGTAATGTTAATTAATATTCTCGTCTCAATGGTATGAATTATTGTTTTCTCATTTCTTAACTGTTTCGCCCATTTTTCCCCACCTTTGAGTTTCATTTTCCTTCTTGGGCAATTCATTAACAAAATGAATGATTGCCATACACCTGGCAACAGCAAGGAACTGGCATCCTTTTTCATTCCTTCTTTATACATTTTGCCATAGCTGCTGCTGCTACTGATGCTGTTCATTTTTGATATGTTCGATATGTAAATTGTTAATGTTTTTCTCTTGTGTTTCTTTAAATTTTTCAACAATTTAATATGGATTTATTTTGGCTGCAGGCAATGACAATTATTATGCCATCTGGTTGCGGATTGATTACAGTTGATGTAAGCAAATATTTTGATATGAACTATATATATTAAAATTTGATTTATTGCATGGCCAAATCAAATTTCAAGTCTCAACACAAATTACATAATTTGTCTTTGAAAACTGTGTTGACTTTTAACCTAAAAGCAGCTCAAACTTTGCTCTGGTCTAAAGTTTTATGACAACAGCTTAGCCTTCGGCCCGCCGCCAGCCGTCATCCTACAACTACAACATATACTCACTGTACTTCTCAACTTTGTACATTAATGTCTACAAAATACACATACACATCCTATAATATACATACATATACATACATATATATATATATATATATGTATGTATCATGTATATATATATATTTACACATACTCAACCCTTTAGACATGCCTGGCAAAGTCATTACTCAGGAAGAACTTGCAAGTGAAAAGTCGTTAAATCAATTCTTCTTCATCTTCTCTTCTTGTATGAGTACATGCTGAAGGTTAACTAAGTGAAAAAGTTTTCCTTTCCAAGGTTGAGCATGATAAATCAACATTTTCCCAGGTTTATGAATTTTTACTTAAATTTTTTTTTCCGTTTTCTGTCTTCTTTTTTTTTTTATTCAACTTTTACTTTGCGTTTGCCTAAAAGCTTACAAAATTGTCAGTGACAATTGTAAGTGAGACTAGAATCAAAGTGAAAAGTGTTTTCCCTCTCGCTTTGCATTTTCTTTTCGTTGTGGCGCAAAAACTTTTCCGGTCAAATGAAAGCAAATATATTTCATTTTCAAATCTGGCCGCAAAGCCTCAAGCAGCTCGTAAATCTTCTTTTTGCTACGAAAAGGCTTCAAGGAATTTTCATTTAAAATTTTAATTAAGTGCAAATTTCTTATGGTGTTAGTATTAAATAAAATGAAAGTAAAATTAAAAATTTTTACCATAAAAAAGCCGTTGGGAATGAATTAAAAAAAAAAAAACGAAAATTTGGATTTAGCATTAAACTGAGGCGATCATTGCAAATGTTTACTTTAGAATTTAGATAGGCTGATTGTTGGTTTAATTGCTAATCCCACCTCAGCTAAATGTGACAGATTCACAGATACTATGCACATATAGTTCGCATTCAGTTATAAATAACAGTCTTTTACTTATTATATTTACCAAATCTCAGAAGTTTTCAATTGAAGTTCATAAAACTAGTTTTTATTATTTTTCTGCCTTTAATTTAGGCGATTTCAACGTCATCATCTTTCGAATCGTTAATCGTTTGTTTATGCATTTATGCATAGTAAAAACATAACGTAAATATTTGATTGTAAACTCTTAATCTGCCCTCGTATTTGCCAATCATTACAGCATTCTGAATGTACGTACCACTCTTACCACCGCTAATGGCTGATTTAATGAAATCTGTATATATATACATATATATATATAAATAAATGTTCAATATCGGCCACATGTGTACACATATATACAAAATTCAGCTTCATTCCATATTGCCGTTTCTGCCTGCGTCTACAGTCAGCCTCTTCTGTTTGCATAGTAATAAGTATGCATTATAAATGCCATTTTGCAGACTTTTCTCTGTTTTCACACACACACACAGCGTAAACAGTGAGAGAGAAAGAAAGAGAGAGAGAGAGAGCGAGAGACATGTATTTATGTCAATTTAACCACAAAACATTTTAAGTGAATATTAATTTGTGTAGTTTCCTTCTCTTTTTTTTTCGTTTTTTTGTTTTTATTTCGCAAGCATTTTAATGGCATTTAATGTGTGCACTTAAAGCTATTTAAATCGATTGGATTTATTGATCGAAGAGATACAGAGTAAGACAGAGAGAGATAGAGAGAGAGAGAGAGAGGTAGAGGTAGAGATAAAAAGGGGAGGAGATAAATAAAAAATAAAACGAGACGGGTAAAGAATTGAAGAGTGAACAGGAAAATGTAAACAACTAAACAACAGTCAAGGCGGAGAAATTGCAATTTGTTGTTTAAAGCACACGGAAGCATGCTAGAAGCTCGTATCTCTAGCGGAAAATCCCTGCCAACGGAAACCTGCACCAACAACAACAACAACAATAACAGCACTAACAACAACAGCAGCAGCAGCAACTAGGGTCAGTCATCAATAACCATGGAGGAACACAGGAACTTTAAACACAAACACCAATAGCAATAGCAACTAAGCATAAGCAAGAGCAAAAGCAAAAGCCGACAACGTCTAGCCCCTGGCCATATGTTTATCAGATTAAGATAGAAGCACATGATCCTGACCAAAATGAAGGAGTAAAAGAGTCAAGCAGCCAGCTAGCCAGCCATTCAGCAGTTAGTGTAGTCGAATGGCCAACCATTATATACAGTCAAGCCAAGCCAAGCCAAGCCAGTCAGCCAGTCTCTAATTTTGCGGTCACCAATCGACGTCTCATCGTCGTCGCCGTTTGGCAGGGACTAAATGCTTTTGCGGTCTTCTGATGGTTTCTGCCTAATGAACGGCGACATTAAATAAAATGTCGGTCAATTGTCCTTGCGGCTTTGATCATTGAACGGGCCGTGGCCAACAACGAGACAAGGATGCATCGAACATCGAGCCATCTAGTGAACAAGTTGAGCTATGCGTGTGGTAATTGATTTTCTGAAAGATTTATTCTCCTCTTTCTCCGCCCCACTTCTTCACGATTTTCCCTTCTCCATGTGTGTGTGTGTGTGAGTATATGTTTTTCTTTTCTTTCCTATTTTTTTTTTTTTTTTTTTTTTTTTTTATACCAAACTTTGAGGGAAACTTTCTAGCGGCTTTACTGCACTTGTTAATATTTAAAAACAAGCAACAAAAAATAAACTGGAATTTCCAACTTTGTTGGTTGCTGTAAAAGCAACAAGCTAAAAGCCTTAGTTAACTGCAAAATGTGAAGGATTATGAAAATTATGCAAATTATTAAATGCTCTTTGAAAAAATCATAAAATCAATCTAATCAGTATCAGATAAACAAAAACAACAACAAAGAAGATAGATACTTCATATTGGATTTCTGATATATATGTACGTATATATAGCCATAAACAGAATAAAGTAAACATTTATTTGAAAAGCAGAAACGACTAGTTCGAGCACACTAAAAATCGAATAAATTGAATCGTAAAATGTAAATTTTATGGCAAGGGGGGAGGTGGAAAAAAAAATGTTGTTCACGAATCATTCGTCATTACGACAAAACTAGCTATTTTGCAATGTTATCTAACAACCAACAAATTGTGCACTCAAAATAGAAATTGATGGGTCATCCTCATCATGGAGCATCAAATAACACTGCCTTCATGTTAAATGTCAGAGCAGAGAGAATGTCATCAATGCATTTGAAGACCATTTTTAAAAAAAAAACTAGAAAGATGGACTAACTTCGGCCGTGCCGAAGTTCGTATACCCTTGCAGATTTTCTCTATATAATTCACCAGAAGCATTATTGTAAATTAAACATACCAAATTTACAAATTCAAAATTTTGAGCTTGAGGAAAAAAATTTTTCATACAAAATTTTTTTTTGTACCGATTGTTCCTATAGCAGCTATATGATATAGCCAACCGTTTCTGATAAAACTTGATTGAAGTATTAAGAAGTTTATTAAACTCACCAATATCAAATTTCGTGGCATTCGGTTGAAAAACAACAGAGTTATTGAGGATAAACCTTATTCATGACCGATCGGTCCTATGGGAGCTATATGATATAGCCAACCGATTCTGATAAAACTTGATTGAAGTATTAAGAAGTTTATTAAACTCACCAATATCAAATTTCGTGGCATTCGGTTGAAAAACAACAGAGTTATTGAGGATAAACCTTATTCATGACCGATCGGTCCTATGGGAGCTATATGATATAGTCGTCCGATTCAGATCAAACTTGGTTGAAGTATCAAGAAGCATATTAAACTCATAAATATCAAATTTCGTGGCATTCGGTTGAAAAACAACAGTTATTGAGGATAATCCTTATTTATGACCGATCGTTCCTATGGGAGCTATATGATATAGTCGTCCGATTCTGATCAAAGTTGGTTAAAGTATTAAGAAGCATATTAAACTCGTAAATATCAAATTTCGTGGCATTCGGTTAAAAAACAACAGAGTTATTGAGGATAAAGCTTATTCCTGACCGATCGTTCCTATGGGAGCTATATGATATAGTCGTCCGATCGGGATGATTCCGAGATATACAATGCCTGCAGCAAAAAGGAGCCTATGCTGAAAATTTCAGCTCTGTAGCTCTTATGGCCTCGGAGGAGAAGCTGTTGATCCAGACAGACGGACAGACGGACAGGCGGACAGACGGTCAGACGGACAGACGGACAGACGGACAGACGGACATGGTCATATCGACTCGGCTATTCATGCTGATCAAGAATATATATACTTTATATAGTCGGAGATGCTTCCTTCTGTGCGTTGCAAACTTCTGACCAAAATTAATATACCCTCTGCAAGGGTATAAAAATTGGTTTAAGTGCATATCGTAATAAGTAAACTAAATTTAGTAATCATTGATACTAAATTTTAAACGCGCGCAATATATGTATGTATATACAGACATATAAAATAGTATTCGAGGTAATGAGAATAGTTGGAAATCGAAATTTACTTAACTGATTAAAAGTGAGAGTTGGTAGACTTTCTCTCATTTTTATAGCAAAATTGTGGGATAAGTTCGTTTCTTTGTTTGCTGTTCACTCAATTTCTTTTAGTCCACTTCAGCTCAATCTTTTAGGTGGTATCAAAATACTTCTCAATGAAGAGAAATATTGGTTCTATCTAGTTGACCTTGGAAACTTGTCATACTAATGCATTCACGTGAATGCTGCAATATTGTTGGCCCATACCAACCATCTTGTCAATATTTATGTAGAGTGTAAGATATGTAGACTTTAAAATATTGAAAAACCATTCACATATACAGAGAGAAAGAGAGGGATAGAGATAGAGAGGGATAGAGATAGAGATATTTAGTCAGACAGACAGAAAAACAGCCAAAAATAATTCAAAGCGACGCGCTTATTAAATATTAACACTTTAATCTACTCGATGGTTGTGTGGGTTTGTTGTTTGTGTGTGTGTCGGTGTCGGCGTCTGTGTGTATATGTATATATATATATATATATATATGTATATATGTGTGTGGGTTAGCTTCCGCCATAAAAATGGCAAGTTATCCTATACAAATATCCAAGCGACTACTTCTCAACAGACTTTTGTGAGCTGCATGTTAAACAGTTTTTCAGCTCGGGCAATTGAAAAATAAGCAAAACCCAAAGCCAAACACAAGACATAAAACTAAAACTGAGGCAAACACGCGAAGCCGCAGCAAGTCCGTAGACCATAAATTTCGCTAAAAAGAAACATGGCTAACATAAACACACACACATTGAATCACACACACACTCTCACACACACACACACACACACATACATATAATAATTATATGCCTAAAAACCAAAAGACCGAACAACGACCACAAATTAAATCAACAAGCAACTGAGCGAACGCCCACCGAGAAAATTTCTTAGTTCTTCTGTATTTTCGTCTTTTTTTTTTTTTTTTTTTGGTTTTTTTCTTTCTTTTTGTATATTCTCGTTTTGTTTGCAAAAATATGAAAAAGGCATTAACATTCACGCCCACGTTAAAAGCACATAAATAGGCGTGGCTGTGGCAACACTTCCGGTTGGCTCCGCCTGAAATTATGCTACACAAAATGTTGCATATAATTTAGACTAGGAAGAAGCCATTAAATCACCAAGCGCAAAAGACAATTGAAAGGTACGACGAGACAACAGAAGGAGTGAAAGAGAGCGAGAGAGTGGGGAGAATGAGAGAGAAAGAGAGATACAATGCTTAGAGCAGTAATACGAAAAGAGGAATAGTAAGGGAGGTAGACAAGTGTTGAATTGGAAACGCCTAAGCTTAGTAAAGGAAATGATTTAGAATCAGGTAATGCAATTTATTAACCAGAAAATGTAATTTGAACTCCCCAAAAAAAAAAAAAAAAAAAAAAAAAAAAAAAGAGACAAAGAAGCAAAATAGAAGAATAAAGTAAACTATAGCAAAGGAACTCTAATGGCAGTTGAAAGAACTTCAAGAACTGAAAGGGACATTCATTACACACCCATAAACACACAAAACCATATATATATATACATATATATATATACATATTCTAAATGATATATTTGCCATAGTGGATTACACACGGAATATTTCATTGAATATGTTTTCTAACTCTGTTGAAGGAGAATTCTATGGATAACTATAATATATATATTTTTTTGGCCAAAAAATTCTCACTTGGCTTTAAATTCCCATCGATTTAAACAATTTTCCACACCTATTGGCAGCTAATTGAAAACATAAAAATTCACACTTGTTGACTTGAAGTTTAGCGGCAAAAAGGTATAGAGAAGTTTTAGCTTTAACCACACACACACACACATACACACACACGCACTCTCACAGATACACATACATACATTTAGCCATTGAGTTGTGATTTTTATTGTTTCGAACTTTGTGCCCTAAAGGTGTTTTTCCTCTCGTTTTGCTTTCCTGTTTGTTGTTTGTATGGTGTAAAAGTTTGCTAACATTTAAAAGGAGTTTTTGTTGTTCTTGTTGTTTATTATAGCCAAAAGCTTAACTTCTGCTGTTTATCTGACCCAAGACAAGCTCATAAATTTTCGGCAAAATATGAAGAGATTCTTTTCTCTTTCCACCAAAAAAAAAAAAAAATGAAATTGTTAATATAATTGATCGATTAATGGAAATAAAATTAAGTTAATCCTGTTAACATAATTTAGCTAATGCGAACATAAAATTGATTAATTGCTGATCATTTATCAATATGTATTTATTATTCAATTACATAAATGACTAAATCGAATTTAAGGTAAATGATAGTCATACCTTTTTTCTTTCTCTTACCAGAAATATTTTCTTGGTTTTTTTATTTTTTAAATGTAGTTAAATTGTTAAACGTTTTATCGGCCTTTCCGTGTCATTTTCCCATCAATTTAATGTCCGTCAGTTTCTTGACGAAATTAAATTTAAATGTGTCTTGTGAACTTCGCTGATTAACTGATTTGCTTCACTTCCATTTGACTTACCTTTTTCTTTCTTTTTAAGCAACAACTATAAGAACAACAACAACAACAAAGCTAAAAGCTTTGCCCTGTTTTTTGTTTTCTTCAACTATTTGTTTGCCAGTGAAAACTTTCTAATTTTATCAAATTCACAAGCCAAAATTGTGTGCATAATTTTATTATTTTGGGCAAAAAGCACTTGAGCAAACTTCATCTAAACATGCAGTCAACCCAAACTCGCCTCTTACCTCAACAAACCCCCTTCCGACACTCCCCTTGCAATCTCTTAGAAGCCATCACAGACAATTTTGAGGTTTGTTGTTTTTGTTTTTTGTGTTCACAAACAGCAATTAAAATAAATTACATTTTGCGATTTTAATTGCGTCTAATTGCAGGTAAAAGCCAGAAAAACTTTTCAAGGGGTAACCGAAAGGCGTTGTCGGGGAATGGTGAAGAGAAATTGTCAGCTTTACTTGCCAAAAATTAATTTTGGCAGTTGTCAGTTCTGTTGATGATAATAATGATAAGCATAATGATAATAATAAAGATGATGATGATGATGATGATGATGATGATGATGGTGATGATAATGACAAAGCCAAAATGATACGAAACGAAACGAAACGCAACGCAACGCAATGCAAACTTTCAATGGCCACTCACCCAATCCACAGACAAAATGGACAATTGCATTTTGCATTTGACTAAAAATACTACATATAAATGTATACGAGACATAAGACACACAAACAAATGTACACACACACACACATGCAGAGAGAGAGAGAGAGAGAGATAGACGAATCCACTCTGCGTATACGTAATTGTTTGCCATTAAACTTTTATGAGTGACAATTTGGTCGAGTTTTTCCATTGCAATTTTCCAAAGTTGATTGACACAAAATACAAAACACAAAAAAAAAACAAACAAAAACAAAAATAATAATAATAACACAAAACAGCGGACAAAGTAGAGAAAATAACATTTTGCCTGAACGATTAGTGCAATTTATGCAATGCGCATAAATAATAATCAGAAGAGCACCAAATACCAGTTGATTTAAAGTTGAACGCTCAAAATTGTTATCCAATTATGGCGATTAGCGAATGGGGGATATTAAGTGAGGTGTAGAATGAAATTATGGGTGTTATTGGTTAATAGAACAGAAAGAAAGACACATTTTTCAGAATAATGAATAATGAATAGATACTAAGATCACTTGAGCGGGCCGAGCAATTCAGTTGAGTGAGAAAATTGATATCTGTGGAATAAATTTCCTATGATGGCTTCATCAATTTAAGGTATGTATAATAATTCAGATAAATCGTATTCATATAATACATATAAATGATTTTCATGGATCAACAATCTTTGTAAGCAATTTTAAACTTATAAAAACTTAAGTTTTAATACAATTTGACACATTTCCTATCACTTAATTCCACCACTGCCTACTGCACCAACTTCTCTACCCTTTGACAATGACTACAAAAGTGCTTCACATTAGAAAAGATATTTTCCACCTTTATCTGCACTTCAAAATGGTTCGAACGTGACTAAAAGCGCAATAGAAAATTGTTCCATAACTTTTGCAATTTACCCCTTGTTACACCCCTCTGTATGGAATTATGTGTGTGTGTGTGAGTGTGTGCGTGTATGTGCGTGTGTGTGTGAGCCAAAATACTTGCTATATATGGTATAAAGTAATCCCAACCGCAAAATATATTTACTACAATTTATAATTCATACATTTCACACGAATGGCATGTAACAATGGGGTTGAGACATGAAAATAAGAAGTAAAAGTGGGAGGAGCATAAAGTGGAGCAGAAACCAAGTCTCTTTATTCTTCGTTTTCGTTTCGATTTCGGTTATTTCTTCTTCTTTTTTTTCTTTTTTTTTGTTCATCTTATATTGATGCTGTGCTGGAAGAGCATACAAATGCTTGAAAATTTTTCAAACTAAACATTAAATGATGTGCCATTTAGTTGAATGAGTTGAGTATAGATTGGTTTATGGTCTGCAGGTGCTTGTAACTCACTCTTATTTTCTTAGTTCGACATGATTTTATTCAGCACTTGAATTGCTCTTTGGTGAAATGCAATTGGAATTGGAATGAAATTGTAAATCATCATCATCATTATTACCATGAACATCATCATTATCATTATCATTGTCTGCATCTGATAGCTTCCGGCCGCAATTTGGTTCTACCTTTGATGAAGCTTTTGCTTTCCTTCCTGGCCTAAGGCTTACAAATTTCTTCTTCATTTTCTTGACACCGCCAAAAGAGAAATTAATTATTTTACCATCTTTATCATCGCCAGTCTGCATCTACTATCTGGTCTCTGATTCATCATCATCATTATTATTTTTATCATTATCATCATTATCATCATCACCATTGCCATCTACATCTCCATCTCATTTCTTCTGTATCCTCTTTAAATGTTGTTGTATGCATCATTTTAGCATTTGGTTACGTTCGTGTCGCCAGTTTCTAGAATGCATTCCGCTGCTTGAGTTTTTCTGCCATTTTGAACATAAGTGGCAACTTGGCAAGCAAATTTTGTCAGGTGTCACACTCTGAGTGTGTGTTTTTCCACCTGAAATTTCCATAAAGTAAACTAATTATGGCAGCAGGGCTAAATTTCACATGAGATAAATGACAACATTTATCCTCGCTTTTTAATGTGAAAATAAAATGCTAAAATACTCAATTTATCTTCGGGAAAATAAAAGAAAAGAAAATGCAACCTAATGTAAATTCTTCGTTCTTGTCTTACATATTTATTCCGATCGATAATACAATAAAGTTTAGAATTTAAACCTCCCGAATAAAGAAAGTTCTACTTCTTTTTAATTTAATTAATTATCTATAGACTAAATATTATATAGTTAGACAGAATGCTTTTAATAATTTCTTTACAAAGAAAAACTATGAAAGATAAAAAAATATTGCTTTACTCGTTTTCTACAAGAATTTCATTGAAACTACAAAAATGCAACTTTATGGCTTATTTGTTAAAGTATAGAACATAAAAAGAGAAGAAGAAAATCAGTAAAACTAAAAAAGAAACAGAATGAAAGAGGTGGGAAGGGGGGGGGGGTGTAGCTTGTTGCTTTTACTACAAACTCTTGTTTCAAACTCAAACCTTTCTACAGCTCATCATGTTTTCCACTGCCATGAGCAAAAATGTTCGAGCCACTAAAAACAAAAAAAATAAAAAAAAAAACCAAAACACAAAAAAAAAAAAAAGAAACAAAACGCAAACAAGAAAAGAATATTCAGCGAACGGAAAAAACACTTAAATTTACATAATTTCCGGTTCACAACATCGGCGATGAGGCAACTTTAGCTGCTCCTTTAACAAGCACTTTAAAAATAATATCAGCGTCCAAGTCAATGGTCAAAGAGCAGCAGCAACAGAGCAATCAAAATATACCGATCCGAAAGGCAACATAAACGTGCAAATCTGACCTATATATAGTATGATGTAGACTCTATATTTTTATTGGTTATTGTAGTTTATGTAGCAAGTTTCGGACATGTTCCACTATTCCTTCTGACATACTACGCAGTCGCACTTGCCTCAGCAGGACACTGGATCACACTGGAGGACAGTTTCGCTGTCATCCCGCTTTCACTAGCAACAAACGCTAACTATACATACTCTTATTCGAGTAATCGCAAAAATTTCTAAATAAACTTTCATACTCGTACAGTGAATGTCATGCATAACTATATGTTTAGCTATAGATTAGGAAAAGAAAATTTTAATTGAAACCCAAGGGCTATTAGTTGCTAACAATAACAATAAATAATAAAAAAATGTTTTATATTGAATGGGATAAAAATAAATTTATTTGCTCTAAAATAATACGAAAGTTAACTATGAGACAAGACAAAGAATATGGCCAAAGGCTAACTAACTGATTAAGAGAAACTTCAATGGCAAAACTTTTGACTTTTGTCCACATTTCTCTTCTTTTTTTTCTCTACATATTCTTTTGCATATAATTTTGATAGAGAAAATGCAAACACATTTCGTATTTTTCCATAGATAAAGATACTATTTTTATATATATGCAGATATATGTATGTGCAGATATATTCATTTATATATAAATATATATATATATATATAGCGAGAGTTTCTTTGTAAATTTTTCATTGCATGCTTCTGTCCCGTTAAAACTAAGTTGACTATTAATAAAAATTTCTCAAAATCTGATGAATGTTTCGCTAATGCGTTGAGTGTTTTATGAGCTGTTGACTAATTCCTTTAATCACGCAAACTAACTAGAAAAAAAAAACCCCTAAACCAAAAAGGAAACGAACAAAAAAATTCTATAAATTTTATACAAGAATATTTGCATTATTTTCTATGTACCGAGAGTCGTTTAATAACTTATGAGACAACATAGTATGTATATTTGTATCACAAAGAGATTTCAACTATGTATTTACGTTAAGTAATAAATATTTACCGTTAATTCATGAGATAGAAGATTATTTCGATATTATTGTTAAGGCATTTTGTTACTTATTGAATGACTCTCGTACATACATACGTGTATATATGTATACATGAATGTACATATGTCTGTGTGTGTATGAATATAGAGCAACATATTGGAAGTAAAAAACTTATTGTAATACAAAGTGGCTATGACCACATTGCGTATGCGTAATCTGACACTCCTGCCATTTGGCATATAAACATGTAAACACATTTGCGTTTCTTTAACAGCTCCCTACACCACCTACATCTCCACCTACTTCTCTCTCACTCTAGCTTTCTTTCTCTTTTTATGACAGGCAAATGCATGCAAATCTCGAATTTTTACAAACGATAAACGCCTTGAGGCAAGCTGCTGCTCTCTAAGGTTCTTTTCCCATACAATTTATGCCATTTTATGTGCGAGATGTGTCTGTATATGTGTATGTGGGTGTATGGGTGTGTGGGTGTATGGGTGTGTGGGTGTGTGTGTGTGTGAGTGGGAAAAGAAAATCCTACTAATGCCCCAATGCGTATGCGTACGCATTCTATCCTCATTTTTCTTTCTATTTCGTGTTTTCGTTGCTTCTTCTTTTTTTCCATTTCATTTTTTTATATTCTGGTTTGGTTTTTTTCTTTTCTTCTCTCCAGAGTAAATCCGCTTTTTATGCACAAATCAAACAGAAAAATAAAACAAAAGAAGAAAAAAAAACAAACGAAGAAACAAAAAGGCAAAAAAAAAAAAAGAAAAAATAGGGATAGGGATGGGGAGGGGGAATGCAAAATCTAACCTTTTACAGTTTTTGCGTTAGTCTATGTCCGAATTTGAGTGATGGGATGGGATAGAGGGCGAAATGTAAGCTCCTTGCAGCAGGTTGGCATATCTACTTACTATCATTGCTTATTTATCAGTTCGACTCTCCTCTCCTCCACCCCTCTACTCTACTCAATCTTGATTTGTTTTCTTTTTCTCTCTCTCTCTCTCTCTCTCTCACACACAACTACAACTCATTGCGGTTTTAGTGGGCCCTAAAAACTATGCAATGACAAAAATGTTATCCTCGAAAAATTTGTTAGGTAATTTTCTTTTATTTCAAAAAATTGATCAATTTTAACATACCGAAGTTTTAATACGCTAACAGTATCATAAAATAAAACAAACTATAGTAAAACAAACTGATTCTATTAAAGCAAATATCTAAAAAAAAAAAAATTGATATTAAAAGAAATTTGATTGTAATAATTATAAATACAGAAATACTAAAACATATACTTATGAAAAGAAATCAAAATTATACCTATATAAATAATTATTATATATATTCCACTGGCTACTACTTTTTCCTGTATGTAGTTTCTATTAAGTTTTTGCCCTTCTAATTTTTAAATTAAAAATGTGGCTTATCTTGATAAAACTATGTATAAGTTTTCTTTTATAGGAAAAGTATTAATATTATATGTAGATCGTCTCCGATTCGTAAGATTTTTCTTATATGAAAGTCTAAGAACAAAAGGACTGACAGATTAGGCAACAAACATGAAGAGCAAACATTCACTTGAGATTATGTCATCTAAACTGAAAATTCTTCACACAAAAATAAAAAATAACCAAAAGCAACAAAAATATAAAAATGAAACAATCTATAGAAAAAAATTCCCCAATTTGTGTGGTACTTAGATTTTTGTATATTTTATTTTTTTTTTTTTTTTTTTGGTTTGCTTTTTCTATGTTGCCAACTAGGTCAACTAAATATCTCAAGACATTCCATTGCTGCTAACCAACCGCAAACCAAGTCCAAGCTCAACATTTCCATTGCCAACATCCTCCTGCACCCAACCCTCTTCTCACATGCACCAGCAGCAGGCAACAACCCTAAGAAAATGTCCAGAATTCCCCAACAAGAAGATGAATCTATATACATTATCTTATACAACGTTGAGTGACACAAGCTGCTACCACACTGAAACATCTGTTGTCCTTCAAGTTGTTGTTACTGTTGCTGTTGCTGTTGCCGATGTTGCTGCTCCTGAGGCTGTTGTTGCTGCTGTTGTTGTTAGTGTTGTTGCTACTGCTGCTACTACTGGTAGCTGGTTGCCTGAATAGGATAAGAGTAAAAGGGAAGAAACATCGGAATCCCTCTAGGGGGTAACCAAGCAACAGCTGCATTTGAAATGAAAAGCATTTGTTTCTGACACAACTCGTCTTCGCCTGCGTCCTTTTTGCTAACCAACAGAATCTTCACCCCTTATACACCCCCCCTTCCACCCCACCCCCTATTCCTTCACCGCTTTCCTTCATATTACATACATAAATACAAAAGGCCGAAGTAGTCCTGCGAGCCACGACTAGAGTGAGGAGCAAATTTCCGCCTGAATGCGCTCGCTCACTCATTATGTTGATTATCCCAAGCGGCAAAAGCTCAAAAAAAAAAAAAACAAAAACGAAAAACAAAAAACTAAACTAAACTGCGAAAAGAAATATGAATTGAAATAAATGCGCTTACGGAGGAGCTCCTTTTTGACTAGTTCGTTCATTAGAAATGTAATAAATATTGTTAGCAAACAAACACAAAAGAACAAAAATGAAAACTAGCACCGAAAAAAAAAAAAAAGATAGAACAGAAGAAAAAAAATAAATAAAACGAAGAGAAAAAACCGCACCATTAACCCTTCTTTATGGTTTGTTGTTCTGTCATTTCATTTTTATACCCTTTAACCCTGAAACATTGAAGGGTATATTTAGCTCATTCATGTCAAGATTATTGAGGTTATTGGATCATCAGATCTAAGGCGATCTATTTCTTAGGTGTGGCTATATTATGTTTTGTATTATCTTTAAAGCATGGATTCAAAGTTTTATAGTTAGTTGAAACGACTTCATTATATAGAGGGTAACTTGTAATCTAGTATGACACTCCTTGACATTTTGTTACTATAGTGACCCTTTTTTTTTTCTTCTTCTTTGTTATTTTTTTCCTGCTTGTTGTTGGTTTTTGTGGACAAGTCTTGTGCCCAGTCGGATTTATGGTCTTACCCGTTTCTATTTTTTTTCTATTTTTTTTATTTCGGTATTTTGGAGCGGTATCTCCTCTATCTAATGCAATTTCCACATTTCCTTTGCAAATTGATGAGCCACAAAGCCAACAAGCATGAAATGAAACTTGAAACTGAAATCTGTAGTCCAATTCTCGTTTTGTCGTGGTTAATGTGATAAATCAATTTTATGTGAAAATCACAGAGCATAAATTTATTTAACTAGCCCATAAGTCATGCGGGTGGTGGAGGATGGTGGGCAGTATGGCCAAAATAGCTGGTTAATGTTGCGGAGGGGTAGATTGAAGGAAGGATGGCTATTTGTGGCCAGAGATTTGCTGTTTCCATGTGTCCTATCAATTAGTTAAGAGTTTATATCGGAATTTAAATTGAAAAAGGAAACTGGCCAAGGAAGCCAAATGAACAAATTAAAGGAAACAACGTAGATGGCAAAATTTGATTGAAATCGGTATCTATAAAACAGGCAAAACAAGGAAGTAAGAAATATTAATGCTATTAATTTGTTTCATACTACTAAATTCATGTCTTTGTATTTCTCAACAATTATGCCCACCACTGAACAAGTTAAAGCCAATAAAAGCTGGAAAAACATTAAACTCAAATACTTTGAACGGAATATAAAAGGTATAAAAGATAATAAAAAAGAAAAGAAAAATACTGGAAACAAACTAGAAAACCTGTGAAAAGGTCTCTTGCCGAAGCAAAAGTATAAATAGACATTATGCGTCTCTCCCCCAACCCGTGAAGCTTTTGAAAGGTTGTGGAAAAGAGAGAAAGGTAAAGAGAACGGATAAAAAAGACCTTTAGGTTTCTTTTAAAAAGTTTCAGGTTTTTTTTTTAAAAAAAGGTATCTAAATACCTAATTAGTTTAATATGAAGATATATATATATACCACATAAACCACATAAGATCTCAATAGAAAACTCATTAGATGACATACGAAATATAATTCATAAAGACTTTGCAATAACTTTATTTTTATTAACTTTCTTTTTATTAATTTATTTGTAGTTGTATTCACCTGGATAAGGAATTCCAATTGCTATTTTTTTTCAACTTTTCTGGTTGTTTTGGAAAACAACACAAATTTCCAGACATTTCGAACTTTTGACACTTGGTGTTTTTTTTTTTTTTTTATTTTTCTCCTTTTCTCCCCCCTTCTCTTATCCAATTTTTTGATTTAGACCTTATATCTAAAAAATTGCCCAAAATTATTCACACGTAAAACAATAAATTTTCATAATAGCCAACCAGGACTAGATCCTACACTCACCTACACACACACACACACACACACGCATATATGTACACATACGGAAACAGAAACAAGCGGTGGTCGGGAGGGTGAAGAGAAAGAAAGAGATAGCTACACACATGTCGCTTTTCACGTGTAAAGTGCAAAAAGTGCAGGCATCAGCGAATTGCGAGGCCAAAATGCAGATGAAGAGGGACCAGGACAAGGACCAAAAAGATTACCGTTATTTGTATGCAAAGCAGCATCAGACCAGCAACAGCAACAACAACAACAATAACAGCTAAGGGAGAGTTGGTGGCTGAGAGTAAACTGGGAAACATGATGCGACACTCTGCAGGCCAAAGCCCAGGCCAGGACCAGGCCAGAACCCGGCCAACAACTGAACTGCCAGTCAAAGTCAGCCAAAAAGAGTATGTGGAAGGATGAAGGAGGAGGGCTATGTTTCGGCAAAGAGTGGGGGACCTAGAGTAGGAGCACGAGCAGGAGCAGGAACCTCGAAACGTGTTTCAATTTTTATGACATTTCAATGCAGTTTATGTCAGCGAAACGGGTTTGAGAGTGGCCAGCAGTGGCACCATCAGCAGGAGCAGGAGCAGAAGCAGGAGCCGGAGCCGGAGCGCAAGCATGAAAGAGGGAACAGGGCCAAGAGAAAAGCTCGTTACAATTTTTGACAATTCAAATTTGCTTCAAGCTAAAAATAAGAATAAAACGTATCAAAAAAAAAAAAAAGAAAACACAACAACTGGAATGTTTTCTCCCTGTCTCGCTCTTTCTATCTTTTAGTCATCCTGTTCCTGAGTTTTGTCTACAACAATTTCAATTGGAAAAATATGTTGCATATTGCTCATACGCCATGTGTTTACGATTTTACCCATTTTCATCGCTTTTCCTTTCTTTTCTATTCCATTGTTTGCTTCATTTATATATATTTATATATTTCTTTTCGTTAAAGCTCATTTTGAATGTAATGGCAAATTTTTAGGTTTTTTCTTTTTGTTCCTACCTTTTGCTTCTTTTTTTTTCTTTATTTTCTTTGAAGGCATCTTTTTTATGATTTTGTATAAATGTTTTATTTATGAGGGGGCGAACTTGTCCGTGTTGCTTTTGTTGCTATTATAATGATCTATGATCTTTAAGATGGGTTCCTCTCTCATTAAAGCAGCTTAGACTTAGGTTAAAATGCCTGCAGGCGTTCAATAGAAATATTTATATGTAATTCTCCCCACCCCCCCCTCGAATCTATTATGTCGTCTGGCAGTCACTTCAAAAGCAAAATGAGCAAAAGCATAAAAAAAAAAATTAAAGAGAGACGGTGAAAAAAAAAAAGTATTAGAAAAAGACAGAACGAATATTTCTTGGCTTGTAAAATATTTTCACAGACGACTGAATGTTAACCTTTTTTTATACCCTGTTTTGTCTATGGATTAAAAAAGGGGGATGCTAAAATCACTAAGAAAAATTATCAATCAGAATCGATCATATGCTTGATTTATATTATAGATATAGACATTTGTACATCTATTTATCTGTTGATTAATTATAAAATAACATTTATACGTTAATTTTTTTTACTCATTTTCTATTTAAAGTACATCAATTTAGTATATTAATTTGCAGAGTCTACGGTATTTCGTAGTCGATATTTCATCTAGTATAGGGAAAGATTGTTTCATTTTTTTTTTTTTTTTTTGATTTTTCCATGTGGGTGTTGTCCTTTGAGTAAGTAGCTGCTAGCTTGGCAGAAAAGGCTAGAGAACAGCATCATCACTACCAACTTAAGTAGCTCCAATAAATCTTCAGCTTAGCATTTTCTTCTTCTTCTCGGTTTCTTTATTTTTTTGAACGTGACCTGGGCTTGTCTTTCTCTTCCTCCGCATCTCTAGTCATGTGTGGAAGAGAATATTATTCGAAATAGCAAAAAAGCTTTCGGTCCAAGACGTTTTTTTCCTTTACACTTCACTCTTCAATTGGTATGCAAATTTTCTGTTTCATTTCTTAGTTGACTTCATCAAAGTCAACTCTTTGTAATTAAATTTAATTAAAAAGCTTAACTTTTTCAGCTTGGTTACTTAATCAGTCAGTCGCCGCCACTTAACAATTCCATTTATTCAAATGAAGGTAAAGTTCGTAGCGACAAAAACAAAAAAAATATATATATATAAATATATATATATAAGTATACAGTATGTAGTATGCATTATCAACACCCGCCGCGGATTATTTTAATTTTACTCATCGTGTGCCTGAACAAAGATAAAAGGTGAAAAATCTAAATGAATTTTAAATGACAATTAAGGCGGAGAGGCAAGCAAATACTAAAACGAAAAAGGAAAAAATGAAAGGATAGAAAATATTTTCTTTGGGCACAAAAAGTAATGGAAAAAAGAAAGTCTATAGTTATACGACTCTAGCTAATGCAGGATCATCATTGCAATAAGAATTAACGATCCAGAGTGGACTATATACAAGTTGAATTATATGATCATTATCAGTTTCTATTCAGCTCTCTGTTGCCAACAGATAGAGGGAATTGTTTTGAAATTTTACCTTAATCTCTGAATTGAATTGCATTTGGCTATGTAAGGTATAAACGCAATATGTACATATATATGTGCATATGTTGGCGAAGGGCAAAGACTTGTAATTATGGTTTATCGAAATCGATTAAGCTTGAGCTGGTTGGAAGATTCATTTTAGTCAATTGTAGGCTCTCATTTCATGGGCCGTAAACCAAAACCCAAAATCGAATTGACATTTCTCGCCTGTTTGAATGGTTTTTGCCTACTTATTGTCTGCCAATTTTGTTGGTGTTGTTGTTTACACACTTTACATGGGTTTGTATGTGTGTATGTGTGTGTGCGTGAGTGTGAGTGTGAGTGTGTGTCCTGAACAATTTTACTGCCTGTCCATGTGACAACACCAGCCTCATAAACACATTTTCTCTCCTCCTATGTTGATTTGGGTGTATGAGTGTCAATGGATGTGCGTGTGGGTGTGCCTATGTATTTATTAGTCAAACCCACAGACAGAATGCTTTTCAGGCATTGCTTTTGTTCAACAAAATGACAATGCAAATACGTAAACGAATAGAAGAGAGAATACGAGTGAATTCAAATTGTTGTATGTTTATTATGCTGCAATTATCATGGGGGCGTGTTACGTGTTAAATAGCAAACGAGAAACAAAACCAGAAACCAGAATCACAATCCGAATCTGAATCAGTGCCCCAAGAGCAAAGACAAATATTTGCACGCATCTTCATCATTTCCAACTCCATCATCATCATTATCTTCATTGTCATCGTCATCGTCATCCTCATCGTCATCATCATTATCTTCTCTGTGGGCATTCAAACTTTTGTTCTTTCACTTGTAATCGTTTCACTTATTATTATTATTATTATTACAGATTTCTCTGCATTTATCCATAGTATACTATATATTCCCATTGGTCATGACAAAACATCTAAAGTTTTCTCTTTTCCGTTACATATTGTGTGGCTGAATGCTCTAGAGACGCATTACGCATTGTCAGAAAAGTTTACTTTGTTTTTGTTCTCAACTTTGTTATTTTGTTGCATATTTGAATTGAGGCCAAAAATAATCTTAATGCTTGCCCAATCCCCTTTCCATCAAGCTTTTCCAACGACCAAGACATTTATGAAAGAAAAAAAATTGTTCTTTTGATGCTCAGTGGATTATGTTGGACTTTTTTTTTAATGTTCTAGTCAATGGAAAAGCGTAATCCTTCATTCATTTGGCAATTGCATTTCATATTCCAAGATTTTTTTTCTCCATATATCTGTGTTTTTTTTTTTGTTTCTTTATCTCTCAAGCCAATCACAAAAAACGACAATTATGCTTACACTTGGCAAACGTAGAGTTCATCACATTTAACAAGCCACCAATTGAGGTTTAGAATTGTCTTTTAAAACACAAAGTAAAGTAAATCGCTTATAATTATAATTATGTACAATTGGTAAGATTTTATATATATATGTAGATATACACATTTTTTTTTTTTTAATTTTAAGCGCTGAATCCAGACTTGCAGAACGTGTATACAGATACATACATATATCTGGTAAAATCAGTGGCCCCAATAAGTAGGCAACAAAATTAAATTCGTCAAAATTCAAATTTAAATATTTACCTATAAATTAAAAAAATAATAAACAAATAATATAATTTAGTAACATGACTCTAATTTACAATATGTATACTAGAAATCCGTACTATTTTCACCCATAACTCGTAGTGCTGATCAAAAATATATAATTTATATAAGTGGTCCAAGATGTTTCAATGCGTTGTTAACTCTCGATCAAAAATAAAAGGTAAAAGAATTTCTCGTAGTGTACTTAAAAATTGTTTTTATACAATTGCTTAAATTTTGCTTAAAAAGGGTATCTAAATAAATGAAAAAACTGCTTAGCCTTAAGTTAATAAATATATATACCAGATATAATTACCAGACTTTAAAAAAAAAAAAAAAAACGTCACCGAATTGTTTACGCCAAAGGGTATGTAATAGTCGAGGCCTCAACTTAAACGGGCATTTTTTTGTGGCTTTTTTTGCACTGATTTTATCCTTCTTGCTGATTGATTTTTAAGTCGATTACAATAATTCGCTTTGCCGTAAAGGGGAAGGGGAGGAGGGGGTGCCCACTGAATTAGCGTCAGTGCCAGTCAGTGTCTTTCCACTCAATTTTTTTTTTTTTTTTTTTTGCCTTTCTTTTGGTGTCATTAAGATTCGTTTCACTTGCAGAACAATTTGCCAGCAATCAAAATCAAGAGCCACGCAAAAGCAGAGACCGTTAGGCCAAGCCAGAAAGCGCTTTGAGCCCAAAAAGCGCACTTTCAATTTAGAAGCATTTTACGCCATGTAGTTCAGATTTTGGATTTTGCTTTTATCAAAGCTTTTAGAAACCTTTTTCACTTCTTTCTAAAGAAAGAGGACAAAACGATATATGTATCTATATATGTATGTGTATATAGAAGAGGAAGAGAGATACACAAATTGTACACCTTTGAAGTAGTCACTATATCATCTATGACGTCACATTCTCTCTGATCATTTATCTAACATATTTCATTGTTTTGAAACAATTTGTTCAATATTTTGCCAGAAATTTATTCATTATTTAAATAGCAAAAGGAAACGAAGAAAGTGGCATGAAAATGGCTTTTTCTTATGTTCTTTTTTATTTGAATTTTTTTTTTTTCTTTGTTAGAAGATTGATGAATGACTCAATGAATGAATGAATATATCAAGTTGGAGGTGCCCATATAGCCACAGGTGTGAAACACTTTTACCTAGCACATCCTTTATGATGAATTACCTAAAGGACTTTAGTCCTTCACTGTGTCTACCTTATGGCTGTCGGTATTCGCTCTCCATTTGATTACCTTGTCACGCTCACTTTCCCTCAGCTGTCAATAAGCAAAATGTTAGCCATAAATCTTCACAATCAAATGTTTGACTCGACTGATGAAACTGAAGATGCTAAAAAATGTATATATGTATACATATGTGTATATATAAGTATATTTACATATCTGTATATGTATGGAAACAATTTAACTTTATAGACAAAAATTTATTACAGTGACGTGTTTTCTTTTATTTCATTACAAAATGATCTTTTTTTGCAATATATTTATTTGTAGCACTTTTACTTTGCATCTGCCTCATAGTTGACATAACATTGATTTCCAAGGAATAGAAATTTTATATTTTAAAGGGTATAACATTATCGATACACCCAAATTTAATACGAATCTCATATATTTCTCTGTCTTAGTTACATTTTAATTGAAATTTTGTTGTGCTGTGTGTGTGTTTTTTTTCTTCTCTTCTTTGCTGTGCAGTTAAATGCCTGTCACAAGGTTTCTTTCCGGGGATTATTGTTCATACTATACCATATATTAACTAAAGTGTAAGCTGAATATTATTTAAATCTTCTCCAACTGACAGATGCAAAAGTTTTTTCCATTTCTTTTTCTTTTATTTATTATTTTCAAAACTTTGCAATGCTCTTTCTTTTTTTTTCTTTTTTTGTTTTCTTAGTTTTGTGTCTCGAGTTCCGCCTGCCAATCGGCTAGACAGAAAACTGCAAACCAATCAAAATGGTAGAAAACTTTTCCTTTTCTCTAGCCAACTTATTTTAAATAGGTAAGAGAATGGGAAACATCGACAATTGATCGATTTTCTGCTCAAGCAAGAATCTATAATACGCATTAATGATGTTTTTTTTTTCATACTTTTGTCAGACTTTCGCTCTGATTGTGACTTTTGTTATTTAAAGTTAAACGATTTTGAACAGTTTACAACACAATCCGATTATTATATATTTTTTTCGCCTTTCTTGTTTTTTTTCACTTTTTTTTTCTTTGGCTTTTATATTTTTGCAGCTATTTGTTATTTGTTAAATTATATAAATGTGTGTGTGTGTGTGTTCTGTGTCTGTGTATATTTTGCTTCTAATGCATTTTTACATTTTTCTACCTGTGCACAATTTGTTGATAATAAAAAGTTGGCTCTAGGCCAAAACGCAAAACTATAATCATAAATTACAGTTGCACAAAACTATTATTGTGTGAGGCATGCGGGGGGAAGGGGCGACTGCGGGGAAGAAATAAAATAGATGCCATTAAATTGTATGTTTACAACATGTAAAAAATGTGAAAATAAAATCATTAAATGTCGCTCTCTCTGTCTCTCTCTCGCTCCCTTTATATATATATATATATATATATAAATAAATATACATATATATATATTTAAATATATAGGTATGTATATATTTATAAAATATATAAAGTTTAAATTATCCATAAACTATCAACACTTAGCTAACTCAATTATGTATGAATAATCTATGGGCTTTGTGAATTATTCATTATGGCTAAAGCCTCATTTAATGCCAGAGGAATTAACCAGATAAATATATATATACATATGTATGTACTAAATGTTACTCATACATCATGTGGAAACCAAAATGCTGATGATGATGACGATGCTCCCCTCCTGCTGCTCCCAGAAGGTGTAGGAACGAAAAGAATTCAGCTTCATAATTAACCCATTCAAAAATGTTTACCTTCTTAGGCGTTTAACACAAACCAAGTGGAAAACCAACACCCAAATTATGCCATCTCAATCTGTGGATGCACGTGTGTATGTGTGTGTGTGCGTGTGTGTGTGTGAGTTGCGCATGTGTGTATGTTAGTGAAGGAAATTGACATTGTGCGAGTGTATGTAAATGTATGTATGTTATGCCAAAAATCTGTACACAAAATTGTGAACAGGAACGGTTCAGACCAAAAAGCGGGAACGAAAATAAAGATTACAATTGTTTTATCTGATAAATAAATTTGTTTAGTTTTCATATATATATTATATGTATTATATATATTCGATTATTAACGTAGATTCTGTTTTGCTAATCTTAAACTATTTGTTTAATGGATCTATCGATAATATTTATGATAAAAAATTTAGAAAATTTTTTTTTTCTGTTATCTTTATTGGATGTCGTGCTCCAAGCAGTGAATCGCACCTGTTCTCCTGTGTTTGTGTGTGTGTGTGTATCATTATTTGTCTCTGTCGCGTGTCACAAATGTTGAGCCCAACCTGCTCGGAATGACAATGAGCCATGGATAACTACCTTCATGTTGTCATGCCAGTAGACAATGTTCGGTTTAGGTCATTAGAAACAAAATGCTTAAAGTTAATTAACTACTTATTAGAAAAACTTTAAACAAATAAATGCAATTACTAACTAAAGATAAAATGAAAGTAACCAAAAATAAATTTATATCTAGAGAAAGCAAATGAAAACAAAAAATAATACTTCTGAAATGACAAAAATTCAACATTTCAAAGATTGCAAACTTTATTAAATTTGAATATTATAAATATGTATATGTACTTGTAGACAAGAGACAGAGCGTGCTTTAGTTTTGTATAATATTAACCAATTTGAAGCGTATTTAATATGCGAGAGAAGTAATCTTTTCATAAGTAAAAGCAAAAGCACTCAATTATCAACCAGCTTATGCACTAATTGGTTGGCTTAAAGTCAATTGCATGCCGAACTTGAAAGCAGCAACCCCCCCCCACCCGATCTACTTTGCCCAGTTGCAGCAGCTGTCACTTTTGAAAAGTTGTTGAAGAGTTAAAGAAGAAGGGGGGAGGGCTTCTTTACCGTGTCTGAAAATTTTTGGCTTGTCTCTTTCATTCACTAAATATATACATATATATATATATATATATATATATATATTATATATATATAATATATATGTATAAAATTTAATTAAGACGCATGAAAGTTTTTCACACTTTGACACAAACGCGCGGAAAAGCAGGAGCAAAAGCAGCATATGCACACTGGCCAATCTGCTCTCGGAACCGATCTGACTGCCGCTCATTCCTTGGGGGCTTCTACGTACTTTACTTTACTTTACTTTACTATACTCTCTGGTTTGGTTTTGCTGGTTGCTGGAAAAAGTTTCACCCTAGATCCAGACCCAGAACCAGAACCAGACCCAGACCCCGACCCAGAACCAGACCCAGACCCAGACCCAAACTCAGACTCTGTGCCAGACCGTTGAGTGTAGCATAATTTGACGCTGGTAGCGGGCAAAAAAAAAAAAAAAATTATGCGCCCTGCTGAGCTCTTTGTTAATTATGCCAAGCTCCTGCAGGTCTTCCTTGTTGAAGGATGTTGCTCCTTTTCGTTGCCGCCTCTGTTGCTTTTCTTCTTTTTTTTTTTTTTGTTGTTGTTTTGTTACTTTTCTTGGCAACCTCAAAACGGGAGGAAGTAAAAAAAAAAAAAGAAAAAACTAACAACAATAACAAATTAAAGATTGTGGAAAATTGCACAATTTGCTTTTTAACAAAGCGCAAAAAACAATTTAATTGTCACAGTCGAAAATAAAATGGTGTAGTGATAAGTAGTTAAATTGTCCAACTAAGATTAGCATAAGGACAATAGTTTAATTCTTGAGTAAACAATAATTTATTAGCTGATTTTCTATTGCTTGAGGAAAGTTCAATGGCATTTTCCAATTTCAATTTCAATTGCTCAAGATACTTACAGCAAGTTATTAACTGTTAAGAATATTCTTATACAACTTTCGCTTTTTACATGAATTAAACATTTTATCGGACCACAAAAATGTTGACCATTCTTTTAGAGTTGCCTTTTGTTATACATTATATATACATATATCATTTTATTAAGCAAAAGGCTAATTTAATTGTTGAAAAACTCTAGAATTCCCCAGTTGAACAAAAAGTTCCTGTTATTTTTTTGTATTCATTTTTTTTTTTAGCATGGAAATTCAATTAAAGTGACAAACTGTCAAAATTTATGACATGGGGGCGATACAATAAAACACAAAAACCCAAATGAATACCCAAAGGACAGACAAACAGACACTCACACACACACACGCACACACATGCAGAGAGAAAGATAGAGATAGAAGAAAAGAGGAAGCGAGAGACGGAAAGAGAGATCGAGATAGGAAGAAAACCCTCATCTCTCATGCATATTCATACACAAATGCAATTTGGTGTGGGTGGTAAAAATGGGATAAGGTGAAGCGACGTACGGTACGGTGAGGGGAGGGGGAGGTGTCACGGGAAAATCTCATGAATTATGAAATTGTAATTGAATGAAAATTGAATAATGACCATGTGGAAAAGTGAAAATACCAATGAGCGATTTATGGAGCCAATTCAACAAAAATATTTGACAGCCACCAAATGTCAAAGACATCGGAATGATAAATAATTGAATGGATTCCCATTTTTTTCTATATAAATATGCCAAGTCGTATCAATATCGTATGCATTTCAATTCACAATGCAGACATCGGTATTATATCTTTACCTAATCCAACTGCTCTTGGGCCAGACTCTAGCACGTAAATCAACAGCCATCGAGATGATAAATGAAAAGGAAAAGGATGAACCCCATCTCAGTGCCCAATTGCAAAGTAGTTTGATTCAACAATTTGCCGAGGAGCACAAACACATACCAAGGTTAACTTACTTCACCTGCCGCAATCCCATCAACGATGAGCCAGCCACGGATAATGGTAATGAAGAAAAGTGGATACAATGGGTTCAGCATCTACAGGATTCCTATCGGGCAAAGAATGTGGAACTGATTAAGCTGCTGTATCAAGGCAAACCCTTTGTCAGGATTGTGCAAATGGATGTGCTACGGCAAGCGAACGGCTTGAAACGCAATAGCAATGTCAAGGGTAGGCCAAAAGCTCGTAGTTCCACATTTAGCTATACCAACTGGCTGGATGATGTCCTGAAGCTGGAAGCCCTAAAACAGTTTGTGGTCGTGGATTTGGCTTGTGGACCATTAAGTCGTCGCTTTCTAGAGCTGGTAAGTGAGTGAGACTGTCTGTGGCTGGCGGAATAGTGAATGGGGGTGGGGGGATGGGGGTAGGTCAAATATTCTATGAATATTAAGTACTCAACTAGGGAAATTTTTGAAAGGCTTCCGCCAAGATGTACTTTAATGACAAATTTCACTGGCTATTGATGGAGGATTATACGCTGCATATGAAAGCGAATTTGGTTGAAATTGAGACAGAGAAGCACCAGAACCAGGTACAGGAACAAGAACAGCAACTGCTGCAACAGACTAACAATGACCTTATGTCCATTGAGAACTTTATGGAGGGACTGAATTTCTATATAAATACAGAATTAACATTGGCCAAAAGGATGCCTGATAGCGTTGGAATCGGTTTCAATCTCTATGATGTATGGTAAGCTAATATCAATTTAACAACTAAAATAATTATTCTATATATGATTAGTTTAAATTGCTAAACTAATAAACATAATACTTAATACATATTTCATACATAAAATTATTAAATCTTTAATGTTATAAAATAGTCACTAGTCACATTTAAAGGTTAAAATGGATTTCAAATTTATTACGAATTCCGTAAAAACGAATAATTTTTAAATCTTTTTTATGGGCAAGAGATAACTAAATATTAATTTAATTATTTTAATTATTATTAAAATTAATCGCTTATACCTATAAAAAGGACTTAGTGTGAAACAACTAGAATGATCCTTTTATCACTCCTTAAACTTTGAAAAAGAAAGACAAGTTTGATCAAATATTTATTATATTTTAATTTATTTTTCCAAAACCAACCAAAAAAGGGAAATATTTTACATTAAATAGTTAAAAGCTTAAATTAACAGAATCAAATAACTTCCATATTGTTGACTTATCCTAATCCTAACTCACATTGACATACTGAGATATGGCATCTTCTCCTCTAACGCACCCCCCCTACCCGTCTCACCATCAACAAAATGAAAACAAGAAAAAAATCCGCTTCCCGCATCTGTTGGATGAACTTTAAATTCATCTTCTTCCTCTTCTGGCAATGCTTTTAGGAATCCCGGCCTGAACTATGGCGGTCATGTCAATCTAACGGAAATTGGCAGCTTTACGCCAACACATGGACTGTTGCTACAGAGTTGGTTTCGTACCACATCGACGGTGTTGCGTCGCCTGAATATGCAGCATGCCAGAGTTCGCTGTATGGTTGTGGTAAGGATGATGGTGATGGTGAGGTGATGGTGGTACCATTACAGTACATATGTACCAACGAAACACTTTTACCTTTCCCATTGCACCTTCTCCCCCCTTTCTCATACTCTCTCTCTCTCTCTCTCTCTCTCTCTTTCTCTGTCTCTGTTTCAATGCCTTTTGGCTTGCGTGTGTGTGTACTGGCAGGTGACCAACAAGAACATGACGGGCACTTTGATGTACTACCTAACGCACCCGGTATCGGGTCACATCGATACGATGAATCGTTTCAATTTCAATCTGCTGATGGCCGTCCGTGACATGTTCAACTGGACATTTGTCCTAGCCCGCACATCCTCATGGGGTTATGTGAAGAATGGCCGTTACGATGGCATGATTGGGGCACTCATACGCAACGAGACGGACATTGGGGGAGCACCAATTTTCTATTGGCTAGAAAGGCATAAATGGATCGATGTAGCTGGTCGTAGTTGGTCCAGTCGTCCATGTTTCATATTTCGGCATCCACGTAATACGCAAAAGGATCGTATTGTATTTCTACAGCCATTTACAAATGATGTATGGATACTGATTGTCGTTTGCGGTATATTCACAGTATTCATTTTGTGGTTATTGACGACAATTGAATGGAAATTAGTACCCCACGATGGGGCTGCATTGATTAAACCAAAGGGTGGAGCACCACAGATGCATCACCGTCATCATCATCATCATCATCAACATCATCATCCTCAACAACAACAACAGCAGCAACAACAACAACAACAGCAGCAGCAACAGCAACAACAGCAACAACAACAACAACAGCAGAGGACTCCCACAGTTAGTGCTATAGCAAAACCAGAAGATGATAATTTATCAAGAATTTCTGTAGAAATTTTACCAATCACAGGAAATTTTTTTCAACGTTCCTTAATACGCTTCAAAAACTATATCAATCGACGTCGCACACAGCGCAAATCACCCGAACGTGTTGGCCTTTTCTTAGAATCGGTACTCTTTTTTGTCGGTATCATTTGTCAACAGGGTTTAGGTTTCTCCACAAATTTCATATCAGGCCGTTGCATCGTTATAACCAGTTTATTATTTTCATTTTCCATCTATCAATTCTATTCGGCCAGTATTGTTGGTACATTGCTTATGGAGAAACCGAAAACAATAAAAACTTTAAGTGATTTGGTTCATAGCTCATTAAAAGTTGGTGTAGAGGATATACTTTATAATCGTGACTACTTTTTGGTAAGAAAATATTGTATAAAACAAAAGAAATAAAAAATTTTATTTATTTATAAATATATATATTTTAGCACACCAAAGATCCCGTCTCAATGGAATTATATGCCAAAAAAATAACCAGTTTACCTCCAAGTAAGGAAAAGGAAGGAGCTAATGGTGGTGCTGGTGCTGGTGGTGGTGGTGGTGCGGATGATGAAGAACCGGAACCATCTCCAACTGGAATTGTTGACGGTATTGCTGATGGTAAAAAATCTTATCGAGATCTTATACATAGTCATGAGACTGGTGCACATGCCAAGGATAATATGGCTAACAATTGGTTAGATCCCGATACAGGATTGTTAAGAGTGAAGCATGAACGTGAGTTAATATAAAACATTTTGTGGATTGTGTATATAATTTGTATATATATATATATATATGTATATCTCAATTTTAGGCTTTGCCTTTCATGTTGATGTGGCTGCTGCCTATAGAATTATAGCTGCTACCTTTGATGAACGCGAAATTTGTGATCTAACCGAAGTGAGCATGTTTCCACCACAGAAGACAGTGAGCATTATGCAAAAGAATTCACCCATGCGTAAGGTTGTAGCTTATGGGTAAGTAAGAGAAATAGGGACTTTAGATAAAATATTAATATATTTTATATACATACATACATATATATGTGTACATATGTAGACTTCGTCGTGTAACGGAGACGGGTATATTGAAATATCATTTTAATGTGTGGCATTATCGTAAACCACCATGTGTGAAAAAGATTGAGACCTCCGATTTGCATGTAAGTTATTTTATATTTTCATTATAAGTATGTATATATAATTTTCTTTATTTTTTGCAAAAAAAAAAATTACATTTAATTATCTTATCTGTATCTTGTACAGGTGGATATGGAAACAGTGAGCTCTGCATTGATTATATTAGTATTTAGCTATGGCATTACTTTATTAATATTGGCCATTGAGATACTTTATTCCAAATGGCAATATCGCATAGTTATTAAACTTAATTAAAATTGTATAGGAATTCACTTCAATTTATTCAATTCATTTCGTATGCACAATGACGTTCAAAGTTTCTTGTAAAAGTTTAATTTAATTAAAAGTAAAGTCACTCATTATTATTTGACTTGACTTCTTCTTCTCCTCCTTTATTTGCTCTTCTCTTAATCCACTTGATTCGAATTGTTTTTAATTTATATTTAATTTGTCACTTAATTAGCTGTTGATTAGAATTCAAGGCATCATCTAAGCAGCAGTTTTCAGGTTTGGTCGATGATAGATTTATCTTCGTCTTCACAGCATTTTTATTTTTTTTTTTTTCTTCTTGTATGTATTCCTTCTTGCCATCATCCCTTCATTCCCTTTTTTCCCGCTCCTTTCCTTTCACTTGTTCTGCCCCCCTCCCTCTATTTACCCTTCTCAACGAGAGAAGTGCTTTAGGCCGGCGGCACGAACAGAGTGAGTCAATTTCTATACCACAAACGAAGTACAAAATATCCATTAAGATAACAAGTTTTTCAGTAGTTTGTAACACAGTTGCCATTTCTTTTTCCTCCTTCCCGAAGAGAAGAAGAAGCAGAAGAAGAAGAAGAAGAGGAGGAGGAGGAAGAAGAGAGAGTAACGGGGACTATCCTTTACTGTTGAAGCTTTTCCTCGTTTTTCTGCCTTTTAACCAAAAGGCTTTCTTGCCTTAGTTCTGGTCTTGTCCTTGCATTGGCTGCCTGTTGGTTGGTTGGTTGGTTGGCTGGCTGACTGGCTGGCTGGCTGGCTGGCTGGTTAGTTGCCTTGGTTCCTGGCTCAGTGCCAAAGTGACGCTCTTAGGCATTTTTAAATTTGAAAAGACTTTTTTTTCCAAAACCCTACCCCATCCCGACTATGTATATCTATCACTTATTGTTGTTGTTCCTGTTGCTGCTGATGCTATTGCTATTGCTATTGCTATTGCTGATGATGTTCTTGTTGCTGTTATTGTAGTGGTGGAAAGTGCCTCGCGAGTCCTTGTTGAAACATTAAGCAAGACAACCGCAACAAGCCTAGAAATCAATTACAAGTCGCCACTAGCTTCAAGTTGCTAAAGCATTAAGGGCGGCCGAAGATTGTGCGAACAGATGGATGGATGGATGGAGAGAGGGAAGAAGGAGTAGTAGGAGGAAGGAGAAGAAGAACAAAGGAGAGAGGGTGTATGTCAGACAGTGGGTTGTATGAGTTGCATGGAAAATCTGAGAACTTGTACAAGCATTGGCCAAAGCAGCAAACATTTTATTTAATGTCCTTGCTCATTAGTGACACAAGGATAGAAGAACGAAATAGATGTTTCGCATCATCGTAAACAATGTGAGAAAAGTGCAATAAAGAGTAAAACATTGAGGGGTAGGGTATAGACAACAAAAAAAAGGAGGAGAATGAAACAAGGAAAAACAGAAAACATGTCACGGACTAAGTGAACATTTTCCGCCAAGGTGACAGCGTATCAACAGCAGCAGCAGCAGCAAGTGAAAGCCAACAAAAAAAAAAATACATTGGGTCAAGCATACCACACAAGAACGAAATTATATAAAATTCATTGATTTCATTTTAATCGCAATAAATGAATATTAAATTATTAAATAAAATTTGCCTCTTTTTACATTATCTTAAATTTAAATGACCCATTTAAATATTTGAAGCTCACTTAAAACACATGAATTTCCAATCAAATATTCGGCCCAATTAAGTTCTATTTTTAAAGGTTTATGTGAAAGTCAAAGATAAATCTTCACCTTTGGGTTTGCTCTTGTTCGCAGAAATCTTTGATTATAATTTGCAATTTGAACATTTCAATCTTAAAACTATTCCGATAAAAAATGATGTAAGCCGAAAATAGAAAGATTTTCTTTTAGATTCTGTTTGTCAAAATTCAAAATAATCAAAATATATTTAATTGTCTTTAATCTTCTTCTTCTCCGTTTTTCTCTTTCTCTTTCTCTCTCTCATTCCCACTTTATTTTTCACCAAATGCACCTTTTTGCTTCACATCTTTTTCTTTCTTTGTTATGCTTCTTCATTTGTATTAAGTCTTAAATATTTTTGTTTTTTACTTTTAATTTCCCATTTTGCGGTCGACGCGCAGAGTTGGTCGCCCCCGTCACCGCCCCCCTCCCTTTAAACTCATATTTCCTTATTATCTGGCACAGTGGCCTGTCACCCCGCCACCATCCGGAAAATAGAATTATTAATGGCCACTGTCCATTTTGTTGTTAAGTGGCGCAAATTACATTTTTTGTTTATTTTCCTATTTCTCTTGTTGCTTTGACTTGACTTTTTGGTTTCTTGGCCTTGGGCCTTATACAGAACGGGAAGGGGAAATTTGTGAAAAGGGAAACACCCTCTTTTTATTCTTTATTGTTTTCTTCTTTTTTTTTTCTTGCCAACCACAAAAATATATATGTATATATATATATATATTTATACATATATAGCTTAATTGTGCCCAGTGCTCTGAAGTGTAGAACTTTAATGGGCTTTCACCTGTTTTCGTTTTTTTTTTTGCTCTCACCCAGAGAAAGTTTGCCGAGTTTTCTTCATGAAGTAAAAACAAGGCGTATGAGTAATATTTTAGTTAAGCGGATTCCCTACTTTTTTCTATGGTCTACTCTATGTAATTCAATTAAGTACGCTTTAACCCATAAGAAGGCTTTAACTAAAAGGTAAAAATCAAGCAAAGTATATTTTCTTTGGAACTTTCTTCATCGTTTTTTTTTTTTTAAGTTAAATCGGTTAGCAAAGAATGAAAAGCAAAGAACTATTCTTGAAAATTGAAAAATGTTATAGCTACTAACATTTTCACCACAAGAAACGAATTTTCTTTTATAAACTTTTTTAAATGGATGTCGCTGGAAAAGGAGAAGTTAAGAAGCAAATTATTTACTATCTTGCTTAAGAGCTCTCTAATGACTGTCTAAAGAAGCCTCAATAAAAATTAACAACTCAAACGACAATTTTCCCTCTCTCTCGATTCCCACTCGTTTTCCCCTTTGCAAAACAAACAGCAAAATAAGAAGTTTTCATACAGAACGACGACTGGCCAGCCACTTGGCTTTTTCTCTTTTGTTGCGCGCGTGCAGTGAATATTGGCCAAAAGTGTCAACGACAGTTGGCCAACTGTGGCCAGTGACCAGTAAAAATCCAAAAACCGATGCCAAAGCCAACTTCAAGTCCCTAGGACAAAAACCGCAACAAAAGCGTTACACAAAAGCAGCTGCAAAATGTCAACGGCATTTGCATGCAAATGATGCAGCTTGCAACTTGCTACGGCGTCGAGCACGTGAAATGAGAGCAAGGAGTAGAGGGGTAAGATGTGAGGTGGTAATGGGAGAGAAGAGGCCATAGAAGACGCAGATGAACTTGTTTTGTGCTAATGAGATCAGCATGCAAATCGCCAACTAAGGACAGGAAATTGCAATGAAGAGTAAGCATAATGGCCTAGCCCACTTACAACACAGGAGCAACAGCAACAACAACAGCAACAGCAACAGCAACAGCAGCAGCAGCAGCAGCAGCAGCAGCAACTTCCTTTCTCAGTTTCCTCTTCCTTAAGCAAGTCGGAGTGCATGGGAGTTAACGTGGAGGTAGTCGGAGATGGGGAGGGGGCCGGGTTTGGTAGCGTGTATATTCATCACACAATCAACAGGAATATTATGACAAGACGCATTAATCAACCCAACACTGGCTATACTGCTTTGCCACTCAATTCCAGATGTTCAGTTGTTAATGCTGATGATTTTCAATTCAACTCACTGAACTTCCAACATCACCCCGGCCGGCCCATCCACCTCACCCATCATCCATCCAACTAACCAACAAGACATTTTGAATTTTTTTTTCCATTTGAGCGATTCCGACACGACAAGGGAAAAGAGCATTTTCATGTGTAAATGGAAAATTATATGGGTCAAATGGGGAGCCAATAGCAAAGAGAGAGAGAGAAGCCAAACCAGGCTTGACATTTTCCAAATATAAAAAATGAAAATGAATAAAAAGAAAAACCCAAAAATTTAAAGTCAAAAAATTAAATGTAAGAGAGATTATGGCTAAACCAGTTTATTGTTGCTTCTAGAATAGCAAAAGTCATATAATGATTCAGTTTATATACAAAAATATAATCAACAAATTTCTCGTTGCAATTTTACCATGTCAACAAATTGTTCAAGTACATATATGTACCTAAACTGTATAATGAAATTGATCAGATGTTTATGACGCGTAGAAGTAAACATTTCCGGCACCATAAAGTATAGATATAGCGGAGTCGATATAGCCATATCCGTCTGTCGGCTTTTGCGCAGCTTTTAGACCTTAAATTTTAAGCTAAGTGGATGCAATAGAATAAATAAGCTCTTCAAAGATGTTTGTTCATCAAGTTAAAGAATTTATCGGTTAGGGCAACTGTAAGATATAGAAAAAGAGAATGCATCAGATGTAATTCTGCCAAAAGTATTTGTCCTAAAACTCCTCAAAATTCAGCCAAATTCACATTCGGCACGACCAGGTTATCTTCTTTGATATTTTTTTTATTTAGAGGAAGAATAAAATTCTCAAAAATATACGCGATATATTTAGCTTCTTACTATCTATGGAACAAGGAGTACGGAATATTAATAATAAAATTGGTTTCAATAAAAACGAATACAAATTTTAACATAGAAAATTATCAATTCTTTTTTTATAAGTATTAATTTAAAACTCTCTTCTTGACTGATCATAATATAAAAGCTAATAGATATAATTCATCGATTTTTATCAAATTTGCGAAATGTATTAGAAAGTGTATAAGATGAATATAAGCGAAATAGCTATAGAAATATACAAGTTTTTTCGGACCGATCATTTAAATGGAAGCTTTTTTGATATAGTCAACTGATTTTAAATATTAAGTCGACATGTTAAGTCGACAACGTTAGCTGAGAAATTGTCCGCTTAAGACAGTTGTCCTCCCAATATAGGTGTCCGTTAAGGATATATACTAACAAAGCTTCCAATTAATGAAAAACTTGCTTTAAAGCGTCTCTAAATTTTAATTAAATAATTTATAATTGAATTTACTCTTGAAAATTTAAAATTTACTCCTTGAGTATGTGGGTTCAGTTGGCTAACATTTTAGGCAGCAACTGGCCTAGCTTAGTTAAAAGGCAAACTTCATGCACAGTCACATTACTTACGCACTGGCATTCATTCTCTTTCCCTATGTTATGTTAAGAAAAAAAAGAGTATATTTCATTTATATCACCTAAACGCAGCAACTGGTTTAGCCTAGTCAAAACGGTAGACTTTTTGCAACGCCACCACTCATCGTGCTCACTGGCACCTACTCTCTTTGCCAGAACAATTTCTTTTTCTTTTGAATCGTCTCAATTCAATTTCAATTCCAAATTCTGTTATGGGTTTATTTCAATTGGAAACAACACACAAAAAAACAAAACCAAACAAAACAAAACACAACAAGAAAAAAAAGGAAAAAGAATGAAAATGAATGTTAACCAACCATTTATATTTCATACCATACCCATACCCATACCCATACCCATACCACATGCCAAGCGGTTTCTTTAAACTTATGCCACTTTTGTTTGCCTTTTTTCTAGTTGTTGTGGTTGTTTGTTTTGTTGTTGTTATGTTGTTGGGTCTAGAGAATTGGTTAGTCGGTCCAGGGGTCCGTTGTCAACGGGCGCGGCGGCAAATGGTTCAGGTGTCAAAATTGTTTGGTTGCAAGTTTTGTGGCTGCTTTTTACGGTGTGAGAGAGAGAGGCAAGGCGGCAGACAGGACAGGGAGGCGGACGAGAGTGTAAAGAATATTTTTTTTTTCTCAGTGTTTTTTGCGCTGTTCAAGTGCAGACGGATGGAAAGTTTCTCCTCTTTTTTTTCTGTGCCTTTATCGTCCTGCTCGCCTTCAAGCTCTATATGTATGTATATATTCGCATTTATATATATGTACCTATATATACAGAGGAATACAAAAATATGTTGAAAATTTTTAACGCGCTGGGTAAAAAGTTGGGAAAAGAACCTCGCCCGCTGACGACAGCTTGCCTTTTGGAAAATGCCAAGCTGGAAAACTATTACATAACACGCATTATACAAAAGGATGGCAAAAGGTAAGGAGAAGGACAGATGAGTGGATGAAGAGGTAAGGTAGTGGGACACAAAGAATGAAAGGTGAGCGCAAATGCATAAAGAGCGCATTTTATTATTTCACTCGAAACTTGTTTACGAAGCGTTTTATACAACACCCCTGCTATCCCTTCCCCCGCCCGTTCACAAACCTAACTCAACTTCCCCTCAACTTTCTGAGCGCCCTTTTGTCGCGCATTCATTATGATGTAATATGTTTTAAAACATTATTTATATATATTTATATATGTATATGTATATTTACGCCATCTACTCTTTTTTTTATTATAATTTTTTTTTCTTTTGCTTTCTTTATGTTGTTGTATTATAAATCAACAAAATGCACTCAGAAAACGCGCGAGCTCAGTTGACGTGGCAACTTTTTCCTCATCCTTGCTATCGTACTACTTTGGCCACACCTTCCCTCCCCCCCCCCTCGCCCTTTCAATTCCCTACTTTGGTGTAGTAGTGAAACGCGTGAAAAGGCTAAAGGAGAAAAGTGCCATAAAGATTGGACTTTTGTGATTTATTTAATGCTATTATAGCTTGGGGAAATGAAAGGGAGAAAAGAAGAAGAAGACTTACTTATTTCGTCAAAAAAGGGGGATTGCAATTTGCTGCCGCTGTTGTTGTTGTTATTGTTGTTGTTATTATTATTCGTTTCCATTGGTTTATATTTTTATTGCAAGGTTGCTAATTATGCACTACAAAAGCGAAAAAAAAATAAATAAAAAGAAAAAAGAAGAAGAAGAAAATTGGAAAGTTTCTTTCCCTCTGTGCTTAACAACTGTCACACAGCTGTCAGTCAGTCAGTCAGTTGCATTTCTTATTTGTTTCAAGGATAACCGAGCAGCATCCTGGCCAAGTTTCTGTTCCCCCCCCACCTTTTTCTCCCACTTACGTTATTTTTGAGCGACAAGCCCAGAAAATGTCAGCGAAATTTGTCTTTGCATAATGATGAAAAATGCCACAAGACAGTTGCAAGTTGTGAAAGAATTTTTTTCTTTTATTTCCTATTCAACATTTCTCTTTTCTTTTCTTCTTTTACATTTTTTTTTTTTTTTTTTTTTTTTTTTTTTTTTGGGGTTCATGTCATTCTTATTAATATGCAGAAAAGAAGCGGAAAATGGAAAAGCGAAAGTAAGTGCTGAGCAGTGAAAAGTGAAAATTCCGCTAGTTGGCAAGGGGCGGGCGTTCATTAGAAAAGTTTATCACGCCATCTAAAGGGAAATTAAGTGCACTTATTCGACCAAAAGAACTAAAATAAATAGAAAAGAAAAAGGACTTACTTTGGTTCAAGAAGATGACAATTAAATCAAAGTTCTACTTACTTGAATATGTAATAATAGTATTATTAATAATATTAAAGAAGATTGAATGCATTAAAAACTGAGCAATCTTATATAAATTTAACTGATCTTTTTGTTCCAAATTACTTAATAAAAGTTTTCCATAAGATAAAGTTCAAATGTTTTAAGATTAAGTTCATTTTGACCAAGAGCAGAAAGATATAATATTTATAAAATTCAAATTTCGACAAATGTAATGCAGAAAGTATGTTCACATTTTTTTTAATGTGGAATATAATTTTTCAAATAAAAAGATTTCGAGGAGCCAATCACTAAAAGATAATTTAACCGGATTAAGGTATAGATAAAAGCGGAATCCCTTTTTGGTTACAATTTTCATTTTTCTTCTTTTTTTTCATTTTATAAAAGTTCATTGCACTCACATGCTAATAAAATATACAGTAAAGTAAAAAACCGTGTGAAAAATTGAGCCCCCCCCCGTCGACTATATGTCGCTGGCTAAACGGATTTTCATTCATTCATGTTGCTTTTTTTTCTTCCTTTTTTTTTTTGGATGAAATTTTTCTTTAAGCAACAAAAATAAAACAAAAAAAAAATTTAAATCAACTTTCCGTGTGACTGTGACCTACTTACCTAATATGCATATATGTATATACTTTAGAGAGTTAAACGTACTCGCGCTGCTAGACATACTTTATCCAATTTCATTCCATTCACTTGATATCCCTCCGCCCTTATCCTCTCCCTTGTGCCTACCGTTTGGCTTCAATCAACAAAGCTCAGACACATATGTTACGCTGAATTGTTATGGAAAACCATAAATAAAAGCGCACAGACACATGTTCTACAAGCTCATCAATTTTGCACGCAAAAGTAGTAGTAGAAGAAGAAGAAGAAGTAGCAGCAAAAGTAAATCTTAGGGAAAAGTGTGTAGTAGGAAAATGTGTCGTGGATTCAGCATAGAAGAGGGCGGGGGCGGCATTGCAGCAATGTGACGAAGAAGAAGGGAAAAAGCGCAAAACAGGCACCAAAAGGCAGTCAAATGTCAGACGTTTGAATGTTTGTTAATCTCAACTTGGCGGCGAGTGTTGACAATAATTCATGGCACGTACCTGCAATAAACTCAGGAGCTGCGTTTTATGGCCCAAAGATAGAATGGAAGAGGGGGGTGGGGTTTGATGAAAGAATGGGAACGGGAACTGGAACACTGGTACTAGTACTGGGAATAAGGATCGGATGCAAAATATGAGACAAGTCAGATGAATCTCTTTTTAAAACAATACTAAAACTTCTTCTTTGTAAACAAATTAAGTCCCTTTCCCTTTCCCCTTGGACCACCATATCGTGAGGTCGTGCTGTGCGTGACCTGCAACAATTCTAATTTCGTGTAGATTAAGTTATAAACAAATACCAGAAACGCGTTGTGGCGGTTCTACTAATGAAGTGTTGTTTGACTTTCGGCAACCACCAAAAACAAAAAAAAAAAAAAAAAAAAAAAAAGAAGGAAAGTCCACCGCCAACAACAACAACAGAATCAAAAAAAAATGTCAACAAGTTTATTGTGTGAAGCTGTTTATGGCCTCGACACGCAAACCAAATTAAGTCACAAAAAGCAAAGAGAATGAAATTGTGGGTGAAATGGACACACAGAGACATCTGCCCCGAAAAATGTTGTTGTATTTGTATGTGCCCACCACCCTCACACTTCCAACTCATAACATCTCTCCCGTTCACTTTCTGTATCATTTGCATAATTTGTCACCAAAAACCAACAAACAGAACACAACAGAACACAACAAAACAAAACAAACAAATGTATATATACATGGCGTATACGTAATCTTCATACACACACCCATACATACATACATACACACAACAAAGTGCAAGCATTTGTCGCCTAATACTTTTTCATGCAAATCGAGGGGGCGGGGGCATGGGGCGAATCGTACTACCCCGCCCCACCCCCTTTTACCAATAAACATAACAACAATTGTTGGTTTGGGTATACAAAAATCCCCTACTAATACCAAATCCTTAGCCCTTTTTTTATGCCACCCACCCCCTCCCACTCCTCCTCCTTTCTTTCAAATCAAACAACAATAAAAAAATACAACAAAGAAAAAGCAAGAAAATAAAATAATTCTAAAAAGCATGTCAAAAAGATGACATCTTTAAGATACCCTTCACTCAAAATGCTCTCATTTTCAGATTTTATTCTTTTACATATTTTTGGTAACTAGAATGTCTTAGATTCCTATTCCAGAACATATATACCCCTTACAGGATAACACAACACTTCGTAAAAATGTATATGTCAGTTAAGAAAAGAGTATGAAAACCAGCAGGGAATAAAGAAATACGTATATACAAACACCCTCTCCCCCGCCGACAAACTTCCACCCCCTCCACCTTACACACACAACCGCACACGCATACACACACACACCCAAAGTAGGGGAAAGCCCCTTTTTATGGTTATCCCAAAATATTTACGAATTGTGGACATGGGAAGGGTATGGGCTCTATGTTTTATATTGAGGGTAAAAAAAAAAAAAAATAAAGGATGAATAAAAAGGAAAAAAAAAAAAGGAAAAGCTCAATGAAACTCAATGAATGCTCAATATAAGTGGAAAATTAAAGTTATACAATAGACCTAAGCCAGGCTATAAACGAATAACCATACAATATTGAATACGAATACAATCAGAATCCGGTAAACTATTTTTTTTTTTATAATAAAGCAATCCCATGGCCTAATATCTTAATGTGTTTGATTAGTTGAAACATTTCCTTGATATAAAGATAATTGAAATATATATATATGTATATGCAAATATATAAAGATTTTATTAAAAGTAAAATTTTATCATTTTTCTTTTAACTATGATTAAAATGTTTTCACATTAAGCAGCAACAACAACAAATAAAACCAACAACACTAATACCACCACAAAGAGAAAACACAACTTTGACACTCAACTCAAACGATTTGCTCTCTATCTCTATCTCTTTCTCTCTCTCTCTCTCTCCCCCCCTCTCTGTATTTTCTCTTTTCTCCTGTCTATCTCATTTTCGGTTAGCCAAGAAGAACCCTAAAACACTTTTAACCCAAAAAGACTTTAAATGACTGGGCCAAGCCTCAAATCGTTGGCTAAATCCTTACAAAAACACAAACCAAAAAAGGGTTTTAATACACACACACAAACATACCAATAGAGATTGAGAGAGAGAGAGAGAGAGAGAGAGAGAGAGAAAGAGCGAGAGAGAGAGACATATACAGAGCAAGAAGAAATAAACAAAATGAGTTGGTGGAGAAAGGGTAAGAATATCGCACGAACTTAAGCAAACTTTAAGGACAACATTTTGCATATTTAATTTGTTTTGGGGGAGACAAAAATCTTTTTGGTAAATAAATAATAAATTTTTGGATAAGTAGAATAACTTGAGAAAAACTTCATGATGAATTGTTTTTGGCTTTAAGTAAACTTTAACAAAAGCACGCATACACAAAAGAAAAACCAAGCGAAAAAACAAAAACAAAAAGAAAAAGAAACCAAAATTAAGAAATAGAACCAGGTAGAGGATCATTTTAATTTATATGACTTCAACGACGTTTTGTTACCCTAACTTTAGCTTAAAATTCTACAAATGCTATAGAAATTAAAATGAAAATGAAATAAGTTTATATAAATAAAAAATATATAAGTACTTGTTATGCAATTTGAATAATCTATTCCCGAAGAAAGATATATTGCATATATCTATATTGTTATATTCTTTTCTCGTTCAAGTTTGTATTAGGCAAACGTATTCAAAATTTATTAATAAATTAAAGCATTACAAACAAGGAGAGAAACTTCTCTTCCTTTTACCCATTCCCCCCAGTCACCACACTTTGCTATGCTCTGTCGAAAGCTTTTTTGAAACGATTATACATACTATTGTGTATAGGGTATATAAAAAAAAAGGACAATGAAAATCTGTATCAAATATCCTTTTCATAAAAATTAAACAAAAGACTAGGATGCAATTTTATATAGTTGAGTCCAGTATTTTTGCTTTCATTCATTTCTGACCAGACAAAAGGATATGTGAGTGTACGCGTCTATGTGTGTGTGTGTGTGTGGACAGGACCGACTACTGCAATTTTTGTGTTGGCAGCACAATGGTAAAAAAAAAAAAATACAGTTTTAGTTGAGAATTCTAAATTTAATTCATATTAAATAGCAGGGCAAATAAATAGACGACGTTCCGCCTTCAAAAACTTATGACACATTTTCTTTGGGTTTCCTTTTCAAAACAAAAAAAAACAGAAGAAAAAAACTAACAAAAACCAGAAAGAAACAAAAAAAAAAAATGTTTCATTAAATTATATGGAAACCAAGGAGCAAATTTATTCAAATTGATTTAAGCTAACAAAAAAGGAGACGCTGCTAAGAGAAGGAACTAACATAAATATCTAAAGGTCTTAAATATTAATAATGTCACACACGCACACACACACACACACAGAGAGAGAGAGAGATAGGGGAGGAGAGAGAGAAATTCTCATATTCCGACACCATTACGGACACATAATTGTTTTGAAAGCCTCATTAAGCCGCCGCCGACCCCCCCCAAAAAAACAAAGTTTCCTAGGAATTGTCTGCAAGCGACTTATACAGGACATTGACACACACACAAGCGCACACCCGTTCACACACATACACATATGCACATATGAGTAAAGTCAATGGCACAGCAGGAGATTATAATGATTACGATTATGAACTTTAATGAAATTTTCTTTTCTCTTTAAAGCCACCTTCTTGTCTTTCTTTCTCTTCCTCTCATTCCTTTTTCTCTCTCTCTCTCTCTCTCTCTCTCTATATATACATATATATATATATATATATTTCTATTTCTTTCTAGACCTAAGGATATTGTGTGCCTGTTTCTGTTTCGAATTATCCTTTTTAGATTTCCGCATAATTGCCAGATCCTGCTTTTGCGTGTTTTTCGGCTATGGCCCAATCATTTGGGCGTTTCATAGTCATTATGTCAATCTTTGCTATGCCACTCAACTATGTCACGTGTCCTTATATCCTTCAATTTGTGTCTGTGTGTGTGTTTGTGTGTGTATATGTGTGTGTGAGAAATGATAATGACTGTTTCTATATGTGTGTGGCATCGTTATCTTTTCCATGTAGTTAGCCTCGTGTCTGTTTTTGGTAGTTCATTTCAACGTCGTTAAACACACGTTCAAAGTTAATTAGTTGAAGGCGGAACAAGGCGATTGAAATTACTACCGTTATAGGGATAGGGGTATGAGGGGTGCAGAGGTGGCCATGTACGGCCATGTAATTTACCGTATTTGAGAATCTAAAAAAAAAAAAAAAAAAAAATAGGGAAGAAGTAATAGGAAAAAAAAACACTCACCCACACACACACAAGTAATCCAAATTCAGGAACGAATCTTCGGAATTATATTGATCAATTTAGATTTAAACTGCAGCTCTTAGTATCCAAAACTTGATAGCTGATAATAATCGAGATGGCAAGCAGAAATGATTTGAAAAATCTTTCAAAATTGAAAAAATGTAAAAAAAAAGTCTAAACTGTGTTACAATGAAGTAAGCAAGTCGTCCTTGCCGACTTGGAGTATACCCTGTACCAAAAAAATAATATTTCATAAAATCTCCTTCCATATCCTCATTAATTGAATGTAATGCGTCATTCGGTACAAAGCAACATGCGCATGCTATCTCGCTCACACATTTCAGCTGCTGCTGCCCATAGAATTTCAGTATAAAACATATATATGTATATCTCCGATATTTATTGACCGATTTCGGTCAAATTCGGTCAGGTGGTACATATTGGCTATATAATTGGGTCTACCAAAAATAAATACTGTAGCTTTAATAGAACTCTAGTTATAGTTTTTTCTAATTTGCGGGGGCGGAAGTGGGCGTGGCAAAAATTTGAAACAAACTTGATCTGCGTAGACACTAGACGGATATTGGCACCAAATTTCGTTGCTCTAGCTCTTATAGTCTCTGAGATCTAGGTGTTCATACGGACGGACGGACAGACGGACGGACAGACGGACGGACAGACGGACATGGCTATATCGACTCGGCTGTTGATGCTGATCAAGAATATATATACTTTATGGGGTCGGAAAATTTTCCTTCTGCCTGTTACATACATTTTAGCGACTTTAATATACCCTTGAACCCTATGGGTACAGGGTATAAAAAGTTATTATTATATAAGATAAAACCACAAATCAAATCGTTAACAAAGTTTTTGTACATAGTTAAATCTACAAAGTTTTTAAATTCAAATTTTAATGTATTTACCTCGGACGAGGTAAAGGCCGGCCCAGTAGCAAGTTCTCTCATATTATTATATTATTACTCTAACATTGTAAATAATTAAAAAAAAAACCCGAATTTTTAAAATACATATTGTTCCTAAAATTTGTTTGTTTTTTTTTTTGTGTTATTTAATATTTGTTTCAACTGTTTTCTATATCAAGTTAATGCCTTTTAGTATAAACAATAATTTAATAGAGCTCAGAGTCATGAAAAATGAAGATTTGTTGAGACCAATAAATTTGTCTGCATGTCTAATTTTCGCATGTTGAACACACACACACACACACACACACATGCAAACATACATGCACACACTAACTCACACGCACATACACACAATTCAAGTGGCATCACCATAAATTATTCTTATCTACTTCGTCATCGGGACTGCGGAGAGTTTACCTTGTCGTGGCGTTGGTCAGCAGCAGCAGCAGCAGCAGCAGCAGCAGCATGTGGAAATTCAACCGCAAAACTTTTATGGGTAGCAAGTGAGAGAATGCAAGAGTGAAGAAATGATAAAGAAGGGATGAGAGGGAGGGCAATAAGGAATGCACCACACATATGAGACGAGACCCCCAAAAACCCCGCTCATATTGTCCAACAGAACAGACGCATTTATCTGATATGGCGGTCCCAAAACCCTCAACTCCCAACTCCCAACTCCCAAACCAACCAACCAATGCATTGTGGCCATAAATTAAATCAACACAGAGAGAAAGAGAGAAAAGAGCGGCGAGGCAGCAAAAGAGAGGGAGAGAGGGAGGAGGAGTGGGTGTGTTGGATGGGAGTTTTCGATGTATGGTGATGCTGCAATTGCAGCATCGATAGATAGATAGACCATCTGCAGACAAGACAATGGACTCCGCATCCAACTCGGACTATCAACTACAGTTTTCCTCTCTCTTTTTACAAGCACTTACAACCTACAAATGTCAGACCCAGTTTAAGCTTTTTTTTTTACTCTCCTCCTTCTCTTTTTGCCCCTTTCAAACGAATCCTTCATCACGGCTTTCTGTCTCGTTTTTGCTCTTTTTATACTCTTACCAAAAAGGACGTATTCATTTCGATCAGAATGTTTGCAACGGCTTTAAGGATACATATCCGACTATATACTATATACATATATATATATATTCATAATCAGCACTACCAGCTGACTTGATATAGCCATGTCCATCAGCCCATTTAGTCTGTAAATTTGCCATATAAGATGATTGATTCCCATATTGAACTTCTATATAATGAAGTTTTGCGCGTAAAGAATAATTTCAATTTTCCCATTCTATTTTTAGATTCTGTTTAATGAAGTTATTTTCAATTCCTAATTTATTATACAGTTTCGAGAATTTAAATTCTTAGAGTTTTACGGCCTAAAAATGGAAAATTTGCAAGAGTATACAAACTTCGGTTCGGCTAGAGTTAGTTCAGCTTTTTAGTATGTTTTTTTTTTTTTGAGATTTCACTGAGTTTTTCTTCCCATTTTTATTATTTTTGTGAGCACATTGTCTTTGACTTGCTCTGCCCTTTTCCATTCAATTAAAATCACAGCCAAGACCACAATTAATTTTTAGCCAATGGGAGACTACAACTTTTATTTTCTTTGTACTCGGATAGGCTATCACTGACTATGACAAGCGAGTTCTTTAAATTAAAAAAAAATAAGATATATATTTAACAACATATATATATTTATATAAATATTGCTGATAAGCGTAGATTATAATCAACTGTTGCATACTTTTTGTTCTTTTTTATTAAATTTGTTTGAAAACAAGTATTGATTCAGCGCTTAAAATTTAAATACAAAAAAAAAAAATAAAATAAAATTTGAAAACAAAAAAAAAATCTTGAATTCAGTTTCATATTTCAATCTACATTCGGTAGAATTTCATCAGTGCTTGACTTAATGGCTATTATTATCATTATCGTCATTATCGTCATTATCATCATCATCGACATGGACAACATCAACTGTAAAATATCTGTCAGATACAGATACAAACATACACCCACATCCATACACACACACACACACACACACACTGACAAAATAAAAAAAAAAGTGAAAATCTACCCGCAAGCCAAGTCAATGACCCAGTAAAAGAAAATAAGCAAGCGACGTCAAATAGTATTTATTTTTATTGACATTACCTCGGAAAACTGAAAAGCGACCGTAGAGTGAGATAAAGAGAGGTTGGGGAAGCAACAGGGGAGTAGCACAGAACAGAGTCCTTTGCAGCAATCCACAACCCACAGCAGTCGGAGTCAAGCGATTCACGTGGCGGTCGCCATTTAATGCTGGTGGAGAAAAAAAAAAAGAGAGAAAAAGCGGGAAAAGCAGGAAAGGTGGGAAAAAATGCCATCACCACAAAGGAAAAATGCCATTTTCCGTTTTGGTCATAATGAATGCGTAAAAGTTTATGGTGAAAAACGAAAAAAAAAAAAAATAAATAAATAAAAATAAAGGAAATGACCAGGTAGAGAGAGAGGTCAATTGGGTGGGTGGATGAGTTGGCAGGCTAGGATGATGACAATTGGTACAATTCGATCAGGATCAAGAATATTAATGCCCATTAATCTAAGCAAAAAGTTGCCTATGAATATATTTGAGCACTCTCCCCATATCTCGCTATTTTTTCAACTCTCTCTCTCTCTCTCGCTCTCTGTCTCTTTCACTTTGACTCTCTATGTCTAATTTTCGGCAATTATTCAAATGAGACCAGGAAAATTTATGCGACAATTTTCCATTTCTCTCACCCTCAACCTATCCCTCTAACCCCCCCTCCCCCCTTAACAAACACATCAAATTAAGCCAAAAACAATTTGCATTTCATTTCATTTCCATTTCCAGGCTAAGGTCAAAAGTTCTCAAGAAAATTGGAACCAATTAAAAAGCTAAACAAAATTGACGAGGGGACACAGTAAGGGAATGGAATGGAAGGGTGTTGATGGTGATGGTGACGGTGATGGTGGTTAGGGGGGCAAGAGGTACCAATTTCTGTCGACCAAAGCGAAAATCGGAAAAGTTGTTGAAAGATATTTATTTATATATGTATCTATACCTGTTCATCTTAAATAGAGAAAACAAATTTGCCTAAGGACCTAACAACAAGGACCTCTTATTGCTGCCCACCTCTCCTCTGCTCATCGCACTCTGTGGCTGCGGGCCGTTTTGTTCGGCCAATTGAACATTTCGGAAATTGGAAAATTTTCTCGCATACAGATATACAGACACACACACACACATACACATACATTGAGTCACACCATAACAGAGAAATTGGCCCGCCCAAGTGTTGCGTGAGTCGATGAGAATTGCGGTTTTCCTTTTTTTTTTTTTTTTTTTTTGTTTCTTTACCGTTTTCCTTTTCCTTTGGCAGGGCGGCCACTGCTAAACTATTCCTCACATTTTGCTTTTTGGTATGGACCCGCAGAGTTCTCACTGTATATTCTCTCTTTCGCCTTTCGCCTCTTGCCTTCTCTTTCTCAGTTTGATTTCATTGACACTTTGTTGCTGGACATTTGATTTCCCTCGAGTAACCCCTTAGATTCTCCCAAACTACGTCATATAAAGTGTTTATGTGGTGTCCTTTTTCCTATCTTCTTTCCCTTCCCTTCCCTTCCTTTGCTCGCCCTATCTCTTTCTCTTTCTCTATTTTCCACACTGTTTGTCCCTCTGTGTGGCAAAAGGAAAGGGACAAAAAAAAGAAATCTTCTTTTATTTGCACACACACACACACACACAGCTTGAGCTTTATCCTGGCCATATTTTACAAGGTGTTAAGACGACAATTTGTGTGGCATGGTGAAAATGAAATGGCAACAAAAAAAAAAAAAAAAAAAAAGAAATAAGAATTGCTCGCCAATTATTCTTTTTAGGATTCATTTTGAGAGGCTTATACAATGCGCCATCATTTATATTTATGATAGATATTTCCTATCCATGATGGATTATTTATACATTATTTTGAAATGTCTCTCTTTTGACCAATTGTTTTTTTTTTATAATATAGTTATAACTGTAATTGGTTATAAAAAGGAAACAACAACAAAGTCAGGAAATATATTTAGATAATTTAATTTTGAATTTAAAGCTTGCGTATTTATCTATGCATGTAAATGTCTCATTTAAATAATATTTTGAATCTGATATGGCATTTGTCTTTTTGCTCTCTCTCTCTCCCTCTATATATATATACATATATATATTTATATCTATCTATCTCTCGTTCTTTCTGCAGTTCATTTTCCTTGATAAAATTCAATTTGAAATTGAATTTTAGTCATTTCATTTTATTGCCTGATTAATTAACATCAAGTCAAAGCCCCAAAGATATTTGCAATCAAAATGTTGTCAATGTTATTGTAGTTGTTGATGTTATACTTGTACTTTTGCTTGTCCATGTTATTGTTGTTGCTGTTGTTGTTGTTTAGCATTGTTGCCTAAGCAACTTACAACACAGGGCGTTAGATATTTTGCATTCCACAAACATAACATGGCATCCAGGTATAAGGTAGACAATATTACGCGCAACCGGAAACAAGAATTTTCGTAGAAATTTTCCACCAAAAGCTTTTGAGGTTATTTAGGCTTGAGTATGTATGTATGTGTTAGTGAATGGGTGGATGGGTGGATGGTTTCGACGCATTGCTTATGTCTTGTTGCTGTTGTTGTTGTTGTTGTTGTTTTTTTTGGGTGTTTAGTTTAGATGAAAACCGGAAATCGTCACCACAAATGCCTAAGAAGCGTAAATTTGTCAGGCAACATCTGGCTGGCAAGCAGGCAAAAGCATGTTTTTGCATTTCGAGGTAAAAAAGAGATGGCACATATGTAGACACATAGAGAAAGAGATGAAGAGATGGAGAGAGATATAAACATTCGGTAAGAATTAACCCAAGTTTTTCTGTTTTTCTTTTTTTTTTTTGATTTTTTTTGGCTTTTACTTTTTCGGAAAAATGTATGCAAAACTTTTCTGCAGTCTTTATATATATATATATATATTTTTTTTTAGCTTTTTTTGGGTATTTTGTATGAAACTATAGTTCCCTTTTTTTTGGTTTTTGTTTTTTATTTCAGTTTTCGGGGGGCATGAAAATTCAATTAAAGTGACAAACTGTCCGAATTTTTGACATGGGGAAGAACAAGGAGGAGGAGCAGCAGCAGGCAAACAAAAATACAAAAAGCCGAATGAAGCCCAAAATCTCCAAATGAATGCCCAGTGGACAATCTGTGTGTCAGAGAGGCTGATAGAAGTATTTCTACCTATAGAAAATAATTTTATTAAATAACAAAAAAAAAATAAGAAAATTAGAATCTTTTAAGCTAGTTCATCTACATCTTAAACTAAAGATTCGTTTAATATGTATACTACTTTCTCATAATATAAATATCTTGCACCTTTTGAGGCGAATAGATATACCCACAATTCGTTAAGTTCATTGAGCATAAATGAATATGCATTGTTCAGATAGCGCAAATCTGTACATGAATAGTAAAGCGGAAACTTATAGATTACGGAAAACCATAATTGAATAATCAAAAACAAGAAGAAAGCCAAAACGACTGAAAAGTATGGAAAAATAGAGTTGCGATAGAGTGGGTGATGATGGTAAATGAATGCATCTTCAAATCAAATCGATTTCTATAGAATTTCGTTATTAAACAGATGCTATGTATATATATACATACATATATAGTATGTGTACGTATATATATATATATATCGGGTTGTCTTTTCTATTGACTTGGTTTATTGATGAGCTAAATGCCATGCCCAATGATTGTCATTTGAATTTTGTTGAACTTTTGCCCAGTTTCAAAAGTGATTTGGCAGCAATAAAACTGAATGCCATTTGGCCCGCTCTCAAAGTTCAATTTGCATACAACAAATGTCAAGTCATAGAAAATGCTGATTTAGTGTACAAGGCAATCAGTGACAGCTGCAATGGCATCAGCAACAGCAACAGCAGCAGCAGCAGCAGTAGCAGTAGCAATAGCAACAGCCAACGACTTTTTTGAATGGACATTTAACTATTTCGTGCCATTCGTAATTTGGACATACTACTACTATAGATATATATATATATATATATATACATGCATACATATAGTGTAGATAGATAGGAACAATTGCCGAATACAAATGAGTCGAAGCAACTAGAAACAGGCAACTTCATTAGAAGTAAAAATTCAATTGTAAGAGCATTCATTTGCACTCCTTAAAAGGCGGTTGTGCGTAAAGAATTCAAATCGGTGGTCGAAAAAGAGACAAAGGAGTGAAAAAAATCTAGAAAGAAAGTGATACAAAAAGGTAAAAGAGAGCTTGGGGTTAATTCCAAAACAGCTTACAGTTCATTTGAGTGAGGCTATTGTAAGCAATTTTTTATGTTTGTGTCTTTTCCATCTTTTTCTCTTTTTTTTTGGCTGATCTGGAACAGATTGAACAATCAATTACTTGCAGCTAGTAACGCCCATACTAGCCCAACATCCATGAAATTTCTCCACACTTTTAGTTAACCCAGGCAGCACATCATTTCCCATACTTTACTTTACTTTGCAACGACGACGACGACGACAAACTGGCAAAAGGTAAAAGGCAAAGGGAAAAAAATCGCGTATACGTGACGTTGTCCAGGTCGTCCAGGTTCATTCGTTTCGCTGTTGCATGAAATTGACCCGCAATGGCTGGATTTATACAATATATATATCTATATATATATATATATATATATGTATATATGCACTTGACTCCTCTCAGTAGCAAACTACTACATACTATCCACAGAGAGTCAGTCAATCCCTCTACCGCCATGAGAAATGCAAGAAATCAACCAAAAACGAACGTGCGATGCATACAAAAGGCTGAAGCATCCAAAGAGGAAAACGGATTGTTTTCTTATAGGGTGTCCCAAGTAGTGTGTGTGTGTGTGTATCTGTGTATATACTAGATATCCATGTGTGCGATAGTTCTTCTTACAGCAGCTGGTAAAAATGCAATCAACTTGAGGCGAAAAAAAAAAAAAAAAAAATTTCACATGTAAACGATGACGACGACTATGAATGTGTGTGTGTGTGTAGCTAGGGAAGCGGAACCAAACCTGGCCAACTGCACCTGTGCGGGTTAAGCATCTTAAATGGATGTGCGCCAAAAAGAATCACAAAAAAAAAAAACAAAAAACAAAAAACAAAAAAACAGAAAAAACCAACAACAACAAAAACCGCGAAAAAGGTGAGAGAGAGCTGTAAAGGATTTGCTAGGGATGAGGTCAAGTGCTTGACTGGCATCGCTGGTTTTTGGTCTCCATAATGGATTATAATCTGCATCTTTAAAATAAACAGACTTTGCAGCCTTTAATTTCTCCCTCTCACTCTCTCTCTCTCCCCTCTCTCTTTCTATTTCTCTTTTACTATCCTTTTTTCTCTCTTCTTAGCTGTAATTCAATTCATTATATTTTTTCACTTTTTTTCATTGTTTTTTTATAGTTGCAATTTAATTTCCCTTAATTTGCTTTTTTTTTTTATTTAATTTGTCTGTTTCTTTAGCTATTTTGATATATGAATGTATATATGTATATATATACATATCTATTCATTAGCTTTACTACCAAATGCCACCCCACATCTCGCAGTTCTTTGGCAATCTTTCCAAGTGTCATAAAAAAATCATAACAACTGTCGAAACAAAATGCCATTGGGGACTGCTTCCCGTTACTCACCCAACCCCCCCTCCCGCCCCCCTTACAAAGGGCAACAATAATGTAATATTATTGTTATTATGTTCATGTAGATTCTTACACACACGCTATATATACTTACATATATATATATATATATATATATATATGGGTAGGCGATGGATGGATGGAGGCATGGAAAGTGGGAGCTGTGCGTTGAGTAGGAGGCGTGTAAATATTTCATATTATTTATCCCTTGGGCAGACAGTCGACTCCCTCTCTCTCTCTCTCTCTCTCTCTCTCTCTCTCTCTCTCTCTCTCTCTTTCCTTTCCACTTTCCCTCTTGCTCTCTCATTTCCTCTTGCCATTTCTCGTTGGACCTGTCTCTCGACTGTCTGTTTGTTGGCATTAAATATGCAAAGGCAAGCGATTTATTCAAACGGCTGACCAACTGACTGACAGACGGCCCCAAAAACAAAAAAAAAAAAAAAAAACAAACAAAACAATAACAAAAAAGCAGATCTGAAAATGCTTCAACAGCACAAAAAAAAAAAACATAGACCAAAGGATCCGAGGCAATGTTATCCAAGCATATACCCTTTCTCTTCCCATTTGGAGATCAGTATTGATTGGATATCGAATATCGATACCTTTATTAAAACCTATAGACTTAAGAGAAATTAATCTATCCCCATCACTAATCCAATTCCATATTAATTTTCTTTCAAAACGTTTTACTTTTGATCGAAAATTGAAGGGTATACACCCATCTCGAGCATTCGCCATTAAAATGAATGGTAATTTCTACGAAATTGTGAAAATTTCATTTTCCAAAAATGTTTAAGTAAAGTAAATAAATGAAAAGTTACCAAATAAAATTTTGTTAAATGTTTTGAAAGAACCTTGCAATAAAAATCACACCTTAAATGGAGTCATGAATGGATTCGGTTAAACGAAAGGGGAGAACGACCGGAGGTGGAGTAGATGATACAGCCACAAAATCTAACCGGAAAATCTACTTAAACGAAACGTCACAAAAAGAAAGAAAAAAAAACCAAGAAGAGAAATTGAACGAAAATTTAATGTTTTCAATTAGCTGTCAGAAATCGTTCTACTCGATTCTACTTCAACCCCCCCCTCAGAGAGAAACACCAACTTTTAGTCAGCTTCTACCATTCTGCTTTAGCCTTTATTCTGTGTGCACTTCACCACCCTTTACCCTTCACCCTTCCGGTTAAACACAACTCAGTATATGACGGTATAGTATATATTTGGTATTTTTGGGTGAATGGAGATGGAGAATATGGAATGAGAGGAGATGTTAGGCCAGGTCCTTTTCTGACTGGGAATTGAGCGTTGATTGTGTATGGATCCTGGGCTGGGTGTCTGTGAATAATTTCAGCATTATTGCCTGGTGCTTAATTCAAATGAAATTAATTTCGGTAAAGGTAAAGTTCGTGAGGAGCAGGAGCAGCAGGAACAGCAGCAGCAACAGCAACAGCAACAGCAACAGGAATAGCAGCCACAGCAGGACCCAAGGATCACAAGGCTCAGCTCATTGTTTTGGGTGATTTAATGGCATGATGTGTAAGCGTGTGTGTGTGTGTGTGTGTGTGTGTGTGTGTGTGTGTGTGTGTGTGTGTGTGTGTGTGTGTACGTGTGTGTTTGGGTAGGTGAGTGTATATGTGTTTGTATTGCTCTCCCTCTCATGCTTTCAGCTTGTTGTGTGTTTGTAAATGAATTCATCCCTTGGGCAACATTTTATGGCATAATTTGAGGAGTCAGGAAGTTGCGGCCAAGCCAAAAGGTCAGTGCTTCATTCTCTGCCCCCACCCCCTCCTTCCCTATCCTTACTCTCTCTCTCTCTCTCTCTCTCTCTCTCCCTTCCTCTCTCTCTCTCTCTCACACTGTTTCTCTTTCAGTGTATGTTTGCTGCTTGATGTAGATGGACACGCCTCCCACTCACACACCTCCTCCATCTTCCCCCTCCCTCACTCATATTTACCATCTATTCATTCATGTGGTGGGTGTGAATATTAATGCCTTATATTATATTTTCAGAATTTGCAAAAATTCCCTTTCATGCCCCTTTAGATTTTAACTAATTTTCTGCGAGGGCGTATTGCTTGTTGTTGATTTTACTTAAATACACGCACACACGCACACACACACATACATATGCAAACATACTTGTTTACATATGTATATCTATATACAAATATATAGGGATAATAAAACAAGCAACATTATTTTATTTACACCGCTTAATTATATTTTTTTTAAAGTTATTGCTTAGATAAGCAAAAAATATATAATTAAAAATGAATAAATGAAATTTTCTATTAATTTCAGTAATTCAACTAAGATTTCAACAAATATTTATACATATAATGTTTGTAAAAGTAACAACCGTTTAGCTTGAACTAATCAATATCATATGTATGTACATTTATCAGAAAATTCTAAGCAGTCGGCGCAGAAAATGGGCATTTCCCAGAAATTTAAGTTATACCAAGACAATGACCCACGCCTTGAAGCCCATAAGGAGAGTCCCCGGTTTCTGTTTAATTACCCAAAAGTTATGGAAACGCTGCCCCAATTGCCTGACCTCAATCCTATAGAAAATTTTTGGAGTTAGTTGGACCGCCGAGTGGGGAAAACTCCAATATCATACATATCCGACTTAAAACAACGGCCTTAGGAAGAGTGGGCCTAAATTGGCAAAGAATTTACTAAAAAAAAAAAATGATAAAAAATATGTCAAAATGTCCTAAAGATATCATTAACAACGATGGGTATCCCACATAACATTAAATAATTTTCGTTTTCTAGTTAATGGAGGCGTAATGTACTACATATAAAAAAAAAACCGAATATTAATGTGGCACGAATTTGCCATATTTTTTTTTTTGTTTTTGTTAACTTTTTTAGTTTAAAATAAATATTGTGGTGTTGTACCTCTATGCAAAGGTAATACAACCAGCTGTAACTTACCATTTTAACTTTTTTTGTTTTACTTAATTTTAGAAAAGTTATTTGCGTTTAAAGTTGAACAAAAGAAAAAACCAAATATTAATGTGGTCCACTGTACATCAGATAGACATTATCCAATTTGTTGCAATGTGTACTAAAGGTTCCAATATTTATGCTTATAAACCGAATTCTATCTCGCCAAATCTTAATAACTGGATAATCTTCATAAGAGATATATGTATATACAAATATATAGGTATCAATATATAGGTACAATCTATATCCATATTTCGAGTGTAAAATGATTGTTTTCATTTTCTTTAAAGTTATTTTTCCCCCTGGTACGAAAGTATTTTTGCATTCATCAGATAGTCAAATACTCGAAAACCTTCCAAACCAACAGCCATGTCATTCCATTCCATTCAACTTCTAACCCCCCCCGCTTTCTCTTTCTCCTTCATTTTTTTTTTCTTTCCATTCCATCACTCCTCCTGTCTCTGGTGGGAAATGCCAGAACGCGTTTCTCTTTCTGTCTGTCCGAATGTCTGATTTGGTAGATATTTTGCTATTTTTTATTACCCTTCCACCACTTGACTCTTCTTTTTTGTTACCAAATTCTGACGTCAGCTTTCAGCTAGCTGCCTTCATTTTGCCTCCTCCTGCCCATTGAGTAGATTAAAGTGTAAATATTTAATAGAGATGATTTTCTGCGGTTTTTCTTCTTTTGTATTTGTGTGTGTGTGTGTGTGTGTGTGTGTGTGTGTGTGTGTGTTGTTATTCTAGATGTGAGTTATTGTTAAAGTAACTTAAAGTTATTCAGGGTTAGACTAAAAATCACAATTCTAAATCTCCATATTGTGGATTTTAGATGCATCCCTGAGATACATTCAAGTTGAAAAGTTATCCATTTAATTCAAAAAAAACAAACTTTGTATAAATTTAATTTTAATCAAATTGTTGTATTTACTATACCCTATGAAATTGAAAGCATAAAACGGGTATATAAGACATAATAGATACGATTGAACAAGTTATTTCGTAACTTATTTTGGGATCGAAATTTTATATATAATGTAACTGATGATGAAAACAATATATATATAGTTTCATCTAAGATTACAAAGATATTAAATAATGTACAATCGATATTTTAATATATTCAAAATTACACATTAGATTTCAATTAGTTCATGAATAATTCTTTTATATTGGAATAAAAAGTAAAGCTTTAATATTAGATAATACTATTAGATATCTTTTATCATCAATATTACTTTCGCTCGCCCGAAATATATTTTTCAAAATGAACGATATTAGTTAACACAGAAAATAAGTAATATCCATATTCTGCCCCAGTCAGTCGATTCGACTCAATAATACTTGGAACTATAATTTCAGGAACCTAAGGGTAATCTGTATAGGATGAAAACACTAACGTTCTAAGATAATGATAAAAGTACCAATGTAAGAGCAGGTAAAATTTATCCGTACTCTATATCCTTCTTATATATCTATATATATATATATCTATATATATATATATATATTTATCAAATTTAAAAATTGAAAATTAAGCAGTTATTTTTTACGGTGCTCCAGCAGTTTGGGCAAAAAAAAACTTTAAATAACCCAAAATAAATTTTTTAATACGTTTTATCTGTCATTCCAACGACAACGTACATGATAAAGCTAAACGTAAAATGTTAATTAATAACTACTACATACTACTATATAGATAGTATAGAGATATTTCAATGGTGTCTTAATATTGAGTAGTAAGTATTTGGTACCTGCTTTTAAGTTTACTAAATTAATAAAGTTTATTAAATTCAAAGTGAAAATAAATATTAAAGTGAATTGAATTGAAGACTATGGAAAACTATTTACTTTAACTTACCAAATAAGGAAAAATTTTATTTGTAATATATATTTTAAATTAGTTGTCAAAAAAGGGTATTATTTAGTCGATGATTGCTTTAGTTTCATATTTTTTTTTGTACATTTGTTTACTGTTGAATTTTATGATTAAATGCAGACAAATCCTAACCAAAAAAAAAATATATAGATACATATATGTATGTATATAGCATAAAATCCATTTGCTCCTCATTTAACTATTATAAAACATTATTTGCTTACATTTTTGTTTTTTATTTTCGTTTTCGTTTTTTTTTTTCGTTTTCTTTTTTGTTTCGCTTTTATGTTGGTTGCATTTCAATTAAAATATTTATTGTGAAATTAAAAATTTAATCATTTGATTTGCACAAAATGATGATGACGATGATGATGATGATGATATTTAATGGCCACCTGTCGTCTGTTCGTGCAGCAATTGTGGAATGTTTTAAATTGATTTCATTAAAATGCCTACCACAAAAAAAAAAAGAAAAGAAGCAATCTAAACTAGAGAAGAAGCAGTTCAAATATTTAACTAAACTTCTTCTTAAATTATTTATGCAAACTAAATCGCTTTGAATAATGATAGAAATCAAATATATTTTAGATATTGCTATTTGTTACTTTTTATTAAAAAATTTCAATTTTTATTAATGATTATCCAAAATGCATTTTGCAACATTTTCTTATTAATATAAGTATTTATTTATTTATTTAATTGTAGCGAAGAATTAATAATTAGCATTATTTGATATATTTGATTAAGATTTTCTGTTTCTGTGTTTGTTTTTTACAAGCTTTGCTAGGAAATTGTTATTACTTGTTTTATTTAGACCTTATATCTAAATAGATCTAGATCAGCAATGAATAGACATTTATTTCAATGAGCAACTAAAGTTGATTTCACATTCGCTTCGCTTCGTTTCGTTTCTCCTTGTTGGATATTTCTCCTTCTATCGGATTTTCTCGCTTTCTTCAGATGGACGCAATCATTTTCATCCACATTTACCGCTGATGTTGGCTTGTTTTGGCAGTTTAATTTAAATGCCAAGCCAAAAAGATGATGATGATGGCATAAAATGTGAATGGGATGGAATGTATATACATACTATATGTATGTATGTATGTATGTATGTATATAGTTTTGGGACTCAGTGTGCTCTTACTTTTTGCCTTGGAGTTTGCCAGGCAAATGAAAATAATTTTAATGACATTTAATTTGAAGGAAAATGCCATTAAAAGCTTTTCACTTTTTCCACATTTCCCCCAAAAATTCACTTGTGTGCAACAAGGAAAATCTGATTATTTTGTGCGTTAGTTGGCACTAAAATTATAATTGTTTTGTCAGCTGACAAAACGTTAAATAAATGTTAAATGGAGCAACAAAATAATACAAACAACAAAAAAAACCCCAACAAACACTTGAGTAATGAGTGTTCTCTCCCCCCTCACCTCCTGCACCCGCACCCAATGAAATGCAACCAAAAAGCTGGACCGCAAAAGCATTTTGTAGATGCGGTTAAAGTGGCACAAAAGTAAAAGCTTTGTCCTCCCCAATCCCCCCATCCCCCATCCCCACTCATTTCTGTTCAATCTGCACTAGACCCCAAAAACTAAAGGGCTAAGTCCTCAAAATGGACAACATTACAAATGTGCGGTTGACTTTAATGTAGAAGAACCTTTATAGAGTGGTATAAGAGGCAGACAGAGAGTGAAAGAGAGAGAGAGAGAGAGAGAGGGAGGGAGATAGAGATAAAAAGAAAGATGGACAGGCAGTGAAATTCAGGTCTGGATTATAATTAGAATCTGTTAAATGAATATAATTTATAATGAACAAAAACTATTATATAAACAGTTCTTGTCAAATAATTTAATTAATCATATTTTATAAGGCAGTATTTATTGATTTCTTAAAGATGTATAATGCTATATGTATATATACATATTGTGGGATATATGTAACTGTTAAATGCTATATATATATATATATGTATATTGTGGAATATGTGTAACTTGAGGGTTTAGAATCAGCTATGGCTAGATTAAGCAGGTAAAAGTCGAGAATTGAAGTCGGGATTCAGATGTTAAGCAATCGATCGAAATTAAACATGATTATACTCTATATTTACATTATACATGTAACAGGCATACGGTTAAGTCAGAGCTTGTGGATCAGTGCAATTAATATACCCTTCTCCCCCTTAGTTAAATAATATAATATAATACATCTCACTCATCTAGCTATAAGTTCCACAACAATAGATCTACTTATATTAAAGTAAGCTAGAACAAGATGATGAAATAAACAGTTCTTGAAAGTTCACCAAACCGACCAGACGTGTGCCTAAATACTTAAGTCAAGTTCCCGATATAAGACGTTAGAGACCGTATGCAAAATGTCGCCCACTTCCATGAAGGTGACATACCGACAGCTGGAGCTGGTCTCACAGTTGTCTCTGGCTCAGTGCCTTCTTATAGAGGAGTAAGGAATGCGTGTGTCCTCTTTATCGATAATAATTAGCAGCCAAACTAAGGAAAATGTGCAATATTTTTTTTCGAGCTCAAACTTTTAATCTTCAGTTCGTTTCTACAGTCTCTACAGGCTATAACGTCTATTGCCTGCGTTTTTAATAATATATTATATACATATATAAATATCTCTTTTTCTATCTATCAATCAAATGACTGGGCCACTTAGACAACTCATCTACCGAGAACTATATATCTATATGTTTTATATATAAAACATGAAAATTGTGCCTAGAAATCGTTTAAAAATAATAAAATGGATTATATGTAAGAAAAGAATATTTTTATGGAGAGAATAAGATTTAAATTCCAAAAAAAGCTATGGTCAAAAATTAATTTTATTACATTTCAGTCACGTACTCTTTATTTATTTATATTGCATTGAAAAGTATATATGTACATAAGTGTAGCAATAATTTTAACTATTATTTTCGTTTGCCAAAACGGAAAGGGACAAAGACAATTCTGGTGGTCCTTTGCAGGAATTTCAACTCCACCCCTGGATACTGTATAGAAGTTAATGATGATGATGATGATGATGATGATGATGATATTGATAGTATAGAAGGAATCATCGTTTGAGATTGACTTTGAGCTGCATTATTTTATGCAAAGAGCTATCATTACTTTGCATCTTTGTTTATCCATCAGCTTTTGGTATCATCTTTTAAATTATATAGAGTACATATATATATATATATACATACATATATGCCAGAGTTTAAATTAAAAACAAACAAATCCAAACAGATTCAAACATTAATGCATTTCTATCAAAGTCAAACACACACACACACACACACACAAACAAACATCAAGCAGTCCAGTTAAGTTGTGATTTTACATATACATATACATATATACTTATATAATATTTATTCCTATTTCTGCATTATATATATATATATATTTTTTTTTTTTTTTTGTGAATGGACTTTAACTTAAGCAAAATGTAATTGGGAAAACAAAATGCGAATTGGAAAAATTCTCTCTTTGATGATTGATGACTGATGTTTCTTTTTTCGATTTATTTAAAGATTTCTAGTTTAGAAGTTTTACAGAAATCGATTCCTAATCAGAGATTCAATTTTCAAAAGAAAAAGACAATTTTTTTTAACTAACGACTGACTGAAGATTTATTTTAAGAATATCTTGAGTATGTGAATTTTTTGAATTTTGATAAACCATTTGAAAATTCAATCAAAAGTTGGACCATGTTTTTTTTCTTGCCCCACTCCTTCTCTCTCTCTCTCTCTCTCTCTCTCTCTCTCTCTCTCACTCTCACTCTCTCTCTCTCTCTCTCTCATACACTTTCTGTTGGCTATCGTTGTTATTGACTAACGTCAATGCAATCAAAAAGAAGTAACGAAAAAGTCATGGAAATCGCAGCAGCAATTATCCAGCCAGCGTCACTCCTCCTCCTCCTCCTCCTACTCCAACAACAACAACAACCAACCAACCGACAAGGATTTCATTCTCTGCTACTGTGTGATCCTGTGTGATGATGCCTGTAAAAAAAAAAAAAAAAAAAAAAAGCAAACTAAAATCCAACAAACGTTGTTCGGCAGCGGAAAAAGGAAAAAAGAAAAATAATATTTACTTTTGCCATGACAATGTCGAAGAGAAGGAAAGTAAAAAAAAAATAAAAAATAAAGGAGGCAACGTTTGTCCCTTGGTGCCCCCTTCTCTGTCTCTCTTTCTCTCTCGATTCTGGTATTATTGGCTTCTGATTGGGGATTATGTTTTTAATTGACAAACTTGAATAGATAACGACGTTGTCAGCAAAAATGTTGTCTCCTTGTTCGTCGTTGGAGTTTAGTTAGAGGGAGAAGAAAAAAGGAGAGAGCGAGAGAAAAAAAATGCCGACAAACGAATGCATAACAAGCGGATGCAAATAGATGGAAGAGGACGAAGCTGCTGCAAGAGCAACTCCAACAATATCTAACAAATAGAGGACACAGACACAATAACGTAATGGTAGGGGAGAGGGGGGAGGGAGAGAGAGAGAGAGAGAGAGAGGGTAAACGGAATTATGATATGCCTATGCTGATGATAGAAAAAAAAATGCACCATGAGATTAAAACTCAAAAACCAAAAACCAAAACCTTTCCGGCTATATAAAGTATATATATTCTTAATCAACACGATAAGCTGCATCGATATATATATTCTGTCGTGATTAATCTACTTCGAGACTCTTAAAGCTACAAAGCTAATAAATCTAGGTATTTAGCTGATTTATGCTCAATCAATCTATATAAATGGATATATGTATATGGAAATCAACGGACGGATTTGGCTAATTTTGCTTTGAAGTTGTAGGCGAAAGTTAGATAGATTTGGAGATATGGCTATTCACCTACACAATATTGTACTTGGTACAAATATGAATAGATAATCTGACCGTTAATGGCTAAGTCATCGTTTAATAGTGGTTTATCTATTATTTTAGTTATATATTAAATATTGACCGTTAGATACCTACCTATGTATGTGTGTATGTGAAAATCACTTCATTTTCGAGGGGGATTCATGATATTTGAATTAATTATTCATTATTCAAATATTTGATATTTGTTATTCAATTCCCAAACTATTGGAAACTCATTTCGATTATTAACTTCACTTGAAATTCAAATTCATAAATCCTTGAAAGTATTAATTTGTACTTAATTCAACAACAAATTTACAATAATTAATTTTAATATTATATTTAAAATAAATAAATATTTATAAGGATTTCTGGCAGTTGTATTTTTCAATAAAAAAAATTGACCTCAAAAAAAAACAACTTTTCAACTTTTGATTTTGTTATTTTGGACTGAATAGTAAGAAGTAACACAAAAAGGAGTCAAGGATATACAAATTTAACTAAATTAGGCCGTTTCTTTTTTGTTTTTATTAAGAAATGAATCGAGTAAATTCACATTTGAAATTATTCATTTTAATAAATTCAATTTCAAGGACAAAACGATAAAACAAAAAAAATATATATATATATTTATATACTTATATCTGTATGTCTATGTAGATATAAGAAAATTCACTTCAATATAAATGCATTTACTTAATTTTAGTTCATTGTCCAATTCATCATAGAAGTTTATCCGTAAATCTTTTACACACACACACACACACTTACGAATATTTACCTCAATAATTACGCAATAAACAAAAGGTGTGCGTGAGTGTGCGTGAGTGTGTGTATATGTATGTATGTATGTTGTGTTGTGCTGTCAACTATGGCAAAAACACTTAACACTCTCGACTCTCTTATGGGGATTAAACACATAAAATACACAATATAGAAATGGGACACACAACAAATCGCTTGCTGAGTTCTTAACACACACACACACACACAGACACATACACAACAATACATATAACTTTATGTAGGCGAATGTGTGCTTGTGTGTGTGTGCCCCCTCTCCCAAAATTAAACCAAACAAACAAATTGGATAAACATCTACGACAATATGAACAATAATTTCCATTACAGAATTTACCTCACTTCACCTCATCACACACAAACACAAACATACACACACACACATACACACAAACACACACACACACATACATCCAGTCATCGTAGCCAACAGCCAAATGCAATTAAATGCAAATCGATTTGCTGTGAAATGTGTTTGTGTAATTTATAAAGTGAAGTAGGTGGTAGGCTATGACACGCCCACCAAGAACCAATTGTAGGCGTATAATGAACTCGCCTTCGTATTGAAATTTCAGGTAATTGACCTCGTATCATCCATCTTATGCAAATGTTAACTTAAAAAACAAAAAATGTATTAGGAACCACTTAATACTCGAAAATATTCGAAAGTTTAATCGACTTTCAAATTCGAATCGTTATTTTCTATGCTAATACCGAGCCCCTATTGCATTATATTTTACATTTTATTTAAAATAGGAATTGAAAAATTATTGCATATTATTTTTTTTTTTTTTTTAAATAAATGATATTTTTTGTCAATGTTTCAAATTTTTTGGATTTCTTCTAGCGAATAATTTATAAAATTGGGAATATTTGTTGATTGTCTCTATATAATATAACCAGAACCGTTAAGAAGTATACGAGGGTTGCTATTTATGTTTCGGGGAAATAAGAACAAGCTATAGCAGCTATATAGTCGACCAAATCAGTAACAGCTCAACAGATAATATACACTTGCTCTCACATCTCTGCGTACACCCCACAAGAGAACTAAATTTAATTCTATTTTCATTTGATATAATGCAATTTTTGGAATGCATCTTTTTTTTATATACATAACTCTTTATTTAATTATAAATCTATCCATGTGTTCTTCTTTATCCCTTATATAATCTAAATATTAAAAAAAAACATAACAAAAATATGACGCCTCAAAAGTCTGCCTACACTCTAGTTATTCTGCGTACAATGAACGAGATTTAGTTATTAAATATCTTGTGGGATATCCTTTTTGTTGTAAAACCTCCGTCAGACGTCTAGGCATTGAGTCGACTAGATTCCTGGTGTCCTTGGCAGTTATTTTGTCCCATTCCTCCATGTATCTCTACATACCTAGCTTGAGGAACAAAAAATTTCCCATACAGAAAATTGTTTTTTTGGCAGCTATATGATATAGTCAACCGATTCCTTTAAAACTTAGTTGTTAGTGTTAACCAACATTGTAATTAAAATATTATTCAACTTTATCCTTGCTAAAATCTGAATACTCCTATTTGAGAAGAGATATTCTCGTTTTTTTTTTTTTTTTTTTAATCCGTGACTCAAGATCTGGCATAAATTATTTGTATTTAACCGAGAAAATGTAATTTAATTTAATTTTCGTGACAAATACAATTGAGTCCTTTCACTCGCTTTCATTTTCATATATTGAAGTATCCTCACTCATCCCCCGTCATCATTTCGCCTTATTTATGAGTCTATCATCGTAATGAAGAACTTTTACGTTAGCATTTATTTATTTGAATAATTCAATACAGACAATTTGCATAAAAATTTCTGTGTGTGTGTGTGTGTGTGTGTGTGTGTGTGTCTAAAGACATGACATTAATTTATCCATTCCCCAACCCATTCCCCTTTCAAAACCCTCGTTTGCCCTCTTCATTATATCATTATTTTATCTTTTGATTTTTTTTTTTTTTTTGTTTTCTATTACAATAGAATTGTTTATTATACCCAATCAAGTACAGATACCGATTCCAATTTTCTAAATAAAAATATCTATATAATTGATGTTTTGTACAGATACAAGACTAGAAGGCTTGGTTAATCGATCGTTTCGATCGTAACGAATTTCGTATATCCTTACAGATTATCTCTCTCGTAACTATGATTATTAGGAAGTATATAAAACTTTATTAAACCCAAAGACTTAGAATCAACTATTTTTCAAAACAAAAATATTTTGTTCCGTTAGTTCTTATGGGCAGCTATAGCATATAGTCAACCGATTCAATTCAAGCTCAAGATATTTTTATACCAAATTTTTGAAACAAATCTGCTTTAAAACAACCAAATTATTGGTCCTTAACTTTAGTTTTTGGATCATATCTATGGGAATCTATATGGGGTATAGTCGTCAGCCGATTTCGATCAAATTTAAGAGATTTTTTTATTTCTGTATGTACTATAAGGGTCCGGTGGGAATCGTGTAGATCCAGGCAGACAGACAAATTTATATCAACTCAGCGCATCATGCTGATCAAGAATATATATAATTTATATAATTGGAGATTCTCTCATCATGCTGACCAAAATTAATATACCCTCTCTCTCTCTCTGCAAGGGTATAAAATTATTGTAATGTTTAGCTAAATTTTAAATTAGTTGAAATTATATATATATATATATATATTTATATATAAAGTTATCGCTATATAGTTCATATCATCAAAATGCCATTAGTTTGTCCACTGCAGGTGAAAGTCGTTTATGATTATTATTCATTATTCTAGATGGTTCAGTAGAAATAATACCCACATCGGAGATGGAGATGAAGATGGAGATATAGACTGATACTGATACTGATACTGAGACAGAGGCCAAGTCAGAGACGGAGTCAGGTCCCAAAAATTAAAGTGGGCCAATAAATCTTTAGGCCTTAACATATGTACGTACTTACGTATGTCTGCTGAGAGACCTTTTTGCGTAAACGTGACTAACATATACGATACATATACAAGCAGTATGTGTGTGTGTGTATGAGTGTATGTGGGTGTGTGTCTATATGCAGCAACATTTTCAGTAGATTTTCGTAGAGTGATAAATTATAGCATTTAAAACAAAAATGGTTGTAGCCCATGTCTTTGCATTTAATAACACAAATTGCAATCGAAACAGAGGAAGGAGAGAGAGAAAAAGAGCTGCAAAAATGTTACGAAAACGGAATAAGAAATGAGTCTAAGAAAAGAAAGAAAGAAAAGAGAAGTTGGGGGATAGAAAGGGGGGAGAGAGGATTGGGAATAATGTTAATGTTAACTCAATTTGCCAAAAAAAAAGACAGCGAAATTCTAAATTAGCTTAAAGATTAAAGGTTATAAAATAAAATACAAATACTTAGTATTTAGTTAAACAAGAACAAAAATTCTTTTAATAAAATTTCAAATTGAAATAAAATGCGATTGCAGAAGCAAAGCAAGAAAAAGTAAATACAAATACAAGTAGATACAAATAATATAGCCTCAGTTTGCCTTAATCAAACATGCTAGTAGCTTGTCCGTTTTTTTTTTTTTTTTACCATTCGATAGTGTGAAATCAAAGACTTGGCTTTCTAATCGAGAGTTGCTACTAAAGTATAAAGAATGCAATATTTACCAAGAGATATACAAATCAGATCCGATCAATTCTTAAACTTGATCAGTGTAATCAATCAGGGAACAGAACCAGATGAGTTTCATTCACATAGCTCGAAATTTAATTTCTGAAATTTGCAGAGAGACGGACAGACGGTAATGCCTATATGTTGATCATGAATATATACTTAAAGAAGACGAAAACTGTTGTTTTTATGCCTCTTTTTGAGACTTATTTATTTTCCTACTTCGAGTAAATTACCATATGTATGTTCATATTAGAGGTATTTTCACACCGAATTTGGTAGCTCTTGCTTTAAAAGATCTTGGCATTATATAAAGACGGCTTATCAACAAATCAAGAATATTTAGTGTGAGAAATATATTTTTGAGTGCTCAATATATTATATTGCCACAACGATCAATCAACTTATATAGAAAAAAAAATCTTTTCTCAATTTGTCTTTTAAAAAAAAATTGGAAATTGGATAGACTCAATTGGAAAATTTTTGAAATCAACCTTCGTAAGATAGATTGAGGAAATTGTAAATAAAAAGGAACAAAGAAACGAAAGAAATTTTCTATGAGAAACGATTTTTGCTGCGGGTCTTGATGTCATTTTTAGTGGCCAATTGCACATTTTGGCAATTGGAAATTGGGAAATTTTCATCTCATTCCAAACAAAATAGAAACAACAACATACATATATGTATATGTATGTATGTAGGAAGAAACTACTGATTGACGCCCATGTCTTTCCTTTTGATTTCCCTTGGTGTTGCTTTTTGATGACGCACCACAGAAAATCCTTTCTTTTTTTTTTTTTGTTGGTTGCCTCCAGCTGTGTCCATAGGTGGGACAATACCGTTCGTTTTATGAGCCAAAATTTGGGTCAAATTTACACACACACACACATACATACAACAGTAAGAAAGGATAGCATAAAGAAGAAAATGTTTGATAATATTTAACTTGATTAAAGATTAACCAACTGTAAAATATTTACCCAATTTGCATTCTTTCTCGCCTTTAATAATTTCTATTTTCAATTTGGTAAATTTGCACATTTGTTTCCACTACAAAATGACATTGTTATTTTTTTCTTTTTTTTTTTTTGAGCATTTAGAGAGATTTTCCGTGCATAGTTAACACTGCAATTTCATTTTCATTTAATTGCATTTGCATATTTTGATCATAAGCCAAACAAGAGAAACGTGGAGAGGGAGAGGGAGAGGGGATACGAGGGAAATGAATGAAATAACAAATTCAAGAAAACGGAAATTTCCTTGCTATAACCAAACGGAAATTTAATTGCAGCCATTCAAATACTGTGTGTGTGTGTGTGTAGCTTTGTGTGTGTGTGTGTGTGTATGCGTGCGTTTGGTCGGTGCGTTACGACTAGGTGGGAGGGGTAGGGGATATGGAAACTCCGAACTAATTATGTGACATGTGCGTATAATTAGATATCAAAATTAGCTATAACTAACTATATACGCTAATCAAACAATGAATGGAATATTAATTATCTATTCATAATTTTTTTTCCTCCAAAAATGAAATAATTAGAAATTAATTAGCAAACGTTAAATTCAAAGGGAAGCTTAGAAGATTCGTATGTATATAGTATATGTATGCATGTATGGATGTATGTACATATGAATGATGTATACATAAGAACATTCACGCATACATGCGTCAGTGTGTATGACCAAGCAGGATAGGCAATATAAGCTACGCTTCTGACACTAGATTTGTGGACAATCAACCAAGAGTCAGGAATCCTAGATGTTTTTATATACATACTTACATACATACATATGTGTATATTTACTTACCTTTGAAAATTTTATAAAACATTATCTCACATTTCAATTAAAGCTTCACCAATACTCTCACAAATTAACACAAAACAAAAAATGAAAGAAAAAAGCACACATAAGATCACCATCTCTCTTTTTCTCTCTGAACACCTGCATGCAAAAACAAATGCACTTAGAAAGCTATCTCTTTCTCTGACTAGACAACTTAACAAAAAAAAAAAAAACGCACCAAGCACTGAATTCCGTTACCTCGAAAACTGACTTTTTATTTGCACAACACATAAACATAGGAAACTTAATAAAAACCTAACCCCGACCACACTTGCAATATAATAGTAGACTATGTAAACTGATTTCACAACATATTTAATTTAACAAAATAATTTCGCAAGTGAAATAACGGCGGCGAATTTGAACTAAAAGAAAGGATAATAAATGGCAACCAGAAAAAAGCGCAAGATCATCAGAAAAGAGAGTTGCCAGATTTTCACATCACGGATAATGATCTTCAACGGACTATCGAACACATTCTGACAGAAAGACAGTCGTTTTTCATGGAAACTCGCTGTGTTTTCAAACGGAATAAAGTACAGAAAATTCGATTTGATTATTGTCTGTTCCTTTGCAATTTCATAAACAAAAAAATTGTTTAAATATTCTTTTCAGATTGCCAATGTGATAAGGGCATACCTCATTGTGAGCAACCATGACTAGTGTCAGTTAGGCGTAGCTCGATTTGAGCTGGGGAACCAAGAAATGAGCAACGCTGAAACAACAACAGCAAAATCCTAAAATATTTAATTTTACCAAAAAAAAAAGCAACAACTGTTTGCGAAACTTATAAAATAATTAATATTTATCACACAAAACAACAATATAATGGCGGCAAAGGTGGCAAGTGGCGCAAATAAAGTGTTTCAGAATGTAAGTAAATGAGCAAATGACTCACACTACGAATAAAATAGAAGAAACCAAAACTCAACCTCACTTTCATATGCCGCTGCTTCTTTTGCTCTTTCCACTCTCTTCCCTCTCTAGCATGACGATGTCCACATTTCTTTCGAGGATCAGCAACGTATTAATCGATTTGCCAAACATAATGCCCGCATGGATGACCTAAAAGTCGAACTGGACGTGAAGAAAAATGAGCTAAAATGCGTGGAGGAGGCTCTCGATGAAATTGAGCTATTTGATGATGATGAGGAGATACCCTTTCTTATTGGCGAAGTTTTCCTTTTACATAAGTTGAGCAAAACTCAACAGCTGCTGGCAGAGACAAAAGAACAAGTCTTAAAGGAAATTGCCAGTGTTGAAGCAAAAGCCAAGGTTATCAAATCGGAAATGGATGAGCTGAAGGCGCATCTATATCAACGTTTCGGTAGCAATATTTCCCTTGAAAACGATGATTAAACCGATTTAATTGATTTCCCAGTTCGAATGTGAAAATCTAGAGTTTTCTTTTATTTTCCTATTAGTAGTTGATTGACATGTGTATGCAGCTTTAACGATTCCCATGAACCAAGGGAACCACAAACATTTCCTAGGAATCCACATTTCTGAATAGTGATCACCCAATCTTACAAAGTCATGGTATACAATGATCTCTATTATACATATACATTCAATTTATTGGATAGTTCAGACTAAATAGTATATAATTAATACTATAATTAGCAGTGTAACGACCACTCCACCCCAAAATATGCGACGATCCTCAACTAAGCGCCTTTCAATCAACTTCATTGTGTGATTGGATAAACCCAATGTGCTGCCAATGGCAAGAATTCTCTTGTGGGCACCACCCAATGTCATGCGCTGTGATATGAGACTTTCCAGTATACCACTCCCAGAGGCAATCATATCATCTACACCACGATGGGCATTACCCAATTGCGTATGATGCTGTAGATCATAATCCAATTGTATAGAGGTTTCACCCGTCCCAGTTACCGGTTGCTGGCTATTTGCAGAGAAACGATGCTGGAGCAATTGTTCCCTCTCCGAGATCTCTTGCTGACGTCTCTGACGCCGGTCTTTGGCTAGTTGGAGGGATGTTTGCAGATGCCTTAAATCATATTTCAGTTGATCCACACGCAATTTAGAGCTTTGCCTTTGCGAGGGCGGCACTTTAAAGAGTAAAACATCGAGGCGGTCACAGTTGCTATAATTGATTGTAATTGATTAAATTTGAATTATGTGTCATTTAGCGGCAGGTTTACCTATTGGCTTGTGTGATTTTTAATTGTATGTTGTTTTCCTCGGCCAATGTCTCTTGGGTGGTCTGGAGTTTACTGAGGCGTTGAAATGCCTGTTCAATCTCTTTCACCGTTTGATTTGTCTGGTGATAAAGGGAGTCCATTTATTTAAATTTCATTAATTTATTATTTTTAATTCAAGTGCTGACGCGTCCCAATGTTAATTAACAGCAACAGCTGTTGCTGTTCGCAGAAAGCACAGTTACTGTAATTATGTCAGTGTGACCGCTCTTCGAACTGGAATTAAAGATGATTCAAGTATGCCGCCAAGGTGAGCTCTGTTAGCAGTCATAAATCTGCTCATAAAAACACAAAAAGCTATCTATATGGCAGAAAAACAAACAAAAATCTTATCCTTTAAGACAACTCTTTCACTGCTATTGTTTGCAAGTTCTCGTTTGTAAAAAATATGATTAAAATGATTAATGTTTTTGTTCTTCGCACAGCTCACTTTTGCGGTTAACAGTCGACTTACCGGTTAACATTCAACTAAGATGTTCACGTTTAATGTTAGCCGTTTTGAAGAGGCACTCGATAATCGGTTATTTGACCATTTTCCGGTTTTTAGTTGCTGGTCACACTACTATAAACCACAATGGCGAATACATCGGGTGCCGGCGTTGGTAAGAATTAAAATTATTTGTTAATTTTGCAACAATTTGGCAAATGTCTTTGCCAGAATGGACTAAGCACGTGCTAGCCATTGGTCAACCAAATTCCACAAATGCATCGCAGCCATCCAATGCGCCTGAAAGCTAAACGAAATAAAAGGAAAAAAAATGTGATTAGAGAGCAAAGCGTCGCAGTCGGCGTCGCTGTCGCTGCGGTAGATGTGAAAATTGAAAAGAAGGCAAAAGCAAAAAGAACAAAAAAAAAAAAAAGAAACCACACACACAAAGCCGATAAAATTGTTGGCCTGTTTGTGTGTGTGTTGACTTGTATCTTTGTGTGTGCGTGTGTGTGTGTGTGTGTGTGTGTGTGTGTGGGCCTGTGTGTGTTAACAATTTTCCATTTCCTAAAAACTTCAATCTGGCCAAAAAGAAATTGCAGCAGCAAACACTTATTTTCTTCTCTCTCCCTTTCCTTCGCAATAATTTTTTTCTTTGCATTTGCTTGCGCCTTTTTCTTTTGGTTTTTGCTTCGTGACTTGACAATTTTGGCTCCGCTCTGCAACTTTGGCGAGTTTCTTTTCCTCATTAGCCCGGCTCTTGTTATTATCCTTATTATTGCCATCTCCCAAATCCCGATACAATTTGATGCAAAATTTTCTAATTAAATTAACAATTTCTTCTAGCTGTCTTTGCAAAGTCACAAAACAAAAAGCAAACGTAAAGCAAAAAAGCACACACAAAAAAAAAAAAAAAAATAGTAAAGCAAAGCAAAGAAGAAGAAAAAAACCAAAGAAAAAAAATCATGTCTGCGGCCGCTCCCTCCCTATGAAAGCTGAGAGCGAAGTATTAGTAGAAAAACAACAATAATAACAACAACAACAACACACTTATTTAAACAATTCTTTTTATTTTGTTGCTGTTGTTGTAGTTGTTTTGTTTTTTTTTTTTTTTTTCTTGCCATTTCTCAAATTTTTTGTTTAAAATTTTATTCGATATTGTCTCTCATTGCAGTGGTTCCACGAAATTTCCGCTTACTGGAGGAGCTGGATCAGGGCCAAAAGGGTGTGGGCGATGGCACCATCTCTTGGGGTCTTGAGAATGATGATGATATGACGCTAACCTATTGGATTGGCATGATTATTGGTCCGCCTCGAGTAAGTTACACTCCCCCTCTCCACACAATCAAGCAAAAAGATCAAGCACAAGGAATGGATTAGACGCACCTGCGTCTCCTTCCGCCTCCTAACAACACATGCATCCCATAGAGGCCCCGTGTTTCGTGACGAGGCAACAAACTTTATCAGTTTAACTTTTTTCATATACCCTGTATAAGTATTTATTTATAGGGTATATCACAGTCAATGAAATATTGCAAGACGGCTTCAAATCTATATGTACATATCTATATATATGTATATATTGTTTTGTTCCACATCAGCTAACATAGCTTGGGATAGAAGTTAGAGCCATTAGATTAGTTATGTGTCATTTAGCAAAGGGTATCATTTAGTCGTTGCCTAACTAACGGTTCTAAAATTGATATTGTTGATAATTTTATCATTTTAGATTGCGTAAAAGGTGTTTTTTTTTCGCCTAATAAAAGTTGAATGTAATTGTGTTAGTAAATATGATCCAAGGCATATGAATTATAAATATTCAATCAATCGTTTCGATTTAAGCACAGTTTACAAATCTATTTAGTTTAAACAATGATCGATAGAAGAAAGTTCAACAAATTCTGGCGCGTTTACGTCATTGAATTTGATTAAACTTTGATAGAAAGAAATTTCCAGTTGATCGGTTATAATTATGCAATATTTTTAAAAAAGAAATTATCGATTTAAGTACTAGAGATTAGATGACCTGTTAAATGACCCACATATATATTCTTTAAATATGTTTTGAACCGGACTCACATCTGTTAATCTTCAACAAAAAAAAACAACAATAATAATAATTTTGCTTGATTGTTAATTGTCATATCAATGGCTTTAGTCGAGATAGTTTCATATCGGCTTATGTTTTCTGATTAAAAAAAAGTGTTTAGTGAATAGAACTTTCCATTTTTAACTTCTATTAACAGATTGAGAAGTTGCTAGGACATTTCCGTAAAGAAACTTTGAATGATGTCAGAAAATGACAAAAAAAAAAAAAGTTTAATTGCACAGGAAACTAGTTTCTCTTGAATATTGTTTATATTTCTAATAAGCTAAGATCGAAAGATCATCCTAAATCTTTAGCAAAAAAGTCTAACTTGGATTTCTTGTAAAGAGAAAATGATAAATTTAGGATTAACCTAACTATCTATATATATAAAAATAATGAATTAATTTGTGCGATTTTAATTGAGATAGAATTAGAAAAATTTTGAAATTAACTTGTTTAACTCGATCTAGAGATTGATATTAACTCCTTTAACATTGACCTTGACCTTCATTCCATTTAACTGGCAAACAAATTATAGACTGGGATTATCTTTTACCATCTAACATTTTTACTCTGCCATGATCTACTACTATAACGAAGAGAGTAATTAATCGAATAACAATAAATTGATCAGAAATTCTGATGAGATGATGATGTTGAGGAGGAAGAGGAGGAATGGGACGAGAAGGGGTAAACATTTTATTGTTATGCCAACTTGTTAGATTGAGTAAAAAAATGTGTAAATCAAAGTCACCTTGAGCTAAGAGTTTTGATTTTTTTTTTTTTTATTTAAATTTTTTTTTGTTTTTCTAGTTTTTCAATGCGCGCGCCGTCGTATTGCATGAATCATATTATATATAGGGGTGAAAATGTGCTGAAGAGAGGGTCGGGAGGGGGGTAAATTGGAGTTTTTTAATAGTTGCAACAACCAACCAACCAGCAGCAACACATATATATATATATATATTATGACTCATCGACACTTGGCTTAGCTAAAAGCAAATTTGTATAATTTATACAAAAAAAAATTTAGAAGGAATTATAAACCGGAAGTTCTATGCCCTTAAAAAGATGCTATAAGCCAGCCATTTAAGCTTAAACTTGTATATAATTAGTATATAAATAATAAAAATCCCAATCCTATATAGTAAATCGATCTAGGTAATAAGATTAAAATAGAAATTGTTATCGAAAAGAGAAGGATATATGTATGTATATAATATATACTGTAATAACTACATATAAATTCTATTTATCGTGCTGATCAAGAATACATATATATAGACTTGCTCTCTCATTTTTATCTGTGCGACAAATGTTTGTTACCAAGTAAATAAACTCCATTTATATGGGTGTTAGGGTATTTTTATTTAAGTATATAATTAAATGCAAATTATATACATTTTCCATTCAAATTTTCTTGCTATATAATATTTTGTTTTTCGTTTTTTGTTTTTTTTTTGCAGACGCCCTTCGAAAATCGAATGTATTCATTAAAGATTGAATGCGGCGAACGTTATCCGGATGAGCCACCAACGCTCAGATTTTTAACTAAAGTAAATATTAATTGCATAAATCAGAATAATGGAGTGGTAAGTAATTGATAAATATGTACAATATGAATGTAAGATATATATATATATATATATTTATCGATTTACAGGTTGATCATAGATCAGTTCCAATGTTGGCCAGATGGAGTCGCGAGTATACCATAAAAACGATGCTTCAGGAAATACGTAGGATTATGACCATGAAAGAGAATTTGAAATTGGCACAGCCGCCAGAAGGTAGCTGTTTTTAGTCAAGATCAGTGCGAAGATGAAAACAACAGAAAAACAACAACAACAACAAAAAGAAAAGAAAAAAAACTAGAAGATGATAAAGAAAAACATAGGCGAACCAACAGCAAGTTAAATACACACACAAACACCCAAACAAACACACACACACACACAGACACACACAACACACACAGACACAACACACATAAAATAAGCTAAAAGTCAAGAACAAGAAGAAAACAGCAGGAGCTGATGCGGAAAGGCAAAAATATAACGAAGATGAAAAGAATAATGGATGGTTGAATGGATGGATGGATGGATGCAGTGCAGCAGCGTGTGTGTGAAGTTCTAGGAATAGAAACTGAACATCCATGAAATTAAAATGCATGTTATACTATAAGTAAAACAAATCAACAGCAACAACAACCAGCAACGTCACTAAAAATGATCGTCGTCCCTTCCGTCATCATATATATATATATATGTATATATATATATATATATATATATATATACATATATATAACAACTAAAGAAAGATCCAGATTTGTCATTGTTTTTCCTTAATTTTCTATCAATTTCTTTTTTTTTTTTTTAAACAGAAACAACAAAAAGAAATAATACACAAACACACACACACACACACACACACATACATACAACTCAAATTTTCTTCTCTAAGAAATAAAACCATTAAAAACAATCAGAAAACCGAAAACAAAAAAGAAACTAAAAAAGGGAAAGAAGAAAATGAAAAAGGCTTATATTCTGCCCCGCCCTGTTGCCCCACCCCCCTCTCCAGAACCCTTTACCATATACCCATGGCCACGCCCAGGCCCTGGCCCTAATATCCCTTCCTTTTAATATCCCCCCCCCCACTCCTCACCACCGCAAAAGAAAGCTCCAAATTCAGTAAAGGCAATCGGAAGCGTAATTATTGTTTGTTTTGTTTTCTGCCTAAACTAAAAAATTTATTAATTATATACATAAAACAAAAAACAAAACAAAAAAAAAAAAAAAAACAAATATATAAATATTAATTTAAATAAAAAGAGAAAAGAAATTAAACAAAAAAAAAATTAATAATAATAAATAAATAAAACAACAAACAAAATCTAAAAGAATTTTTGTAGCAAAGCGAAGAAACGGATTGAATATATATATGTATATGTATATATATTCTTAAAACGTAACATGATGCGATAGTCTCCATATGGACATATATATATATATATATATATATATATATATATCTAGATGTGTATATAGATTATTGTATATATATATATATATATCTAGCTATATATATATGTATATATGTATCGCATATTATGAAGAACGTAACAAAAAACGACGTTGATAAAGTATAATGATTCAAAAGAGAAAAAGAAAACCAAGAAAACAACTTTACTTTACATTAATTTAAGCTTCTAAATAAAACAAAAGAAACAACAATTAATAATCCAATAAAAATGAAAAATACAAAAAATAAAACAGAACCAGCTAAACTAAATATAAAAGAAGAAAAAATCAAAACTTCAAATGGCTAGCTAAAAATATTAGATTTAAATCTGATTAATTAGGCTAGAAACAAAAAAAAATTAATCATTAAATATCTATTCATTCGTGATCCGTTTCAATACATTATCTCTCTTTCTCTCTCTCTCTCTCTCTCTCTTTCTCCATCTCTTTATCTTTTTCGTGTATTTCTAATGGTTGTAAAAGTTAAGACTTGATCTTGTGTCGTTTTATAGATAACTAGCAAGATGTTAGGATAAAATCTAATGTAAATTTGCCATAGAATCTTAAATCCCTTCCTTTTCCCTATGCAGCTTATAAGTAAGTTCAGGACTTGGGCTTGAATCATTTTCTCATTTCATTTCTTTCTCTAGATAACAGAACGCACTTTAAATGCTCACAAATTAATCCCAATGTAAGTTATTACGTTACGAGATTAAGGTTGGATCTAACTGATTGGGAATTCTAAGAGAATAACAATTGAAAAGTCTTTATTTGCTTTGAAACTGTATTCATTTCGTTTGAATGACTATGGAACTAATAACTTTTGATGCTTTATAAGATCTATTGCCTATAATGAAAGGTTGTGTGGGTAAATTAACGATATTTATTTGGAGATCGCTATTAACATAGAAATAAAGTGCCATATACAAATTTTCAGGAAAAATACCAACAGGGAAATTTGGTATTTGATATTTTAATTAATTATTAATCAATTATTATTGATTAAATTCGTCTAACCTAATTATAAAGCATCCTTTATATATTTGATGATGGCACTAGCATATATATAGAATCGATAAATTGATATGTAAAGCATATCAATAAAGATTATAATCCCCGCTGCCTATGGAAATCGTTTCGAAATCGTATAATCTACAAACTAACCCGAATGGCCTTCATATGATAAGATATGATGAAAGATCAAAGGTTAAACCTATATCATCATAGTGAAAATATACGATCAATGAAGAAAAGGAGGATCCAATTATTTGTCAATTATTTATTTTAAATACATAAATTGAATTATAGATTTTATTTGGGTTTGTTTGTTGTTTTCTTTTCTTTTTAAATTTATACACACAATCAATATGTAATATATTTTATTCATATCCATAATTCATTTAGCTAGGATTCATCTCAGTGTCAGTGTCATTGCAATACCCCAACTCTAATGGCATCTTCTCCGATCTGATCATAATTGAATTTGAATTCTTTTTGTTTTTTTTTTTTTTTGGATAGGTTGGTTTGTTTCATTTATTTACTTTTTTTTTGTGTTGTTTCTTTGTATTTTGCTTAAAATTGATTTATTTGCATTAACACGGCATTACTTAATCCATCATCCACTTGCGCTCTTCAATTTCAAACAAATTATTATCATTCATCCTACTTCTCCTTGGGCACAAACGTAATCTTTCGCGACTTGAGGGATGACCACTTGTGTCGCTTAATGTAATACGAGATGGCCGTGAGGAAGCCAAGAATGCCAATTACTTTGATCAGCAGCCGTTTACGATCATCGTGCTCCGGTTCAGAGGTCCACTTAAGGAAAGTGGCCACATCCTTGGCAAATTGGCTCTGTGTTGGCGATGTCCCATCCTCGTACTCAATTACCTAAAGAATAAAATAACAAATAACAAATAAAAATTGTAGTATTGTATATTTCCCACACCCCCCCTCTAATTGTACGAACCTCATTGTACAGCACTTGGGCCATGGAAATGGCACCACCTGGGAAGTACGGATTAAAGTACTGGCCTTCGCGTAGCACCACACCGGCTGGTGCATCATGATAGCCGGTCAACAGTGAGAAGATATAATCTTCACCACCCTTACGGGCCGATACAATGTAACTCAAATCCGGTGGATAGGCTCCATTATTGGCAGCACGAGCCGCCTCCTCATTCGGATACGGCGATGGGAAATAGTCCGACAATTTGCCAGGACGATCGAAATAGTTTCCGGTATCATCGGGACCGTCCTTGACCTGAAAAAAAAAATGTTAAGGAAAAATGATAATGAAAAATATTAACTATTTGAAAGTTTCATGGCAAAAATATCGAAAGGACTAACAATTTTTTCTTTCCTCAATTAAAAACTGTAAAAATTTAACGAAATTTTAACAGATTGAATATCGGTGAAAATTTCAACCCACGGCTTCCCATAATAATTACTTACTAATGGTAGATTAAACAAGCTACAAGATAAGGTTATGCAATTGCTTTAACTTTTAAGAATCTAAATTATAATAAGTTTATGTTGTTGTTTTTTATATTTGCAAAAACTAGACTCCAAATTGCATTTACCACTGGTAAAACATAGGTTCCTAAGCAGAAAACAAAGGTTTCTATACAGAACAGCGTAATCCGCAATCTATCTAGTAAAACATAAGTTTCTAATCAGAATAACGCAATCCTTCTATTAAAACATAGGTTCCTAAGTAGAATCGGTCTATCCAGAACATTGCAATCCCCAATTCCTTTAGCAAAACCTTGATTCCCATGCAGAGGCAGGGCAATCCTCATTAAGAATAATGTACTGCACTTTGTGATAAACAGGTATTACATTTTTTAAAGAACTTTTCACCGATGTAAAAACTTGAAATTATTGAGTAAAGGAAAATTGCATTGTCACTAGTTACCTTCGTTTTTTTTTTTTTAAATCACTTCGCGTAGTCCTTTTATTATTAATTTTTACTCACCGTAATTTGCTCGGCTTCAGCCTTAGCCTCGGCTTCGGTATGACTTACGCCAACTAAATTACGGTAGGCAATATATTGCATCGAATGGCAGGCGGAGCAGACCTGCTTGTAAACCTCATAACCGCGACGCACGCTAAATAAATAAATGAAAAGTGTAACAAGAAATTGAACGTTATGTGATGGATCACTATTGTGGTGGAGGAGAGGAGGGGGTGTTGAGCTATTTTTGCACATACCTTTGGTGATCTAGCGAGGAAAACAAACCCTTATGGCTCCAGGGTTGAGCGGGTGAATGAACCTCAGTGCCTGATGCCTGGACAGATTGTTCCAATGCAAACAATAATGCACCAACGCCGCCGGTTATAGCTCCAACAGCGCCGATCAGCTGTTCGTTTGCAACACGCAAGCACACAGATAGTCAGGGAGAGGGCGAAAGTAAGCGAGAGGGTGAGAGTTTGTGTGAGCAAGAGAGATTGATTATTGAGGTTATATACGAATTTTTAGCTATTATGAAATGGGTTTTCGTTTTCCATCAATATTGTATGACTTACTTTCTTATTGTTGCTGGCCCAACTACCGGTCGAGGAGAGCTGTTTGGCCTAAAAGGATAGAAGAAATACGTTTTATGACAACTTTCTGCTATTGGCCAAGTCAAAGTGGTTACATAATTAAGAGGAATAGCTACTGTGACTCTTGACTCCAGACAAAACTCGATCAGTTCTCTTTATCTTTGTCATAAATGTATCTTAACATTATGCTATTAACAATCAATAATGGTTTCACATTCCTTGCCAATTTATGTGAATATCTTATGGCATTATTATTATTATTATGTGAGGGCGCTGGAAATTTTTTGTCTCCCACTTTCGTGTTACGCGTTTTTGTTCATTACCTGCTGCAGATTCAAGGCTGGCGTTGATTTTAGCAATCTTAAGCCATGGAATCTTCGCAATGTCGCTGCCATTGTGGCCGGAAAATGAGTTTTTTATGCGTCGTCTGGTTTCGATTTCAAAAGGTAAATCAAAAGATTTTCTAAGGGCAGTGCAAAACCACTGGCACTGGCTCTCGCTCTCTCAACGCTGTTCGTTTGGCAGATGTTTACTCGCCGGCTCACTAAGGTAGCCCAGTCGACCTTTTCATACTCAACTCGCTGATTGCGTTGGCGTGAGAAAATACTTTAGTATTTCGTTTCATCATTTGGTATTTTGTAAACCGTTCAGATAGCATGGCAAATGTATTTCATTTTCTTTCAAATTGGCTAAGTTTATATCTTTATTGATTATTTGCGATGTGCAGATATATAATTCGAATGTATCTTGTAGATACGTATGTATTCAACTTGCTTCAATGAACTTCAAATTGTTGCTCTAAGTTTCTGTAAGCTATTTTTAAAGTTAATAGTTTCGTATATTATGGTTAAAAGAAGTACATACATATGTATGTCTATTACTTATTATTGCCTTGTTCAAATTAACAAAATCATTTTAAGCAGCTCAATTATCATTTATCATTATTTATATGTATAAAGATACTACATCTAGATACTACTATTATCTAGTCTAGTTGCATTGAAAGGCCAGCTTTAAAGATCTTAAGTTTTTAAAGAGTGTTTGTAAAATATTATGATTTTCTTTAAGCTACATTTTCATTTTTATAACAACACTTTATATATTTTCAATTTCGTTCGGCAAGATGTATCTGTATCTTTAATTTAGTATTTACTCGTAAATATCTGGTCGCACTACACATCCACCACCCACGCATTTTTGGTATTTTTCAACTAACAGACCCCTTTATTGTGTGGAAATTTGCACACAAACAAACAGACATAAAGGAAAAAGGAAAACCTCATAGCAACGGGGTGACCTAAACAATTGCAGATAAACGGGCCAATCAAATCGATAGCCAACTATTTAATTTTTTTTAGGAAAATTAGAAAAGATGCCACAGGAGCAAACGAAAACAAATTCACCAACATCAACAATACAGCAGCAGCAGCAGCCGCAACAGCAACAGCAACTCGATGACGAAATCGAAAATGTTCGTGTGGTGGTGCGAGCCAGACCGATGGATAAGATGGAATTATCCTCATCCTCAACGGGTAGTAGCAATAGTTCAGAGTGTGCCATAACGGTGGATAAAATAAATCGAGCTATTACCGTAACGAAACCAAATTCTACAGCAAATGAGCCACCAAAAACATATTATTTTGATAATGTATTTGATGGCAGCTCGAATCAATTGGATCTCTATGTGGACACAGCTAGACCAATAGTTGATAAGGTATTGGAAGGCTACAATGGTACAATATTGGCCTATGGCCAGACAGGTACTGGCAAAACGTATACCATGTCTGGTAATCCAGATTCACCGCAAACCAAAGGTATTATACCCAATGCATTTGCCCATATCTTTGGTCACATAGCCAAAGCCAAGGAGAATCAAAAATTTCTTGTACGTGTCAGTTATATGGAAATTTATAATGAGGAAGTACGAGATTTGCTTGGCAAGGATGTTAGCAAAAGTCTTGAAGTGAAGGAGAGGCCCGATATTGGGGTATTTGTTAAAGATCTAAGCGGTTATGTTGTTCATAATGCCGATGATTTGGAGAATATAATGCGTTTGGGTAACAAAAATCGTGCTGTTGGTGCCACTAAAATGAATCAGGAATCATCAAGATCTCATGCCATATTTTCCATAACTGTTGAACGTAGCGAATTGGTGGAGAATGGTGTCCAACATGTTCGAATGGGCAAGCTCCAGTTAGTCGATCTGGCCGGTTCGGAACGTCAATCGAAAACCCAGGCATCGGGACAACGTCTAAAGGAAGCCACCAAAATCAATCTGTCTCTATCGGTACTGGGTAATGTTATAAGTGCTTTGGTTGATGGCAAATCTACGCATATACCTTATCGTAATTCCAAATTGACACGCCTCCTGCAGGATTCGTTGGGCGGTAATTCAAAGACGGTGATGTGTGCCACTATTTCACCATCAGATTCAAATTATATGGAAACTATATCCACATTACGTTATGCTAGTCGAGCTAAAAACATACAAAATCGTATGCACATCAATGAAGAGCCTAAGGATGCTCTTTTGAGGCACTTTCAGGAAGAGATTGCCCGTCTACGTAAGCAATTGGAAGAAGGCAGCTTCGAGGAAGATCTACGTTCCACCGAAGATGATGAAGAAGAGGATGAGGATGAAGCTTTGGAAGAGACTCTAGATTTGGAATTGGCACCGTCGAATACTTTACAAAAATCTCAAAAGAAGAAGCGTGAAAAGACCGATGAGGAAAAGGAGGAGATGGCCCAACGTAAGAACGAGCATCTACGTGAAATTGAACATGCGAAAACCGAGCAAGAACAATTACGCAACAAATTGGTCAATCTTGAGGGCAAAATATTGGTGGGCGGTGAAAATCTCTTGGAGAAAGCCCAAACTCAAGAGAAATTACTGGAGCAATCCATAGCAGAGTTGGAGGAGCGGGAAAAGTCAGAAGAGGCTCTACGTCAAACATTACAGCAGAAGGCCACCGAACGAATTGATATTGAGGAACGATATTCATCGCTTCAGGATGCTGGCACTGGTATAACCAAGAAAATTCATCGTGTTATGCAAATGTTAATGGGCGTTAAATCGGAACTACAAGATCAGCAACAGGAACATCAAAGGGAAAAGGAGGGCATCTATGAGAATATACGCAGTCTTTCGCGTGAATTGGCTCTGTGTGAACTGGTCCTCAATTCGTATGTACCTAAGGAATATCAATCGATGATTAATCAGTATACCCATTGGAATGAAGATATCGGTGAATGGCAATTGAAATGTGTTGCATATACTGGAAATAATATGCGTAAACATATATCCGCCCATAAATCGAATGGCAAAGAACCAGATTTTGTTGATTTATCACATGTCTATCTTAGCTATAATACCGACAGTGTATCAAATCCATTGCGTTCGAAATCGGCAGCTAGGCCCAGAACTTCCGGTGTGCCTAGGCCAACTACAGCCAGGCGTTATTAACCATTAACTCAATCTCAATTAGTTTTTATATATATACTCAATTTGTTTTGTTTTAATTTGCTCAGCGAATTTTAGTTTTATTGATTTTGTTAATTTATTTTTAAACAACAATACCAGGTGCAATTTAATTTTTAATAACAAACGAAAAGAAAAACAAAAAATACACACACATACACACACAAAAATCGTGCTTTTAAATTATGTATTAATAAATTAATTAATCACTAAATAAAAACTACGTATTTAAAAAATTGAGCAAAATTTAATTTAAATAAAAAAAAAAAAAAAGGAAAAACCAAAAAGTTATTTCACATGTTTCCGCCCGGGATCGAACCGGGGGCCTTCTGCGTGTTAGGCAGATGTGATAACCGCTACACCACGGAAACAGTTGTCTCATAGTGCAACCAAAAACACTATTTCAATAAGGGTTAGTAAAATAAGTTGTTGTTTCATTTATTAATTGATGTGCAGGAAAAAAATGTTTTTTTTGTCAATTGGAGAGTCACATAAATGCCTTTAACTAGACTATAGAAAATTTCAAATGCATTTGTGTGTATCTAAGAAATTTATAATTTGGTTGGCTTACAAACATGTGGTTCCATAGTGTAGCGGTTATCACGTCTGCTTTACACGCAGAAGGTCTCCGGTTCGATCCCGGATGGAACCAGGTGGTTATTTTTTGTGTTATTTTTTTAATAAAAATTTTTTTTTTTGTTATTATGCAATTAAATGGCGACTTTTTTTTACAATTTTTTTTTTTATTTTAGAGTGTATATAACGTATTTTGCAAATTGAACGGTTAAGTTAAGTTTTTAAATATTTACAAACTACTTATTTGGACAAATTCCTTATTTTTCGATATTTATGCATATATTAAATGGAATATATTTAAAAAAAAAGAATGTTTAAAAAGTAATAAAACAGCTATAGGCAAATTATTAAATGTTTAATATTAAAAAATAAATATTATGTATATTTATAAAAAAAAAAAAAAAAAGACTGAAAAAAAAAAAGAAAAAGAATGATCCAACTTCATTCTGGTTCCATCCGGGATCGAACCGGAGACCTTCTGCGTGTAAAGCAGACGTGATAACCGCTACACTATGGAACCAGTTGATTTCCTTGCCGACAAAGTGTCTATTCAAGTCAACGCTTTAAAAGTAAGACTTTCGAATTGTGAGCATACTTGAAATTCAATTTGTGTTATCTGAAATTTCATCAATTATCGAAATAATTGTAATAATTCGGAAATTTAAATTTATGGGTTATTATTTGCCATTATGTGAAATGTCAGATCATATTTTTGCATTACAATTCTTCCGCTCAGGTGTTGCTATTTTGGTACCGCATTACTCATAATCAGAGCGGATGTACAGACATACATACATGTATGTATATGTATTTCACAGGTAGGAAAAAAAACCAACAAAGATAAACCACTGCGACAAAAAAAAAAAACAACAAACTGTACTTTGATTTCCCATTCGTCTCCTATTATTTTTTTTATCCGTTCCGTTTTTAGCCAGCTCTTATCGAATGGCACGTTTGCAATTGTATGGATTTGGATTCATTTTGCTGGCGAAATATGGGGCGTATCGTTTAAAAGATACTCGCCGATTGACCTGGAAAAAGAAGAAGAAGTACCCAAAATACACTTAAATGTGACATGTGAATTTAACAGTGTTCTTTCGTTCTACGACAATTGATTTGACGTCACGAAATAACTGTTCAATTTAAATGCTATGATACTCAAACAAATAATTAACTTGTACATTTTTCTGTGATAGAAAGAGAGAGAGAGAGAGAGAGCGAGCGAGAGAGAGAGAGTGAGTGAGTGAGTGAGAGCGGTTGCTATGCCTGAACGAAGATCACATAGCGGTACAAAAAAAAAGAAGATGGGGGGAGTGGAGAACTATATGGAGAGCGAGATTTGCGAGAGACAGAGTTATACACATAGTTGAAAAGTATCTCAAAAGTGAGTAAACTACACTAGACTACATAAAAATCAATGAAATTTTCCACTGTTTTTTACTATTTGTATACTATCTCCATAGAAACGTTGAAATATTTTATTAAAAATAAAAAAAATCAATTTAATAATAGTTTATACATATATGTACATATATATATATTTCATTTGAATTTGACTTACTTACTTACTTACTTTGGTGCTTCGCCCGATCATATCCATATATTGGTACATAGGACCAAAAGGATCCACAGATGTGCCTACAACTACTATCACTCAATTCTTGGCTAAAATACGAAAACTTCGATAAATGATCATTCAATTCTTGGCTAAAATACGAAAAGTTCGATAAACGCTAGTGTTAACGTTTTCTCTTTTAAAACATCTTACATATTTATGTAAAACCTCCTTGTATGTGGTACAAGTGCTTTCTGTTACTTGTAGCCTAGTGTATTTGAGTCAGCGCAACATGTACGTCTCTCGCACATTCTACAGGCAGCAACGGCAGACCCTGGGTTTTTGACTCTACTGATACGAATGCCCTCTCCCTCGTTTTCTTTTTTTTTTTTTTTTTTTTTTTTTAGTTGATATTCGTTGACGCCAATCGTAAAACGTTTCAGTCTTCTCTACAAACTCTGCGGAAAGGCCGATAATTTAAACTTCTCTATGTGTTGTGGCTTTTTAATTTTTATTTTGTGATTTCGTTGTGCTTTTTTTTTTTGCTGTTTTCGTAAAATCGTGAAAATTGTAATTTGTAATTCGTTTTTATTTAAATTTCACTTGAATGTGCAATCGCCCCGATACTAAAAATACAACATTAACAAACAAAAAAAAAAATAATAAAGAAAAAAAACAACAACATTATTTGTTTTAAAGGTGTATAACAGGCGTGAATAGAAACGCCACGTTCTTGTGTTCGGCAATATAAAATATACATTTACTCATACAGTTTCTCTCACTATTACTCTCGGCTACATAAAAATAAATACATACATTATATATATACATACATACATACATACATATATATATATATAATTATATAGTAAATACCACTTGGCAACAAAATTTTCAAATGATTTAAGAGCACAAAATATATATTAAAAACAAATTCATCAAGTGCGTTTCCAATGTAGCCCTTCATGGTTAATTAACACGAACGCGTGACTATATCAACCAGCAGAATTCGTGTTAACAAATTGAAAAGAGTGTGGAAAATAATAATAGTTTATATATTAAACTAATCGTATAGCCAAAAACAAAAAATTTCACTCACTAAAACAAAATTGAGACAAGACAAGGGGAATTTTGTTTGAGTCACTCAACATAAAAATTACAATTTTCCGGTGAGTATTACTGAAAGATAATTGCCAAATATTATTATTGCACTTAAATGTTAATTGTGAGGCAAAATTATTAAGATGAATTTATTCAAGTGGACGTTATCAATTATTATTATTATTGGGAATTCTTTTCACATTCGATTGGTAAAAATAAATGCATATAGTATTATTTAGGTCATTTACTGAATAATTTAAAAACAGAAATCGCAATACCAATGAACTGATAAGACGTAATAAACAGGGTGAAAAGAAAAACAAGTTTCAAAAAAGGGTAGGTTTCATATTGAAATGATTATCCATGATTACCCTTACTTTTGCCGAGTATATTCACTCTATGAATATGCTATTCCACACTATCAACTGTCTCTTCATTTAACTGAAACGAAGCAAAGTGATTATAAGTTGATTATATTTATTATAGAACACATATTAAATCTATCGTTTATATACATACATACATACATATGTATGTAGGTATAGGTATATAAAAAACTGTGATTTATATTATATAATTTTCTTAGAATTTAATTTTTCGCTCTAAGTTCTATAAACTTATATACATATGTATATATGTACATATATACATATGTACATACATAGTTCCGATAGCAACTGTAACACTATCATACAAACTTGCGTTTTTCTCTGTTAAAATTTCAACCACCATCCTTCCATGTGGTCTCTTGGTATGATTAAGCTGATAAGCTAGTATAATACAGTTGGTTTAATATATACATAGTATTGATTGCAATGTTTATTATAGATTCAATGCGCAACTGTTTTTGACATTGTATTTAATTTGCATAGCCTGATAAGGAATATGAAATAAAAACAAAAACGATTTAGTCATTTGATAGTTAAATGCATGTATGTATTAAAAAAGAGGCACGTCAATATCTGTAATACCTTCGATTTGAAAGTATTCTGAGAGAAAGCCTTTCTCTTGCCAATATTATCACTTCCTGGTTAATACAGACAGGTGTACAGGTGAGCTGTTTCGAACATCCTTTCTTTCTTATAAGTGCATATTCTCAATTTTCCAATCTCATGATGCAATCAAATAAAAAATTTGTTGAATCCAAATCGTAATGCAGAAACATTCTCAAAGAGAAAGGTAATAATATGAAATACCAAAATTTTAGTGGCCTTTATCAATCTGTTACTAAGGTATATTTACTACTTATAGCCACACATTCCCCATATCAATTGACTCAACACATAAGTCATTTCCGATTGCCATAAAATAATCGAGCAAACATAGACCTTGTGCAAAAAAAAAAAAACACAAAAAAAAAAGTTATCATTCATGATTCATACATTAAATGGAACATAAAATAAAAGTCAAATCAACCAGCAAGTGTTTTAGGGTCACATGAGTACCACTTGATCGCTGATCTGGCAAATAAATATATGGCATACATATATACAGATATACATATGTACTTAACTGTTCTGTAAAGACAAGGCTAGACAAGATCTCTCACAGTCAGTGTGTTTGGCAAATAAAACTTCCAAAAATACTTGATATATTTACGTACGTATGTAGGTAGCTGCCAACCTTTATATACATATAGATACATAAACATATATATTTTCCTAGAATACTCGCATTAACTTATCTTGTATCTATAACAAAGATAAGAAATCTTAAATATACATACATATACAATATGATATACTTATATATGTATATAATTTCGCACACGGACCGAGAAGAGTTGAGCCAAACATATCAAATTAGTTTGAAAGTTAGTTGCAAATGAACCTTATAAGAAATGAGTTTTAAATGTTAAAGGCAGAGAATAATATTAAAAAGAGATATATATATATATCATATTTAATCTTGAAATAAAATCGGTTTAAATAAACTATATGGTTTTTAGCTTGTAATTACAAAAGTCAAGTTAAAAGTAAATCAAAAAATTTTGTTTAAATATCTCATTGATATTTACTTTGTAAGAAATTAAAGGTAAAAATTAATAAGCAAAAGATTTCTTTTTTTTTTTTTTAAAGTGATTAAAATATATGGTGGATATTTGCTCTTTTATTGGCAGTATGTTCAAAAAATTATAGTTAAATAGAGTATTTAACATTATTTTTTTTTTCAATTTTTTGTTCAACACTTTTATAAAATTTGATGATTTAAAAGTTTGATTGAAAAGGTTTTGTTTATAATTTTTTGATTACTATTTTTTTTTTTTTATATTTAAAGAGAAATGTGTAAATTTTGTGGAAAATTGAACTAGCAATTTTTATTTGGCCTAGTATATGCTAAATTGGCTAAATGTGCTGACTTTAAACACATGTATATGTATATATATATATAAGTACATACTTAGTTAAAAGTAAAAGTTCAACGACAAATGAGAAATAAAGCCAATGGCCTAGAATAAGCATCCGAAAGAATAAGACGCAATGACAGAGAAGGGAAAGGGGGAAGGGAGGGCAAAAGAATGAAAGGAAAGAATGAAACACGTCTCAAATAACCTCAAAGGGGAAGCCGATCTTGTGGGTTTATGTTTATAAAACTTGCTTAGCAACAGACAGACAGACAGATACACACACACACACACACACACACACACACACACACCTACAAGACTGTGTGTCTTTTTTTTGTGTTTGGTTCCCACTGGGCAGACGCATGGATTTTGGTTCTTGGCTCTGTCTTTCTGTCTGTGTGTCCTTCTCTTTGTCTCCTTCTTCTTCTCTCCTTCGTCTTTGTATTCATGGGTTTTTGCTTTTTGTTATGTATGTCTGGGCAATAAAAACTATTAAAACATCAGACATGATATAGAAGCAGAAGATATGCCTGTTTAGGTGTAGAGGGAAGGGGGAAAGACAGGTCTTTTCCAAGAAAAGTTACCAGGCAATGACCAAATGAGGTCAAAATCCTTGAATCTGAGGTTCTTGTCCTTTTAAATGCCTGCTGGGGGATTAGTTGACTATAGAAGAATGAACACAAGTAAGCAAGTAGAAGACTTAACAGAGAATCGGCAAAAGCTATAGCTAAAAATGATCACGCTCAAATCAATTGTCTCAAGATTAATTTGCCTTATGTAAAATTTTTGTAGATTTTAATTACTTGAAATTGGTTTTGATAGTTGTTTTTGTTCTTTTCTCTCTCCCTCTTTTTCTCTCTCTCCCACTCTCTCCCACTCTCTCTCTCTCTCTCTCTCTCTCTCTCTCTCTCTCTTTCTGTTTTAATTGAAAGAAATTTTCAGACAATTAAAATGTGACATGAAAGTGCAATGAGTAATGCTCTCTCATGGGAAAATTCATTGACAATTGTCAATATCAATTGTTTAAACAAATCATTTTCATTGCATTGCCCGCCCTGCTGCCATTCACATAAGTATATACAAACATAGTTGAGGGCAAGTTATGCCACATGACATTAAATCGAATGCATTATGACTACTTTGTCTTAAAACCTTTGTAATGGAATGGAATAATTTTGATTCTAATTAAGTGATTTTCCTCAACTAAAATGATTTTTCAAAATGACAAAAGTTGGGAGTAATATAGTAGAAATAGATCTTTAGAATATAAGTTATAATTGGTTATATAAAGCGATATATTTTAGATACATATATTGACTTTTCTATAAGGTTGGGGTCTTTGAATATTTAGTATACTTAGTACTAATATTAGAAATTATTTAATTATTATTAGTTATTATATTAGAAATTTCCTAAAATTATATAAAATGTTTTTTAACTATGATATATATGTATATATGTATGTGTATATATCTATATGTTGTTATATTATACATTTTTAAAACTGAAACAAAGTATTTCCTCACCATGACACCAATATCAGGTATAAAAGTCAGGTGATATAGTTATATATATATATATATATATATATGAACAGTTTAACCGAATTCAGCTGATTTTGTTCTCATAATGCAGTTCAGTTCAATTGTTACCTGATGAGACAATTTGGTCACGTTTCATGGGACTTTACCTCGAAAGATAACTACTATTGTCATGACATACATATAAAAAACACCTGCTAAAACCAAAAAACAAAAAAAAAACCCACAAATGAAAATATATTCTGTTGCTTTGCTGATTTTCTTTTGCCTTCTGCATCTTCTGATGGCCAAGTTCAATAGAACAAACTTTTTGGGCAATGATCGCGCCAAAAAAGAAGAAAAAAAAAAAACAAAAAATAACCCAAAGAGCCAACCAACCAACCAACTAACCAACACGAATCATTTCTTAAACAACGCAAATTCGCAAAAGACAAAAAAAAAAAAAAAAAAAAAAAAACGCCACCAACGATCCCACAAACCGATCCGATCCAAATGAAAGCGACGAACGATTCTTATGCAAAGAGATTGCCGACAGTTTCGTTGGCAACGTCAAGGCATACGGATCGGGAAACGGAACATATAGAACAGAAGAATACATTCAATAATACGCGAATATATACGAGCTAAGAAAAAAAAAAAATATAGTCACCCCACCATCCCCTCATTGACGTCGTTAAACAAAAATTCTTTATCTCTAAGATATATAAAGTCTTTTTCATGTAGACAAGAATTTTCCGGTTTATGGCCAGTTTTATGAATACAATATATGTATAAAAAAAATAACAAAAAAAATATATATTTAATAATTGGAAAATTTTACATCAAATTTGATCTATATAGCCGATATATAGAAATATAGAATCTGTTCGTTTGGGTGTGTGTGTGTGTCTGTGTATTTGTCTCTCATTGATAAAAGTGTTGTAAATCAAAAAAAAAAGAAAAAGAAGGTAAGTGAACCAAGATAACGAAATTGGTTACATCAGCTAAAAAAAAATCGGATATATAATGAAATTTTAACATTTCAAATTGACTAATAAAATAACAAAATTATATCCTAATTTTGTAATTTAAAATGCTCATCATATACATCCGGTTTTTGTAACTTGAAAAGAAATATATATATTTCATTTGATTATATCAACATTTCGATCTTTGATCAACTTGAACAAAAAAAAAGAAATCGAAACCAAAACACTTTAAAAAATTTTATATCTAAACAAAACGTAAATATGTACATATACATATATATGTATATTGCAGATCTTATGTAAAAATGTTATAACATTATAATTGGCATTCAGGTTTCAAAATTCGATTATGTACGAGTATATATATATGTATATATATATGTATGTATGTATTTCCCTTTTTGAAAAACGAAACCAAATAACCAATGTGGAATATTTTCAGTGTCATCAGTTGTTTAATTCTTTACTAAATTGTTGTGATAATGGATTATAATACATATTTGAAATGGCTTTTAAAATTCTAAATCAATTTACTAATATAAAGTTATGCGACTGAGCAACAACATTTCGAAATTAGATTATAAATTGCCAGACTTTAATATATTCCAATGATTTTTTTTCTATCAAGATAAGTTTTCAATGTAAAACTTTAAATATTATTTGGATATATAAAATAGTAAACAAATTTGATTGATTATAGTTTAAAATTAGAAAAAAAATGTCTTATCTTCTCTTTGATTTTGATTGATCTTGTCAAAATATGAATTTTCGATCCAATAGAGCTATAGAACATTTGTCAGATACGTGAATAGAATATTATTATAGGTATATTTATTTCCGTTGGAAGCATTGATATATATACATATATGTATATGTATTTATAATGGCTAGAAATATGACTCAAACCTTGAGATAACCTAATGGGAAACTATTGAAAAGGAACTTTCTACTTTAAAAAAAATATTTCTTTAGATTTAGTAAGAATGCGGAACTCTCTCCTAAAACAAAAAAAAAAAAAAAAATTAATGTTAATTTTAGTATCTGTGTTTAACTTTACGAGTATATAGTGAAGCTTTGTTAGAAATTAAGCTTAACCTCGACATTTTCTATTTATCATTTTAAATCAAGTTCCCAGCAAATAATTTTATAAATTTTCCATAACAAGCCCTTTGCTTTGATGTTGACTATAACAATTAACATTTCTAATCGAAAAATTATAACAAAGTGCCGCACTATAATAATCAGAAAAGCTGTCATTCGATTTGCATTCCACGTTGTATAAAGTTCAATATATATATATGTATATATATATGTATGTACATATACTTATATGTATGTTTGTGTGTCTGTCTGTATGTCAAAGTGGGTATACCCCGGCAATAGATAATGCAAATCATGAATTAATCAGTTGTATATGTCATGTCAATAATAATGCGCATGCCCAACCATTTAACTATGTATATATGTATGTATGTATATATGTATGCATGTATATATATAGATGAGAATAGTGTCTCGTATCCAACACGTGCCCCGTAGTTCCATGAAAAAGTAACGCCTCACTTCACTTTATTTCGCATCATTTTGCTCCTCATTAGAGGTTTGCTTTGTTTTTGCAAAACGTCGCAACGTTGTCTAAATAAATGACAAGTTTTTTTTTTACGTATGTGTTCCTCATGACATTACCTACATACATATATACATATATGTAAATATATATGCATAAGATTGTCTGATATTACAAAAGAAGTCCGCAACAGTTACCAGGCCAGACAAGAATCAAAAGCAACTTTTGCTTAGCTGTCTTCTATATGACATTATTTAGTGGAGGCTTCAGTTTACATTCCTATATGTATATACATACATATATGCACATACATACATACATATATGTATATGTATATGTATATGTATATGTATATATATATTTATTAAGGGGAATATGATTACTTGCTTATCAGAGAGCAGACGCGTGGCATAGCGTATAAGTTTAAGAAAAAAATTTATTAATGTCAATTCATCGATTTGCGAATTTTCATTCAGCAAAATATACAACAAAAAATTTAAAATAAATGTATGAAAAAAAGAACAACGACTTGTTGAAAGGTTCCCACAAGCCCAATGCTTCTTTTGAGTGAATGACTTATTAATTTCAGTTCACGTGTTTCACTTGTGTTATTTGAGTTTCAAATAAATAAGATTCTTGGCTCCACATGTGGCGCCAAAAAACAAAAAAAAAAAAAAAAAACGTTCCTATTGGGATTTTCTTGGAAAACACGTTTTTTTTTTAGTTATACTTATGTTATGTGGGTTTTTCTCGTGTTCCAATTTATTACGTATAAATTTCTGTTTATTTAGTTCATAAATTTAAAAATTTTATATTGATTTTTATGCTTTGTTTAGCCCAGATATTATATAATATATACATATGTATATCTACATATATTTATATATATATACATATTTTTCTTTTGAGAGATATTTAATGATTTTGAGCAATTTAATTGATTGCTTGTTTAAGTGTTGTGTTGAGGGAAAACTTTTAATGGAAAAATCAATGGAAGATTTTCAATTATTTCCATAGATATTTCCACTAAATAATGGATCTAGCAATCAGTTTCAAAATCATTTCAATGGAAATATTTTTTTTTTTTTAAGTTCTCCTGCTGTTTTCCACATTCCAATCTAAAACGTCGGGGTCACCATCATATATATTAATTTCATCTCTTATTAATCTCTTTTACTTTTCTTGTTTTGCAATGAAATGAATAGTATTTTATTTATGTAGTTAGTAAACATAGTAAACATATTTCATTGGCAAACTTTTTATACTTTAACCTTTCATTTTGTTAAGAATTTACCTAACAATGTGGAGGTCATTATTGATTGATTTCTTTTTAACATAATAATATTTACATATAGTTTTATTCATTGAAGTAATGACCCTCGATTGTCTTTCTTTTATCTCTTTTCTTATTTCTTCTCTGAAGTAAACTTTATAAAATGTATATATGTATGTATATGCTCAGTACAGTTTAAACCAAAAAGTCATAAAGAAATATTAATCGCAAATTTTTCACACGAGAAAAAGACTTTGACGTATTTTTTAATAGGCTTAGAGATTTCGAGATTTCAAAGGAAAAAGAATCATTATTCAATTTTTAAGACTTGTCTTCAATGCCTTAAAGTCATCGGGGTCACCATTTTGTTCTTATTCTTATTTCATTTTTATTTTTTTCTTAACTGATAATTAATCTTTCGCATACGATTATTTTCACTTTAAAATGTTAGATTTGTAGCGTTGTTTTTTTTTTGCATTTTCCACTTGTCATGCAATCATTAGTAATCATACTCAAATTATTATATATACATATGTATATATATATATATATATATGTACATATATGCTGTCACACTAATGCCCGACACGAGCTGATCATTCATTTCAATTTGATTCAATTCAGTTGTTTATTTTGAATGCAAAATATAATTAATTTCACAATCAGGTTTATACCAACTCACCTGTTAATGTAACCAATGAAGTAATTACCTAAACAAAAATCTCAATTGACTCATATAGAAAATATTATAGCATTTCTGTTTTAAATATGTATATTTTAATGGCGCAGATGTTAAGAAGTATAATACAAAAAAAAAAAAAAAAAAAAATAATAAAAAAAGAAAGAAAGTAAACAAGTTCAATTGCAATTGTTCATTTTCATTTTCAATTTCATTTCGATTTTCGCTATGAAAATAAACAGCCCAACGAGGCTAAAAGTGAAAACCTTCCATTTTTTCCCCCTCTTTTAAATGTACTTTTCAATAGCCTCCTACAAACGGGGAGAGGGGGGCAGGGATAATGATCATTTCATTGAAAAGTTTATACTATAAGTATATTTTTTTTTGTTATTTTGTTAAACATATTAAAGCTTAATTGATTTGCATAATTGTAAAATACGAATACGAATACAAATATGTTAACAAAGAAGACCAGAAGTCAATCTGTCAATAAAAGAACATGTATTTTGTATCTAGATGATGGACTGACGTCAGCAGAAGAGTTGGCTAAAACCAGAAGAGATACCAAAAAAAAAAAATGAATAAAAAAACTGTTTGCAAAAGTAAAAATAACTAACTGTCTGACGTCTTTTTTGTCTAGTTTGCTACCTTCGTTAGTTAAGTAAGTTAATTAACATTATTATCAGAGCAAACAGAATTGTTTTCACTTGGCTTTCCACATTATATACATATATAGTATCTATATATATATATATATATATATATATGTATGTACATATATAGTTGGACTTTTGGCTCATGTGAGTAGCTACCTAAACGGAGCTTAGATATGGATACTTTGGTCAAATTTTATGACACGTTTTTGTCAGTTAATCAATCAACAAATATTTTTCTTACTTAACTTTGTTTCCAACCGCTAGAATATTGATAAGATTGTGTGGCTTATAAAATGGAATATTTTCATAGTAAATATTTAGATATGTATGTATGTATGTATGTATGTACCTATGTATGTTTATGTCAGTCTAGTCTAGTCTGGTCAATAAATTGATATTGCATTTGGAGTGGCATTTTCAGAGCGTAAGTTCAACTTGGTTTATGAGACATTTTCGTAGGACAGAAAAAAAAAAATCATGATATTTTGGCATGATTGATAATAAATAGAAGAAGAAGGTGTTAATAAATTATTTTTAGAAACTAATTAGCAATGCGTTTTATCTCTTAGTTTAGAAGATATGAAATAAATTAATGCTTTCAATCCATGAGAATTCACTTTAAAGTGAAATAAATATTATACTATTTATAGAATAGAAACAAACTTTAAAATTGTTAATCCCTTAATAAAGATCAATAACTGATCTTGATTTTTATATATTCAATTGGAAAATATATTTTCCCTAAAGCTTCAAATTCAATTGAATGAATCAACAGATTAATATTGTGTTTATTTTATCGGTAACTTTCACATCGTTATTTGCCCTATTTGCAATTTAATTGAAACGCCTTCCATATGCAATCCAATTCCAAAAACCGAGACAAGTGTCTGGTCTGGTCTGTCTGTCTGTCTGGTCTGTCGCCTGTCTACTCGTGGCTTGACCATCTGAAATAAGTGGAAAACCAAATGAACGAAAAGTCAATTGTCAGCGCGTGCGTGGAGCATAGCGCTAAATAAACAGAAAACAAACAAAAGGAAAAAAAAAACAAAATAAATAAGAAAAAAGTATATCGAGACTTGTGCAATTGTCGGCAAACATGAGACAAATCATACTAACAATAATAATAAAGAACAACAACAACAACAAGAAAGAAAATAAACATTGCAATATCCAGAAGCAGCAAGCATACCATATCCATATACATAGTGGGATATATATTTCTCTAAGGCGCCTCAGACTAAACATTCAAGTTGTATATCATTTTACACCCCCTCACAAAGAGGGAAGAGCAGAAGGGGAATTTGTAAAAGATAGAAGGAGAAACAGTATATACATACGTATATATGATCGGGTATTTATACAATTATGGTCACGAATTTAAATTTGATCTTTTGACTTTAACAATCAAAAAATCAGAAACCTATTGCCCATCTAAGCCTAACTTTAAACGATTTTTGATTCTGCAAGGATATTTTTCGGGGGGTGGGGGCACAGCCGAATATTTTTTTTATAAAATTCTGCATAGTTTTTGTATACCTACAATTTGATGTATTGTTCAGTTTTATATATTTTGATCAAGTGGGTGTCAAATTATAAGCCAGATTTCGGCTAGAAAAACTCACTTTGAAAAACAAAAACGATAAAAAAAATCTATAATTCATTTAAATTTAATAATCAACCAAAAACAAAATTCGATAATTTAATTCAATTTAAACTAATTTGGGAAACGAGAAAATTAGATTCAAAAAAAAAAAAGGGGAAGCACAGATAAAATTCGAGATGGGTTAAACTTGCGGGCATAACTATATTTATATATATATATATATATACCCTATCTGCATTAATTTAAATCCATCACTCCGTGACCACTGTATGTATATATATATATTTATATATGTATACCCGATCATCTGCATTAATTCAAGTCCATTAATATTCTTAATATCAGACACTATTAAGATGGATCATATTCAAGTTCAAAGTTTTACTTCTATAATTAAATAGTTATTAATATAGAACAGAAAAATAACATACTATATACCAGATTGCTTTCATATTATTAATATGATTTATTTTTGATTTGATTATTTTCAGTTCTTCAAATGGGTTGATTTGTGACATTAAAGCTTCCTGGACCCGGGAAACAAAAGGTAAGAGTTTACAAAACGTTTTACCTAATCGTGTATTCCTTTCACAAAATTTTCATTTTATAAATATTTGGATTTTGAAACAGATTTCCGTTTAATGTAGAATAGAGAAAATTTCAAATAGACACACGCACACAGTCTCATACGTACACACATTAATTCCCATGTTTAATTGTATTAATTTGTTGACTGATTGATAGCTAAAAATGATCAGATTTTCGTATATTTGCAATTGTTTAGTAATTTTAAACAATTTTCCATCTATGTACACATTTCCACGTGCCAGCACAATGAAAGCCAGAGAAAAACTGTAGAAAAAAATAAAAATGAAAAGGAAAACAATTTTCATCCAAGCATACTATAATAATTAAAAAAAAAAAAAAAAAAAATTGAAAAACATTTCTGATTGCAAAATATTCAATTGAAATTGTTAATTACATTGAATTTGGTATTTAAAAATGAAAAAATGATTTTGCTTTTTTCACTTTCTTTTCTTTGGTTCCACATATGTGAAGTTAGTTTACAAATTACATGTATTTCTGTATATCATTTTGGCATTGACTTTGAAATTCTCAAAGTGAATTATTTATATCTTTGGCATTAGCATCTGGTTTTGTAAATACCTGAAAATTATACATACATACATACATACATACATATATCACGGCTAGGTATAACAAAAATCCAAATAGAATAGACAAAAAGCTAAAATATCGATTTTGATTCTGTAATATGTAGATTTATAAATTACTTATAAAAAATGGATTTAAAACCCAATCTAATTATGTATTACCAATTAAAAAATAATTCTTTTTGTGCAATTTACATAAAGGAAACTGATTCATGTTTTAGCATGAAATTTTGTCAAAAACTTTAAATGAATTTTCATTTAAGATTTTCAATCAGTTTAGTTTGTTGAATTTTCCTAGAAAAGTGAATAATTTTGTTTTCCGTTTTATTTCATCCAGAATGTTTAGATTAGATGAGAACTATTTTCAATTATTTCTGTTTCCTAATTCAATATAAATGTAAAGAAAATACATGTAATTATTGCTATAAACTTAAACGATTGGATGATACCTCAACCGAGTTGATGAGACCATGTCCGTCTCTCCATCTGTCTCTTTCTTCGCATCTTTTCAAAGTTAAATTATTAGCTTTATGAATAAAAGTCTTATCATTCTGTTCATTGATCATTTATGTAAATCAAGTATAAGAATCGGTCAGATCGGACAACTATAAGGTATACAAAAATAGAAAAGATCAAAAGTATCGGGCAAAATTTCCTTAAAACAGTTTTTGTGAGAAAAACTTTTTTTTTTAACTATCTCAAATCTACGAAATATATACTTTCGAATATCGGATCGGATAATAAATGCCGACATACCGGCGAGTTCTTGATATGGCCGATACGACAAATAAGGGTATACAAATTTCGGCACAGCCAAAGTTACTTTCTTTGATATTTCTATTTTAAAGGGAATTACTAATGTCAATAAAAGATACTAAAAATGAGATAAAGCGAAAATAAAAAGAACTTTTGTATTTATTATGTCTACTATAATTTACTAGTTTTTGTATTTCTATTATTATTATTTTTCTTGTTTTTCTTTTCTGGCTTAAGATATGACCGAAATTTCAAAGTGATATTTTAATTGAACAGGTGTACAGACATGGACTGATGCTTATCATCATCAAAAAAAAAAAAAAAAAAAATCACCATAAAAAAAATAAAAAAATTTCGCTCACTCAAGTAAGAAACATTTAAAGGCAATAAAGTTAATTTATTAGTTTTACAAATGCTTTAATTTTGTTTATCTTGGTATTTTTTTTCGTTTTTTTTTTTCTTTTTCTTTTCTCATTTTATTTTTGGGCAAATATGCGTGAAAGTGCGCAAACATGAAAAATAAACAAGGGGAAATATACATACTTACAATTAGATTAGGAGAGTTTATGTTAAAGAAATATATGGACATAGATATCAATGGTTATTATAGATCTGTATAAATTCATTAAGCAACGATGATTAACCAATCGATAATTTCTTTATTTTTTTTTTTTCTAATCTTATTTCATTTACAGGGATATCAAATTTGGACCTGAAAGAACAGTGCCCTAAGCTAGGACAACAGCAAGAGAGAGTGCATCCATCATTCGCAACCGCAATCGCCATTGTAAAAACATCCGCATCCAAAAAAAAAAAAAATTGTTCAAAGTTGCCAAAATTCGATTGAAACTAGAGTAAAATTGTGTTTAATTGAACTTTATATCCAATGAACCACTTGGCCGTAACGCTTGATAGCGCGGCCACCGTGATCACTGACCATCAGATTACCATTATCAGATCAATCATTTGCCATCATCACACTGGCCATTTGTTCGCCCTGAGATTTGGTCACTCCTATGCGGCACGAGCCGATCTTAATTATATTGTATAGCACCCATAATAGCGGCAAATTTCTATCAACAACCCCCTCTCCCCCTTTTTGAAACTTAACTTAAAAAGAACTGATTAGATATATTTAAAAAAAAAAAAAAAAAAGAAGAAATAGAAAGGAAAACAAAGAAGGTGTGATCGATCGATTTATTTGGAATCATATATCAAAACGGCCGGCACAATGTTGAAAGTTGTTGGTGCATCATGGCAAAAAACGCGGATAGGTACCTATATACTGATCGGTGCCGGTTTATTGGTCATTGGAGCTTTTTTCATTGGCTATATGGAGCGACCAGAATATGATGGTACTTATTGTGCAACAGCATTGTGGAATCAAAAGGTTGGATTTCAAATTGAGAATTGGAAACAGCAAAACGATTTGGTTAACATTCCCAAGGGTGTGGCTAGAATATGCTATAAGGATTCGGTTTATGAGAATGGGTAAGTTTATTTGAAATATAATAGAAATATTCTAATATGTATATAAATTATGGAATGAAAATTTGGGAATGGCAAATGAAAAATGGAACCAAATTTATTCCTTTTTGTTTTGCTATATGTTTTATGTATATACATACATATATATATATATATATAGATATAGTAGATATATAGAAATGTTTTTCTAACATTTTCATTTCTCTTTTGTATAGATGGGCCCAAATTGAGGTGGAAACACAGCGTACTTATCCCGATTGGGTACAGGCCTATGCAGCTGGGATATTGGAAGGGTCATTAACCTGGAAGAATATCTACAATCAGTGGGCCAAGTAAATAATTAAAATTTATATTTCAATAAGCAAAATTGGATAATAAATTTATACTTTTCTTCTTTTTGTTTTTTTTTTTAGCACTATTTCATCGTCCTGCGAACGTGATGATAGCTCACAGAAATTTTGCGAATGGCTACGCGATTTGTTAACGACAAATTTTGAAAGGCTTAAGAAACAATCAGAGATACGAGCAGAACACGATCATTATTGGCATCAATTGAATTTATTTTTCAATCAATTGGAAGGACTTCAGACCGGTTATATACGTGGCGCATCACGAGCACGTTCCGATTTGGAAGAGGAGATACCATTAAGTGATTTTCTTCTAATGAATGCGGCCGCTGATATACAGGATTTGAAGATTTACTATGAGAATTATGTGATTAATGGCAATTTGACTGTGGCAGATGGTGGTGAACCAAAAAATTTCTATTTACCCAGCGCCACCATGTTAACGAAAATACTTCGTGGTGATGATCCAAAATCAACATTACAATTACTATTTGGTCATAGTACAGCTGGTAGTTATTCGTCAATGTTGCGCATACAGAAGAGATATAAATTTCATTATCATTTCTCACCAAATCCAAGGAGTCAGACAGTACCTGGTGTGGATATAACATTTACGGGATATCCTGGCATTTTGGGTTCAACGGATGATTTCTATGTGGTAAAGGGTAGGCAAGTGCAATCGATTGTTGGCGGCGTACAAATCAAAAATGAGAATCTACAATTATGGCAAACGGTCGATACAAAAGATGTTGTGCCTCTGGTTGCTCGAGTAATGGCCGCAAATCGTATATCACAAAATAGACGTACATGGGCCAGGGCCATGACACGACATCCATTCACTGGAGCCAAACAATGGATTA